>OZ007498.1:45593421-46076347 GCA_963931805.1 Microdon myrmicae | reverse complement strand
TGTCATGGCCGTCTGAATTTATCATAAGTTATTCTTTGATAAAAGGTTGTTGTCGGACTGGCGTAAGCCTCGGCCTTCGTGGTTTCCATAGCGACGAACCTTGATTTGCCTGTGCACAAATGCATGAATCATAGAGTTAAGAACTCCTCGGCCAAATAAAAATTACCCTGACTAATGGCGTGCACCACTGCTATGATCCGTCTTTGGTGATTTTCGTACAAACGCCAAAACACGAGTTTGCCCGTTAAAATCATAATCGCGACCCTTTTGATCAATGAGGCTGTCTCCTTTCGAAGTATATCTGTCCGAAAAATGTTTTAACTACCGGCCGATTTCTGACATATATTTTGACGGTAACGATTTGGGCAAGAACTCCTGCGAATTTCGTTTAGACAGGTTTGTTCTCCACTGTCAGTAAACGTGGCATCTACCGCGTCAACACCTTTTTCAAAATTAAGCCATCATGTAAAACACGCAAAGAAGGTAACAATCATCTCTATCGACCCATAGAATTAACTTTTCTCCCGGAGGTAATGGAATCATTCATTAACAGTAGACGTTCGGAATACTTAGAATCAGAGGACCTCCTCAATGATCACAAATATGGTTTTCGTAGCAACAGGTCCACAGGTGATCTGTTGGCATACCTCACAGAGAAGTGGAGCCATTCCATCTAGTACTTACGCGAAAGCAAGATTATTGCATTGGATATGTCAAAAGCCTTCAACAGAGTTTTTCCAGTCCAACACTTTTGTCGAAATTACATTCCTATAGCGTGGATAATTCTCTGCTCCGATGGATAAGAGACTATCTTTCTGGCCGTTCAATCCAACTGGTTCTTGATGGTTTCAAATCTGCCTCCATCAAATTTATGCAGGTGTTCCCCCGGGATCTGTACTCCCATTCACTGTCTTCCTTATCTTTATAAATGGAATCTTGTTCATTACCCACAACCCAGTTCACTCGTTTTCTTATGATAGCACCTTGAGTTGGTCGTACTCATACGAGCATTCCCAGCCAAACTCTTGGAACGTCATTACCAATCAGCAGGCTATGCCTAATATATTGAATTCTGACCTCAACAAGATACGAGGGTTGCCTTTTATATTTCGGGATTAGAGAACAAAAACAAATATTGATCATCGAAAATCACTTTATTGTTTTTCAAAATATTCCCCATGAAGATCTATACACTTTTGCATGCGTTTGAACCAATTGTCGAAGCACTTTTGCCACTCTGATTGAGGTATCTCCAACACATCAAAATATTCCCCTCTTGTTGGATTTGGCTCATCTTGAAACACCCAGACAGTCGACTGCTGTTTACTTCCGGGGTCATACGCGTAAATCCACGATTCATCACCTGTCACGATGTCATAGACGTGATACGAAGCACCGCGACCGTATTTTTTGAGCATTTCTTTCGACCAATTTACACGAGCCTTTTTTTGGGCGATTGACAAATTATGTGGGATCCAACGCGAACAAATTTTTTTGACAGTCAAATGTTTATGCAATATTGAATGTATGCTGGTCCCACTAACGCCTAAGGTTGTATCAATCTCACGATAGGTCACATGACGATCTTCCAATATCAGTTCGCGCACAGCATCAATGGTTTTCGGAACAACAACTGATTTTGGACGACCTTCACGAAATTCATCTTGGAGTGAACTACGACCACGATTGAATTCACCATACCATCGATAAACACTGGTCCTTGATGGAGCTTCATTGCCAAAAATTGAATTAAGTTCATCCATGCACTGTTGCTGAGTTAATCCACGCCGAAAGTTGTAAAAAATAATCGCACGAAAATGTTGACGATTTAATTCCATTTTTGGGCCGAGATGAATCTTTTAAGTTACTGTAAACAACACAAATAGCGCTCGTATGTCAAAACGTTCTGAGTGCGTATAACCTCAAAAATGTCCAACTTTACGACAGAGCTGTCAATTGCCGGATTGCAAAACTAGGGTTGCCAAATCCCGAAACATAAGAGGCAACCCTCGTATATCATTATGGAATTATCTAACCGAGAAGAATTCAATGTCTTAAGAACACAGTGCTGACTCGTGCCGTCAAAGGCGAAACCCCAATGTAAATACGAGGGCTGTTCAATAAATCTTTAGAAAATGAGGACGAATATAAATAATGACGCATAATACTGTACAGTTATCGACTGTCCCTTTACCAAATAGTCAATGAAGATAGTACCATGTGCATCCCAAAACACAGTAGCCATAACCCTTCAGCTGATTTCGCCGTCTTTGCTTTCTTTGGAGCCCGTTCAGCTTTAACAATCCACTGCTTTCACTGTTCTTTCGTCTCAAGGGTGTAGTGCTGTATCCATGTTTCATCTACAGTTACTAATTTGCACAGAAACTCATCTGGGTTGCGACGCATGGGCTCCAAAAGTTCTCAGCTGAGAGCAAATGCGGCACCGATCTCGCAGATATTCATACCCAATTTATCATGCAAAATTGAAACATGAAACAAATTGAAAATTTACAAGTACCTAGTGAGGAATGATGTTTACTAACAACAGATCATTAGCGACACTACGAGCGCCATCGTTGTTGTTTTATATCCACATTTATCCACATTCATTTAACAATTCAATTACATATTTTACTTAAGACTAAATGTTAACTTCTATTTTACAAATATCATTCTTACATTAACTTACTGGCTCGTCGCAAGGACTCTAGGTTATACGTTATCATTTTTCTTAAGCCTTTCGGCGTGCAATAACAAGCCATCGTATGTGTTTTTAATGACTTATTGACCTACCATCGTATATTGTCGATGAATGGCATTTGCATGAAACTATCAATCCTCGGCACTCGAATTAATTCGACTCTTAATTAGAACGAGCACATATTTGAAGTGCGACAAGCGCGGCCAAACTTATGGGGCTCCTTAAGAGATGCGTAAAATATCTGACTTCATCTAAACTGGCCACTATTTACAAAGCATACATTCGTCCGAGTGAGAGTGATCAAGTCGCGAAGATTAAGATGGGCCGGTTACGTAGCGCGAATGGGCGATGATAGGACCGTGCATAGAATTCTTGACAGTAAACTAATGGGGAAGAGACCGACAGGACGGCCGCGACGGAGATGGGAGGACAATGTTATATTGGACCTCGAGGAGATCGGATCGGATGGTCGAACGTGGAAGGAGAGCCCACAGGACAGGGAACAATGGCGCGGCCGAGTCGGTGAGGTCATGAACTTTCGGGTTCCTACAGGCCAGTAAATAAATATATAAAATATTTGTCCGAAAATGAAGTTCAACTCCCATATTTGGTCTGTCGGATTCAAAACTGCGTCCGACGAGAATCCAACGAGTCGGGAATGATCATAAAATGTTCGCGATTAGATGATGCATGAAGTTGAGATTGATCTAAATTAAATTTTAATCGAAAAAACGCTTACTTGGTGATCCAGTCAAACTTACGTCCTTACTTAGGTCATCATTCTCGACGCAGCACTTGCTGCTGTTGAAGGAACTGCTACTGCCGTTGTGGTGGCTGTTGCGGCTGTGAAGCTGATCTACTCACGTGATCGATTCCTTGCTTATTGTACCGGATGTCTGAATGCTCTCGCGTAGCCGATCCCAAGAACAGGTGATAGAGAAAGTTTTCGAACAACTTTACAGAATAGGCAATGACTTGGATCCAGGTGCACGGATAGAGTTGGAACGTACGCGGTATATCCGTTTTTGGTGCCGGTGATTGAATAAACCCTTGAAACAAAAAACAAAAAAAAAACTCGACTTTTTCTTGACTGATGTTAGTAGACGTTTATTACAACACTTCCTTTTCTTAAGACTTCCTTTTCTTAAGACTTCCCTTTCTTAAGACTTCCTTTTCTTAAGACTTCCTTTTCTTATGACTTCCTTTTCTTAAGACTTCCTTTTCTTAAGACTTCCTTTTCTTAAGACTTCCCTTTCTTAAGACTTCCTTTTCTTAAGACTTCCTTTTCTTAAGACTTCCCTTTCTTAAGACTTCCTTTTCTTATGACTTCCTTTTCTTATGACTTCCTTTTCTTAAGACTTCCCTTTCTTAAGACTTCCTTTTCTTAAGACTTCCTTTTCTTATGACTTCCTTTTCTTAAGACTTCCTTTTCTTAAGACTTCCCTTTCTTAAGACTTCCTTTTCTTAAGACTTCATTTTCTAATGACTTCCTTTTCTTAAGACTTCCATTTCTTAAGACTTCCTTTTCTTATGACTTCCTTTTCTTAAGACTTCCTTTTCTTAAGACTTCCTTTTCTTAAGACTTCCTTTTCTTAAGACTTCCCTTTCTTAAGACTTCCTTTTCTTATGACTTCCTTTTCTTATGACTTCCTTTTCTTAAGACTTCCTTTTCTTAAGACTTCCTTTTCTTAAGACTTCCTTTTCTTATGACTTCCTTTTCTTAAGACTTCCTTGTCTTAAGACTTCCTTTTCTTAAGACTTCCCTTTCTTAAAACTTCCTTTTCGTAAGACTTCCTTTTCTCTGTCAAAGTTCTCTATATGATTTTTGATAGCTGTACTTGATATAATCCTTCATTTCCTTTGTTTTTAGTTAATGTTTGAGATAATTTCCTTCCAAATATGGTACTTGATATAATTCTTGTTAGACCTTATCTCTATAAAGACCAGCGGTGGGCTATTCTTTGTCTACATTCTTGGTGCCACCGACCACCCGTTATCAGCTGGCAGCTAGCAAATTGCAAATATACCAAAATTCCTCGAGGCAATTCTCAATAAATCCAGTTGCGAATCCGCAACAGAAACTTATTGGGGGCCGAGCTCTAAATTGTTCAATTCCCTCGTTACAACATAGGCGCAACGTATCATGCGTATTGTAATGTACCCCTTACAACAGAAAGACATTTCCCATAATATACGCCGGATAATTAGATCATAATTCAAAATCCACACGTGCACACATGCCAAAGCAGAGAGAAAAGGTATGACAAAGCAAAGAGAAAAGGTATGACAGTATAGCGTTTGCGATGGTAGTGAAGAACGTGTGATTCGAACTGACGCCATGACAGTTAAAATCACTACAAATTGAACCAATGCTCAACACATCAGGCCACTGCCGCGTGTACGAATTCGATTTCTAAACTCAAGTACATTGGACTGATGGCGAATTGTTATGTTATTGCTTGGTATACGGCTGATCCATCTTCTTGTTCGATTTTCCTTCGGCGTTCTTCACTGTTTGCTTGTATATTGTGTGTGTATCTGTTAGAAACGCCATCACATGACAATACTCATTTCCCAGGTGTTCCGATGGGTGTGTATCATGTATGGTATACGATATCACTGTGCATAACAATACTTATTTCCCAGGTGTTCTGATCGATGTGTGTCGTGTATGACGATGTTTCGTGATGTATGGTATACGATATCACAGTGCATGACACTCATCTATTAAAGTGTCATCTGAGAGGCGAGTCATCGTGGGTTGGCCATGCAATGTGCAATGAATATTGGAAATAACGAACATAGTTTTCAGGTCATGATTTGGACATA
Source organism: Microdon myrmicae (assembly GCA_963931805.1). Taxonomy (NCBI): domain Eukaryota; kingdom Metazoa; phylum Arthropoda; class Insecta; order Diptera; family Syrphidae; genus Microdon; species Microdon myrmicae. The sequence goes on along the minus strand of OZ007498.1, from coordinate 46,070,817 downwards.
CGAAATATTTTGTCATGTGACCTACTTGATAATGGTATGCATCGGAAATGTTGATGAGAGAAATAGTATGTAAGGACATACTTTTTGAAGAATAAATCAAATTCAATCAGACCCTACAATCTGCATTCCTTCTCGTTTCTATTTCTATCTGCATTCCCTCTCGTTTCTATTTCTATTTGGCAGAAACCTATGGCATTCGTGCCTTCTCCATCGATTTCACATTTGTTGACTTCTGTCAGAAACTTATGGCTATCGTGCTCTGCCCATCGATTGCACTCTTGTTGACTTTTGGCAGAAACCTATGACATTTGTGCCCTGCCTTATTTGTTAAGCGAAGGATCTCACCTTAGGACTTCCCACCGTGGTAGAAACAGATGGATTCGGCTCACGGCGTCTTGATTACCCTGTCCCCTTTCTTGCTCTAGATCTAAACAACTTCTATTCAACATGGCGGTCGTGCCACTTTTACTCTACAATATCCTTTTCTGTAAGTACGAGTATTATCACGGTCGCTGTTCAATTTTACTTGCTTCCCCAGACATTGTTCCGCTATACTCGTCATCTGAGAATGCAGATCAGTTTACGTTGAAAATCAAATTCAGACTCTCAAATAAGCATAGATTGTCACACTTTAGCCGTGCCACAAAAAAACGTGGAATACTCTGCCTGATCATGTGATTCCTCGTCGTTGTAATGTCCAAGCATTTAAAACCAATGTACGTTAATACCTTCATTTCTTATCCACTACCTCTTCGTCTACTCGCACTGTGCTCTGGCATTTAAGGGTACTTTAAAATTCCCTTCGCTGCGTGCATTGGGCTAAGAAAAACACACCTTTACCACTTTGCGTATATCTCCAATGATTTCATCAGTAGCTACCCGGTCATTCCTCATCAAAATCAGATCTATTGACAAGTTTCAATCTGTTGAACCAATATTTCACAATTATCAAAGACGATCCATAGACCCGATAAACCGTATCCAGCTACGCTTTTATTTCTTCGCATATTTTTCCTTCGAAATATGGATCTCGAATTAAGGATAGATATCAATTTTTTTCTCTCACTTTATTGAAATACATGAAGCGCACATGATATAATTCTCTAGTTAAGGCAGTTTATTTGACTTATTTAGTTTAATCAATTTGTTTAGTTTATTTAACTTATTCAGTTTATTTATTTATTTAATTAATTTAGTTTATTTTATTACTTTAGTTTATTTACCATAGTTTCCTTCGTTTACTTCGTTTGTGGCGTTTGTTCGTTTGTTTCGCTTATTCGTTTATTTAGTTTAATAATTTTATTAGTTTATTGGTTTAGTTAGTTTATTTTGTTTATTCAATACACTTAGTTTATTTAATTTAATAATCGTAGTTGGTTTATTTCGTTTGTTTATATTATCTAGTTTATTTCATTGATTTAATTTATTGTGTTGATTAACATTTATTGAGTTGTTTAGATATTTAATTATTTAGTTATCATATTTAAATATTTGGTTCTTTTGTGGGGAACTTACTTAGTCATTTTGAAACTTGGTTTCACTAGTAATTATTTTTTTAATATGTTTGTACGTATTTTATAGCTTGATTAGCTTAATCTATATGGGTCTTCATGGACGAATTTTGACTCTAAAAATCGTGCGAGTACACATAACATCTTTAGTGCGCATGAGGCGAATGAATGTCAGCCAAATCTCCAAGATATCGTACCTACACACAACAAAGCTAGACAACATGTTATACAACAGGTAGACAGATTAATCATTGTGAGGAGGTTGATGCGTACTGTTTGTTTATGTGGGTGGAGCTTAAGAAATTCTTATTACGGATGTAAGAAAGCGATATTCTGTATAAGGGTGGCATAAAAACTCCTTCTCCTTCTTCATCTTTATGCAACTGTTGCATTTCTGAAATATCATCCATTTCGATTTATAATGTAATTTATTGACTCGTTTTTGTGATGTGAAAGTTCTGTATTAGACACTACGAACAGTTTCTAGTCTATAGTACGCCTCTATAGAAGCTGTCTTCCCTTATACATTGTGGACCTTAGTGAATATGCCACCCAAATAAGTTGCTCCTTTCCGCTGAGTTGTTGCAATGATAATGCCTCAAGGTATATTGTTGTAGTGTTTTCCTGTATGGCTAATTGCCGACAGGAGGTGGTGCTTTAAAAAAAAATATACAGGGTGCTTTTTACATTTCGGGGCAATTTTGTTTGGCCACCATTTTGATATGAATGTTCTTTGTCAATGGGTATTTGACAGCCGTAGAAAGTGGCCCACAATCATTTATTATGGAGCACCCATCGTTGCAATAGTGTGTTAAAATTAATAAAACGCTAACTTGTTGTTCTTTAAATAATTATGTGCAACAAAGCACATTTTGAAATGGATGTTAATAAACAGAATCGCCACCAGTGGGGCATGAAAAACCCTCATTTAAACTACTAAAAACCACTACACCCTCGTAGAGTACACGGCGCGCCATTTGAACCATCGGCATCATTGGGCCTATTTCTTCGAATATTATAGAAGTAATGCTATAATAGTTGGTGTTAACCGCTATGGGGATGTGTCGAAGAACTTTTTTGTAATCAAATTGTATCAATTAGGCCCACCGAACATTGGTTCCACCATGAAGGTGAAAAAAGTGTACAAGATATTAACAGACAAGAGGTTTAGTTGACTGAAGTTTAATTTCATAGTTGGAATAGAGACTACTTTGTAGCAAAAACGGATGAGCTATATCGGATTGCTTGTATCTGGCTTGCTCAGAGAAGAATGCATAGTGTGGTCTGCAGTAGAGTAGGGCGTTAGAATATACTCACAGCTAGGCCGGCTTGTCCATAGAACCGACTAAAGGCCGAGTGGTAGGTGGCGTCCCAACGTCTTGTCGCCCGGTGAAATGCCGCCCCATCAAGCTATAGTGTCCGTGAAATGGTCGTGAGAAATCCCTGGCAATCTTTTGTAGCTTGGCTGATGGACCGGTTCGAGAAAAGGTTGGTTTAGGTGATAGTCGGTCCCAAGGTGAGATATGGATCGGATGAATGACTGATGGCCGGGACTGACACGGAAATAATTCATGATGGCACCTTCTGAGATAAGGAATTCCAGAGGTAAACTAGTTCCCTATTCGGACCTCCGGGGGAGATTATGTCGGAGGGAACATCATGCAAATATTTTGATAAATAACCGAACTTTAAGAAATTCGTCATTGCTTAATCGGGCTCGATCTCGAGGCTCTCGACGTTCGACGGAAAACGGCATTTTGCAACATCAGGGTCATCGGTTTCACCGATACCAATGTAAATGCTGTCCACCAATATTTCCTAACTGATTCGACATACCTTCATTGCTCGGGATACGATTTACATTTGAGATTCCGTTTTAGGGGCGAAGTCTGCGTCTTCGCGCGGTCCGATCTAGCTTGCCAAAAGATGGTGGCATTGGCATCCAATAACATTATGTGGTTGAGGGTCGTGCTGAGGAATTCTGTTAAATATCTTTGTTGTCTTTACCGCTCTCGAACGACGATCAACTAGCGATATTTTTCGAACATCTTTGACGTACCGTCGACTGGATACAGATCAACTACCCGGCTTTTGAAATTGTCCTCCTTGGCGATTTTAATGTATACAATGCTGGCTAGTTGGTACATTCTAACAAACCCGAAGAGGCTAGGAGGCTGGCTGGAATGTTCGCTGTTGGTCACAATTTGGCTCAACTCGTGGAGGAACTTACGCGAGTGCCGGATGCTCGAGGTGATTATGTGAATACCGTGAACCATTTTTTGATATCCGACCGAACATTTATACCGTGGATGTTGCTGCACTACTGGGAAACTCATATCACTGTTAGGTATCGGTCGTGCAACCACTTGCATTTCAAGCGAATAACCGATCTAAACAGCTTCACCATGTATGGAGGTAAGGGGCTGCTAACAGGGACGATTTGCGAGATTTCCTAGTATCTTTTCCGTGGTCGAAGGTGTGCTTCGGAGACTCCGATGTTAACGCCTGGGCGGAGCCGGTCACGAAAATTATTCTCCCCGGGATGGAGATCTATCTTCCATCAAAAGAAGCTCATCTGTTAAAACTTGGTTTGATAAAAAATGCGAGAAGATTACAGCAGCAAAAAATAGAGCCTTTAAACGATGGTGCTCCAGTCCCATCGAAGTTAACAGGACGAATTTTGTTAGAATCAGAAACGCTTGCAACCAGGTGATTGTCACCGCGAAGAAGGCCTACAAGGACACAGTAACCAATAAACTCCTTCAGTGCCCAACTGGTTCGCGCTATTTCTGGTCAATGACAAGGGGTGTCAGCAGTAACTTTGCTTTCTCCACTTTCGCTCCGTTAGTGACTGGCAGCGGGACGTCAGTCACAAATTCAAAGGATAAAGGTAATGTGTCGCGAATTTCTTTTCCGCGAATTCAAACCTCGATGTCGGTCTTTTGGATCCACCTGTGATCGCGCTGGTACGGTTTTCGATGCGGAATGGGAGGTTTCGCCCGCGTCCTATTCAACGCATTCTACGTGGACTGGACTGTAGGAAGGCAATCGGCCCGGACGGAATACCACCAATAGTCCTTAAGAACTGTGCTGCAGAACTATCGCCGGTTCTTGGCAGGCTCTTTCGCTTATCTTATGCACGGAGGATATTTCCTACCTGCTGGAACGTGGCTCGACTTCAGCCAATCTCAAAGAGGGGAGAAAATGTCGCCCACAAAATTACCGACCCATAGCATTAGTGTCTATGTTATCCATGGTGTTGGAAAAGGTCGTCAATGCAGAGTTAATTAAGTATTTGGAATCGAACGGACTTCTGAATGATCGTCAATATGGATTCCGTGACAGGCGGTTCACGGGAGACCTTATGACCCTTATATGATATATGGATATCTGCGATTGAGGGACATGGTGAGTCAAGGGCGGTCGCATTGGATATCTCCAAGGCGTTTGACCCCGTCTGGCACGTGGTATTACTGAGCAAACTTCGTTCATATGGACTTTCCCAGCAACTTTGCGACTGGACGAAGATCTTCCTCAAAAATCGATCTATCCGGGTTGTTGTGGACGGCGAGTGTTCGGATCTGTATCCTGTTAATTCTGGGGTGCCTCTAGGTTGTATTTTGGCTCCAACCTTGTTCTTGCTTCGCATAAATGATTTGTTGGAGACAACGGATAACAAAGTGTTCAGTTTTGCGGAGATGGTACGCTTGTTTCCTCTTTTTCGAGTGATCGGCTGATTGGTGCATCAACACCGCATCAGCTGAGATGTAGACAGATTGACTCTCAGAATCGGGATCTGGATAAAGTCCTGCAGTGGGGAGAGGCCAATTTCGTCGATTTCTGGGGAAAGCTAGAAGTTACTCGGCATGACGGCCAGTGGGAATTTATCGTAGTATAAACACGTGTCCAACATCGCCAAGTCAGCCCCAGAAAAACCGAGTTATCTTTTTAGAGCCAAAAAATATTTTACTTCGGTCCTACTTCTTCTGCTGTATAAATGCCAAACTAGTCCGGCGCTCGAATACTGCTCTCATGTTTGGAACTCTGCTCCTAAGCATACCCTCGACCTACTTGAGAGCATACAGAGACGAGCGATCCCCCTAATCGGCGCTGACGTCGGGACACATCGAAAGCGCGTAGCCGACCTCTGTCTGTTTTACAGTTATTATCACGAGTACTGTTCTTCGGAGATTCGTGGTATTGTTCCGCGCAATTCGGTTTATATGCGCTCCACGAGACAATCCGACGGATGGCACCAATTTGCGGTACACCTTCCGACGGCGCGAACATCCCTGCATCAGAATTCGTTCCGTTACAGAGCCGGAAAGCTGTGGAACTCCCTCGTCGCTTTGCATTTTAGAGGGCAATCGTAGCACCATAAGCTCGCTTCTCTTCTTAGAAAGGTTAAAAAAGAAAAAAACGAAAGTACGATTTACGGGGTAGGGGCTCGTAGTTCATTGTCGAGTCCATTGTGAGTTCAGTGTGGAGTTCAATGTTGCATTGTAGTATTCATTGTCGAGTTCATTGTGGAGTTCGTTGGGCCCATGGATAATGATCATATTTAAGAGCTTACCTGATTGACCCGGCGGAGAGAAAATACGAGAGTAGACTGATAAGTGACGCACACACGCTAACAAAATCCGAATAGCAAGATCATGCAAGGAATACATTCAAATAGCAAAATTGGGCAAAAAGTATATTAAAATACAAAACGGGCGGCGTTGGCCTTAAGGATTATGTCATCGATATGTGCGGTAAATCTAAGTTCCTTGTCGCATAGGACACCCAGGTCGCGAATCGATTCAACCGACGTTATCGGTTGGTCTATAAGCGATAGGAACGTGGCTGGGTGGGGGAGCGTTTCCGAGAGAAGGTGATTGTGTGACATTTGGCAATATTCAGTTCTAGGCAGTTATTTTGGCACCAGATCGAAAAGCTGTCAAGATCCGATTGGAGAAGTGAGGAGTCAAGGGGAGAGCGGATTGTCTTGAAAATGTTGGTATCATCCGCGTAAAGCGAGATGAAGGAGTGGTTGATGCACGAGCCTATGTCGTTTATGGTTAGGATAAATAGTAGGGGGCCGAGATGACTGCCCTGGGGGACGCCCGAGGTCGGAAAAAAAGGATCGGAGAGGGAAGATCTAAATCGCACACGGCAGGTTCGAGAGTTGAGATAGGATGAGATCCACTGAATCAACAGGGGTTTCAAAACCAAGGGAAGATAATTTAAAGAGAACGAGGTTATGGGAGATTTTGTCGAAGACCTTGCTAAAGTCGGTAGTGACTACATCGACCTCATCGCCGTTTTCTAGGGCAAGGAGTGCGTGGGATGTGAATTCGACAAGGTTGGTAGTAGTGGACCTGCCGCAGAGGAAACCGTGCTGGTTAGGAGAGATGATGGCAGTGCAGCGAAAACATAACGCTTCATATAGAAGGCCTTCGAATAGTTGAGGAATGTGCGAAAGCTTAGCAATGGGACGATAATTGGATATATCATTTTTTGGCCCCTTTTTATGTATGGGGGTTATGTAGGAGGCTTTCCAAATGTCGGGGAATAGACCTTGTGCAAGGGATAGATTAAAGATTGAAACGAGCGGGAGAGAGAGAGAAGAGGAGCATTTTTTTAAGAAGATAGCAGGGAGTCCGTCTGGGCCGGGACTGAAATCGTCTTTCAGTTGTTCAAGTTTTTCTTTAACTTGGTGTTGTTGAATGTGTAGAGGGATCAGTGGGCCAAGGGAGAATTCAGACATGCCAGTACAGTAGGAGGGGTTCGGCTCAAACGAGTCGTTCGTGAAGGATAGTTTGAAGAAGGACGCGAAAAGACTTGCTATGGTATGGGAGTCAGATGAAGTAGTTGTGTCGTAGAAAAGGGAGTTGGGATAGGCATCTGATTTCCGTTTATAGTGGATGAAGTGGTAGAAAAATTTGGGCTCATTGATCAGTTGAGTTGGGCTTTGGCAAGGTAATTGTGGTAGAGAGAGCTATAAAGCTCGATGAATTGGTAAAAGTCACCGAGATAGTTGGAGCAGTCCAGAGGAAAACGCGTATTTAAGAAAGTGTTCCACAACTTATTCTTCTTGTAACGAAGTGTGCCGTTATACCAATGGGGCGATGAGAATGATAACCTGTTTCGGGAATATGGGACAAATAGGGATATGGCGTTGTAGATTACTGTGTAGAGTGAGTTTGTAGCGACCTCTACACTAATATCTTTTAAGCGGGATGCGGTATTGCTGAGGTATTCATTTATGAGCAGGAAATTGGCTTTTCGGAAATTGAAAGAATATTGGTAGGGGGGGGGGGGGGGGGGCAGTGGGTGTGCTGTAGGCTGAGAAGTCGCGGTATAAGGATGAGAGAAGTGGGGGGTGGTGGTTGTCAATAGTTGAGAGGATGTGGGGACTAGGGGTAATTGGCAAAACACTAGAGCGCGCTGCCATACATCCCGCTCTCGAAAGACACTGGATGAACATTCCACCTCAGGCTTGTACATGCGTATTAAGATGGAGTGTTACTTCGATTTGCCTCCAGTCGCGGTATTTCATTCGCAAGCACGTGAGCATTACTTTCCAGTCTACTCTCGCAATTGATAATTTGAAGTTAATAATTCAAAAGCATTGCTCCAAGTCAAGGATGTTTATGGGGAGAAGTTATTGCGTTTGCGACGATAGTAAAGAGCGTGTGATTCGAACCGACGCTATCACGGTTAGAATCACGAAAACATAGAACCAAAGCTGAACGCATCAGGCCACTGCCGCGTGTACGAATTCGATTTCTAAACTCAAGTATATTCGACTGATGTGGAATTCCTATGTTATTGCTTGGTATACGGCTGATGCATTTTTCTTATTCGATTTTCGTTCGGTGTTCTTCACTATTTGCTTGTGTATTCTGTGTGTATCTGTTAGAAACGGCACAAAGTGGTGTAAGGGAAACGAAAAGAATGGAATAAATTTCTTCACTGTACACAACACTTACACAAGTTGCCTCGGACGGTACTCTGTATTCGGTGTAAGCACCTATGAAGTTCCCCCTACTGATGTTTAGGATTCTCCATACCTTCGCCACATGAATCGATCTGTTTGATGATATATGGGTAAATTCTTTGTTTAGAATACTCATAACAGATTTAATGCCATAAACCGAAGTGGCATACATTCTATCAAAAAAGTACCGAAAATTGATCATTTAAAAACCCCGCTTAAAGGAATTGTCAGAATACATTATAACTGGTGATGGGAAATGGGTTTACGAGTTAGACATGCAAACCAGTCAACACGCCTTGGGATAGCGCGTTCCAACTGAGCCGAAACCGGAAAAAACAACGTCGTCTATTAAAAATTAAGGTAGTGTTGACTGTTTTCTTTGATTATAGCGATATGTCGCACTCGGAATTCTTGCCAGAAGGTCAGAAGGTAAATAAACAATATTTTCTGGGCGTTATGCGGCGTTTCAAACAACAAATTCGTAGAAAAAGGCCAGGTTTGTAGAAAGAAAACTCATGCATTTGGCACCACGATAACGCACAATCTCCCAAGACAATCAGGATGAATGAAATCCTAACTAAAAACTCAATAAATGTCATCGGACAACCACATCATTGGTCTGATATGGCTTCGACTGACTTTTTAATTATTCCAATCTTTAAATTACCACTTCGCGGCGTTAGAAAACATAAACGAGGATTCGCGGCGAGAACTAAAGTCGATTTCGGAAAATTCACACTGTAAAAAAACTGAATTACAGATCAAACTTCATGTCATGCTATTTTCTTTTATTGACAATCCCTTTAAATGGTTTTTTAATGATAAATTCCCGGTACTTTTTAGACAAAATGTTTTTCAAGAAGAAGTCCACACACTCGTTTTTAGCTATGGACTACATGTAATAACTCCGATGTGCTGCAACTTTTCCCAGTTTTGCTGGCACTCATAGCGACGGAATTCGCTAAGTTATTGTAGACAGAATCAATACGCTGACTCTTTACTTGTGAAAGAGTTTTTCCATCAAAGAAGTCACCAAAATTTCAATTCTTGGCGACGTGCATTAACTTGAGGGGTCACTTTGTTACTTTTTGTCACGTTCTTTATATTGGCCTAAATGCTCCTTAAAGTATACAAGAACGATAAAAAAAAGTCGATTATGAGGAGAAGAAATGTGTAAGTGCGTCAAATAGTCGTTTTTCCGAACGTAGTTGTGAAGCAAAATTACCGGTTTTTTAATGCCCGGAGAAACATGCGTTTTAGGTCTTTATTATTGTTTATATGTATTATTCCGACACATATAAATTTCCAGATTTTAATTTTAATGAGGTTGAGGAGGTAGAAAACCTTTAATTAGAGGGGCAATTGTATATAGAAGGCATCGCAGATTAGCGGTAAAACGAAAATGTAAACAAAATTTTACTACTTAAAAATTTAACTTCAAATGTCTCGGCTCCATATTTTATAAACTAGGCGTACCAGTAGCTCTCTCAATTTTTATTCAATTAACTTGTAATCTTAACAGAAACTTTAAAACAATATTTTGTGGTGAACGTCGGAGGATTTTTCTAATAAATTGTTTTTTGGTTAAAGTTAAAGACTAGTGCTTTCATATGCACAATATCTCAAATCTCATCTCTTTCCTATCGTTCGTGAAACCTCTAAGAAAATCACGTGAAATTTAGGGATATTACCCCTTAACTGGAATGGTTATATATGTAAAAGTGGGTGGAATAATTAGGGACTCGATTGGAGATGCTTATACCTATTTGGACACAAACCACTTTATTCATCCAAATCTAGATATAATAAAATGACTAAGTTTAGTGATACGCATCCATTATTAAGGTGTTGCATGTGATGAAACAAGCAATGAAACTCGTAGACGATTGAAATGTGTCGTACTGAATTAAAATTTAATAAACTGCAACAACACCTTTTGTAGACATATTCTTCTACTGGTCATCCACTCTTTCAAATATTACGTTAGGTCGTTCACAAATCTAGAGTGCAGAACGTTTCGCATAAAAGTAAAGTTTAAACTTGCCGATAAACCAGGTGTGGATGAAACATTGCCACCTGTCTTTTTTTTCGGCAATACAGTAATCAGGCATTGAAAACTAACCTCATTTGTTCCTGTACTTATTGCCCTTTCATTTTCGGCCTGTCCCTTTTGTCCCGTATATCTTCTCTTTCTGTGCCCCCCCCCCGTTCAGTTCGCGCGTCAAATTTTGCCATCATCATCCTGAACGTCTTCGAAATGTCCAACCGATATCTTTACTTATCGCGTCTTTGACTGCTTACTTCTCACTTATTACTTCTTACTCCTTGCTTATCGCTTGCTTCACTTTCTACTTCTTACTCACCCCCATGATCCGTGTGCGACGTATTTATACCGCTTCCTCATTCTGATTCAGCGTTTCGTTTCCGCCCATTCCATAGCCTTGAATGTTCAACTGTTCATTGTCTCCAGTTTTCCAGTACTTTCTAGAATATTCTAGTACTTTGTTTCGGTCTTTCTCGAATATTCTAGTACTGATTGTCATATGCGTCACAATATTAAACGCAGTGGCCAGACTGATCGATTGAATGAAGGCATTGCTTTATATCTATTTGTGATCTTTATTTTAGATAAATCTTTTGTGTCTTGCGATATCAACAACAAAGTACTGTTATATGGGTCATTATTACTTTGTATACATTGTATCATTTTGGAGGTAAATCCAATGCCAGACTTAGTAGTGCCTTAGTATTTCAAAGCGAACTCTAGCAGTGCTTTCTCTGGGAAGATCTTTCAAGCACCTATTAGACAAATACGTTAGGTACTAGTCGCACATCCTTGGTTCGTCATATACTCACCTAAGCATTAATAGGCTCAGAAAAATATAAGATGCTAGGAAATTGAAGACACGGATTCAATTTTTAATTTGTTAAGCATCTTTCACTGTCAAAGTAACGTGTGTCTCAAGCGATGCCTATTCTATAGCCATCTCTTTCATGGTTAGACACTGTCAAAATAACTGCACCATAAATGTGTGATACATTACCGTTCAATAAAAATGCATTATATGGATGTCTTCAATAAACACTTCAGTTGACAAATGTATTCTTCGAATGGCCTAGGGCAACAGTCGAACCACTCATCTTGTAACGATTCGCGTTTTGATGTATGGTGATCCATTTCACAGTAATAAATGTTGAACCACCCTGTGGAAATCCGTTATTATTATAAATCGTGCATTTCACCAAACAACCCTGCAGTGTACCATCACCCTCCACTTGTCGATGTTTATTTATACTTTGGATATCACGACGATATTGCTCTATTATGACTTTTTATTATGTGCGATCGTTTCACAGTCTCGTGCCTTTCAACTGTAAATAAACTCATACACCCTTCAACTAGGGGGAGTTCTCCCCTTTTTTTTCATAGCAACAATTTCAAAATTGAGTCATACACAGGAAAAAGAAAGAAAATACAAAAGACATTAAAAAGTACAAAAAAAAGAATACCAAACAAGTAAAAGAGATATTCGATTGCAAGCAAAAAGGGAACGAGAGAGAAGAGTAAAACTAGGCACAACGCCCCCTCATCCGAATCCAAGGATATGCAAATTTTAATGAGATTTCCACCCGTTTGCCAGTCTCCCAGAGGACGTGCACCCCATTTTCTCACGTAGATACTTCATTATTCCCAGGATTTGCAGGGATAGGCTTAGAAAGGAACGAAAAGGCGACACAATCAATGTGTCTCGTGGTTAAATTTGTCAAGTTGTCATGAAGTATCTGGCCAAGGTATCTGGTGCATGTTTGCGATACAAGAATTTCCTTTTACTTCGACCGTACAATGGATAAAATCTCAGTGAGAGGGTTTGAATTCAAAATTCCATTGGGGTATGCGTCCCTTGTCTTGTGCATTATAATTCACCTGACCAGTAGATGAGGTGAGCCTTTTTAGGACGATTGGGGATTTTATAAGGGGGCTGGGTTGTCTGTCTGTTGCAGAGATTTCAACAACAAGAATATGCGTTGACTAGACTAGACACAGACACACACTTAGACTTGGTTCTCTTTTAGATTCGATGCATCATGTGAAGTCGGAACATGAAAAGGATGACGATGATGACGATTTAACTGATGACGATAGGAAGCCAGAAAATCTTGGAATTGTAACCGGACATGGTGGTCATCATATGAATTCACATCATCATCACCATCCAGCCTATCAACATCACCATGCTATGTTAGGTGGTTATCCGGCAATAAAAGACGAAATGAGCGGTCCAAAAAACCAGATAAGCAGCGACTGTGGTGTCCCGATTCCAGCTACGAAGCCCAAAATTTGGAGTTTGGCAGACACAGCCGCTTGCAAGACACCACCACCTTCGGCGTTTCTCGGACACCAATTGCATCATCACCATCAATTGCAGCAGCAGCAGCAGCAGCAACAGCATCACCATCAGCAACAGCAACAGCAGCAACAACACCATCAGCAGCAGCACCAAATGCAACATACATGGATGGGAAACTATCCTCAGCAACAGCATCAGTCTCAGCAGCATCATTTGCACAACAATCAGCAATCGGTGGAGCATCATCAGCTCAGTACCAGTCAGATTGGTGGAGGCGTTACGCGAATGATAAATATTCAAGGGCCTACGATCAGTATGGGAGCTGTTGGTATGACCCCACAACAACAGATGCAGCAGCAGCATCAGCAGAACCAACAACAATTGCATCCGCATCAACAGCAACAGCATCAGCAAATGAACACGATGAGCAATTTCGCAAGTTCGCCCTACTCTCGGGGATACGGGGGGTTTCTAGGGGCTACGGCGGCCCAGCAGGCAGCCCACGCTACGAACAATATGACAAATACCCATCAAAGTACTCCTACCACCCCTATTACAGTTGCTATGCCGGGGAATACGAACGTAAATCCTACCCAACAGCGTCAGCAATCACCACACCAACACCAGCACCAACACCAACAGCAACAATCGAACCAGCTGGGGTTTCCCGATGTCCAAACCGATACGCCCCCACAAACTCCTCCGAATATGAAACTTCCGAGCGTGGCGGGGAATCTGCTTACCGGTTCAACAACCCCTACGACAGGTACCTGCTACAATAATACAACACCATCTAATCTCAATGACACTCATATCAACAACAACACAAATAAACCTTCAAATCCCAACCCAGCTAGCTACATTGGCGAGTCCTCGCCCAGTAGTAACAGTAGCAGTAGCAGCAGCAGCAGCAGCAATAGCAGTTACGTCGGCAATTTCACCCGCATTCAGGATCACTCACCCGCCAAGGACTATAATCAACAAATGATAGACAGCCCACATAGCCATCATCATCATCAGGATGCCGTTGCAGCTGCATTCAAACCATTTTTCAAGAGGTGACAACCAACATTTCTGCCTTTTACTATAATAGACACTTCTAATCGACTTCCTTTCCATTCCATGTGCAGTCAACAAATCTCCACGGGATTTGTGTCGCCGGTTTAAGTTCAACCAGAAAACTGACCCGACAGCTAACAGCCCATAACAGGCCTGTCTCTCTTTATCAAAACGAAATGAAAGATAAAAGCAATAAGAAAAACAAAAAAAAAACACAAACAAACCTAAAATAAAACTCCATGCGCTTCAAGGTGAGTTGACGTTGATTTGCATGAAATTCTTCCATCTTCTTCCACAACATCCAACACCATCCAGGACCACCCTATTTATAACCTCTAATATAGCCTCCCCGCTTGAGATCCTTTTCAATTAAGTTCATCCACAAAATTACTCACTTCATTAACCTTCTCGCGTCGTAGACGACGACAGTAACTGGCGTAATTCCTTTAACACCACTTGCCAGTCACTAACCCCACAACAATTGGCCGCTGGACCAATTCTAACCCTCGTCTATCCTTCAACAACCCAACGACGAACTCATCTAGAAAATTGAATGAAATAATTAAATCTCAATCACAATCCATTAGGATTAACCATGAAGAACTCCCTTTTAGTTTTCTGTTGCTCACTTCAAGGTCAGTCTGGCATAAGGGATGAAGTCACCCTTCAAACAGACTAATCCCGCTAAGATGTTACCCTCATACCAAGTTATCTATCTCAATGTACAATCCTACTCGTATTCCGTCGCAAATTTGTACCGTCCTTCTTGAGTTCTCACTTCGGTTCCTTTGAATCGACCGGCTAGCCAACGTGATGTCGTGGCTCGTTACCTAAAGTAATTCACACACCGCTATACGTCTGAACCACGTCGCTGATGCCAACATTGTCGCGATCCCAAGGGTCGCATAGGACAAACCGGGCATCAATTAATTAACCGAAACTCTGCTCGTGCGGCATCGACATCCGAACGTAATTTAAAGCATCCTTTGTGCTGCGTGCTGGATCCCCAAAACGGCCGCCTATCTGTTATCTCGATTGGCATCTTCTCAATCGGCCGCAGTCCTGATTGAGTCTTCCGTTTAGGTGTAGTATTTGATTCATCGCGATGGTATGTCATGCCCGCCTCACGCCAACATCCGTCAATTCTACGCGACGCTTCTACACTCAACCGACACCCACATTTTATAGATATTTTAAGAATTCGAATAAATTTTCGATTGGCCTCCTTCATAAGGACCGCATCGCTCTTAGTCTTCACTGTTAGCACATCCACTTTCTTCCATATGAAGCTCATCAGTGAGCTGAACCGCACGGCTATGCTTCACTTAGACATTTCTTCAATCTCGTTTGCATATCACCGCTGTCCGGCCCCTTTATCCAAAACACCCAAAGCATTTACCGAAGAATGCTATTTCATTGGCCAGAGTAGTATCCTGTACATAGCAAAGGACGCACGTGCAACCTGTTGTTATCTGTCGACAGTGATGGATGAGAAGCACTGGACCAACACTAAGATTACTGGATAAACCAGTTTTGTCCCTTAGCCATGTTGGCCGGGCATCTCTCACCGATGTGGTATGTAGCGCATCCGCTGTGCCACGCCGTTCGCCTGGTTCATTGAATGAATTGCCTCGTTGTCCTGAATGAGTGCAGAATTTTAATGCATAACCGTCTTCTTCTGCACTTCATCACCTTTAAGTCCATCGAAGACACATTTTAGCCTCTGCGGTGGATCGTGCAAACTCACAACAGTGTTCGCCACCAAGGTGGCTAATTAATTAATTTCATTTTCCAGTTTGCATTACGATGCGAACGCCCAGGGATTTGTGCCAATGTTTTTCTTAAGCGAATTCCGCTGAGCCATGGAATGATCTGATGAGTATTCTTTTTTGGGTTGGTTGCTTTTTTTTCTATTATTAGATACAGTGGATCGAACACGAAAGTATATTCACAAATATTAAGACAATGAGCGACGTGAGAATTCAAACATTGCTCTTTCAAGTTGGCACTTTATATATTCATTGCCTTGATGAAACGCGGTCCATGCGGGGGGAATTCATACAGCACTGCCTAAGACATTATTTTTATGAAGGTGCTGTGTTACTAAAGTGGTATACAAGCTTTTGAAACTATGCCCATGCTACTGAACCTAGAATTTGCAGAGAGAAATATAAAGTAAGTCTATCACTTCACAGCATCAATTGAACCCTTGTGCTACTAATCGCTTGTGTCATCCGTTTTACAGAATACATAATCGGTTTACCTTCGGGTTATTGGCTACGGATGTCACAGAAATCTGATTTTACATTTTTGAGAAACGTGATGGATACCCGTTGATATCATTAAATCACGCAAGGTGTTTTGAGTTTTAATGAGATTCTGAAATCCCTTTTGTGTGTGCGCTTCGTATAAAAAATCCATTAACAATTATGGCATATATCAGGAAATGGAGTACCGTTCTAATTTTAATTTCAAAACAATACAACTCTAGAGGCGTCTTCTACTTAATCTTTTGCCGGACTGGCGAATAGAATTATTTAATTGTCAGAAATACAGTCCAACCTCATATATTCCTACATTATATTTACACTAACATTCCACATAATTCATAAGTGAAAAGTAATTAACCCGTACGTAAGTTCCTACATCCGAAAATGCATTCTAGTGAAACATTCGTTAATATAGGGTCTTCCGTAAGTGGAACTTAAATGCCGAATAAAATAATGTCAAGAGTGTCAAGAATAACTTAAAGATGATATACAGCTGAGCAACAAGGACACCATAATACAGAGAACAGAAAACTATTTACTGTCCATTTCACAGCCAACTTTCGACTGTGTAAATTTGTTTCTTATACTACATGTGCGCACAAAAGGGTTTTTAGATACCTCGATGCCACATTAACTCCGACTTGATCTCACGCAAACTGCATTACAAATTCGCTTTCGAATCCGTATTTTTGTCCAATTACTCACAGAAACGAAAATTAACAACTCCACTCGTCCAGATCCTATTCCCCCTACACCTTTGAAAGAGATGTTCTTTTTCACTCACTAGACCGCAGTGGGTCCCCAGCGGAATCACTTCCACCAACTGATCAATTCCAAAATATATTGAAGTCTGTGAATATTCAACCAATTCTCAAAACGGGTTTTTTTTTTTCTTGTCAGGCCATAGCAACTTCAACACCGATTGTCTCCTTTTCATATTGACCCATAGCAAATATATCCAATCGCAGGTTCTTTCATTCCTATTCAAGCGGTCTATCCCCAAATAAATGGAAGTCTGCTTATATTCACTAATTTCTCAGAGAGGACGACCGATCATCTTATCTTCATATCGATCAACAGGAACTGGTTCATTCCCAACTAAATGTATGTTTGGGTATGTTCACCTTCGTCTCATACAAACACCCGTAACGTACGTAACCCTCGACTGTTTTACGTGCCCGCTCATCACACCTCTTACGGCGCTAACGAACCCATCTCACGTATGCTATGGCAGGCAAACTCTTTCCCCACCTCCTTCGATTTCAACATCTTCACTCCCGCGCTTAAACGACGTCTCAGAATAAACCCGTCCTAAATCCGCCCCCTCCCTTCAATAACCCCTCTACCCTGCAATCCTCTCCTCTCCCTCCATCAAACTAGTTCTCCCCTACACCTTTCCAACTCCACCCACAATCCCCCCCCCCCCCCTGCTCTAAAGCCCCGCCGCCGTATCAGTTCGTACCTACGCCCTCCACTGTCGCACAAAGGCCGCGTTTACCACCCCCGCATACACTCGCTCTTCCCTGGCCTCCTACCTCCCCTATCGCCAGTAATCTTCAACTTCCCGGTTTTCTTCTCCTTTTTTTCGATTGAATAATTGAATAAGGTCTTAACCACTACTCTATATTTTAAGATGGTCTGTAAGGTTTTGGGTTAAGTTAATTTTAAGCTTGCAGTAAGCTAAATAAAAAATTCCGCCTTCAATCAATCAATCAATCAAGTCTCGAAAAGGAAGACCGATAATCTTCTCTTTATGTATAGCTACTTCTGTCTAAGGTTATTGAGTCACTACTTAACTTTCGACCTTAAAAATACCTGGCAAGACCAGCTTAGTAACCGCCAATATGGCGTTCGCAGAAATATATCCACAAGAAATTATACCTTACCGAAAAGTGGAGACACTTACGCATTACTTAGTTGAAAGTGAGATTGTCGCACTGAATATCCCAAGAGCATCAGACACCCAGCCCTATTGTCGAAATTGGTTATCTATGCATTTGATGTTACACTGACTCATTCGATAAGATTTTTCTACCCACGTAATCTAAATAATTCAGGACGACGTCAAGTTTATATCCTAACAAATCAATGGTGGTGTTCCCTAAGGCTCCAAACTCTGACCCGTTCTACTCAATATTTTTAGAAGCGATTTCTTCTTCAGTACTTATCACGCGATTAACATATTTATTAAAGACAATACTTTAAGTTTCTCCTTACTTTTCTAAACGATTTCTTGTGTGTTACCCAAAACCCAACACATTCGTCGGCTAATTGCATCACGTTGAGTTTCTTGTCCCCTATTCTACCATGTTCAGTCAACGTTTTTGAACTTCATTATCAAAAAGCAGGGTACACTCAACTCACTGAATCTCGTTCTCAATAAGAAGTATCAATGACGAATACCTAACCAAGAGGAACTCAATGTTCTCTCTCTTATACATCGACACCTCCTTTCCTTATCCACTTCTTCTCCATCCGCTCGCACTGTGCTCTGACATTTAAGGGTACTTCAAAATCCCCTTTTGTGCGCGCGTTAGTGTAAAAAAAGGACGAATCCTAACATCAATGAATGGAGTATGTGTGTTCGAAGCTAAACATTCTGAACACTCGAATCAATGAAATCATTAATCAAAACGACCACATATTTGAAACTGGGAGATGTGTGTAAGAGTTCTTAAAGGATGCAAGTGATATTGTGCCCCATCCAGTCTGGCCACAACGGGCGATATTCCACGTATATTATCTTCAATTTTATTTAGATACAATTTCTTGTAGCAAGGAAACAATTTCAACAGCAAGGAAACTCAGCCGACATGGCATTCAAATGAGGATCGGAGTATTTGCATTCATTTCCAGTGTTTCTTATTGCTCTTTATATTGCCCGGGGTGTTCCGAGTTTTGGAAAATTTTGTTTACACAGCATTCAGTTCGCCAGACAATTTTGGTTATAAGAAGCAATTGCCATGAGATAGCCGTGAGGATATGACGAAGGATCTGATAGTGCTCTAATCAAAGCCGCGGGGGGGGGGGGGGGGGGGGCGTTAAGGCGCCGTAGTTGTCAAGTTCATTACGCCCAGAGATAAATCCTTGACAATCTTTCAGAGCTTACCTAGTTGACCCCGTAGAGGGAAAATACGAGCGTCGACTGAAAAGTAATGCATAAATGCTTGTGGAGCGCGAACAAAAACCAAATGGCAAGGTCGGGTAAGAAGGATATAAAGAACAATTATTTAACTTCAAAATCCTATATTTATTTTTCAACATGGTCACCGTTGAGGCTAATATTTGCTCGTAAGGTGTAACAAGTTTTTTTATTCCGTGACTGAAAAATTTCCAACATTTTTTTTGGAATCCAGAACTTGACACCGTTCATGCTTGACCATCTGATAGGATATCCTCAAGGTCATACCTTACATTGCCCCCCCCCCCCCCCCCCTCGACAGCCTTCGCGACCGTCCTACCTGTCTGATTCCCGTTAGTCTTCCGTCAAGAATTCTACGCACAGTTCTATCGTTGCCCATTCTCCCCACATCTTAATCTTCACGACCTGATTACTCTTACTATTATAGGTTTGCTGTATAGGTCTGCCAATTCGTAGTTGTGGAGTCCCCTCCATTGACGTCTCTCTGGAGTAGAGGAAAAAAATAAACAATAAATCTCATGGTGTTAGATCAGGGGAATAAGGAGGGTGTGAAATCGGTTCAATCTTCAGGTCTCGCATAGTCCCCTCAGTTGCGTGCGAGATATGTAAACGAGCGATTTCATGTTTCAAGATTATTGGCACCAGGTTGCCGCTAACACGCCAAACTCAATGTAGGATGTAGTCAATATGTACTAAGAAGAATTTACCGTTGCCCCTCTTTCCAGAAAATCTGTGACATGAATTCGACGAGCATCCCGAAACACACACAAAAGAAACTTTTTGCGGATGTTTGTGTTTTGAACTTTATCGGCTGTTGAGAAGACGATTGTTGATATCCAGCGCTCTATATACCGGATCGTAATGATGGATCCATGACTCATCCCCGGTCACAATTTTCAAAAGGAAGTCGTCTCCTTTGTTACGATAGAGTAATTAAAAATTCGATAACAACGCGATATATAAGTTGCCAATTAAGTTGACATTGCTCTACAACACGCCGCCATACTTTCCGCTCTTGGAATTCACTGGACGAACACTTGACGTCGGGCCTTTTTTTTTTGTACTTATAACGCTGAGTAAGCACTCTGCGTGCTGTTTTTTCTCGACCGGATTCATCAACCAAGCTCCGAAAAATGCTTAAGGATTTCTCCCAAAAATTTCACGAAACCTATAGCTTACTGTATTTAATGTATTTCACGGGGAGGCTTGGCTTCGGGACTCTGTAGGAATGGTCTTAGTTATGTGCCGACATTGGCGCGGGTTGACTAAGGTCTCCTTACAAGTTACCTAATCCATGTCCTCAGGTAAACAGCAGCCAGATAGAGCTTCCTCAGGATTGGACGTTGCACTGTCACTTCGGGATAAACTTCACAACGAGCGCTCAGACACAGCGCAGATACCAGGCAGAAAATAAAACATTAGGGTTGGTGAAACAGTTCTGATTTTATTGTTCGAAAACTAACTTTCTCTTAATCTTTAGTCTGTGACGGATCTTCACAACATTAGGTCCGTCACTAACTTCACAAATTTAATTCACAGCAACTTACATCGCTTCCGCACACTCGATTTATTCGAAACAATCCGGGACTATTATTCTATTCGTGGTTTCTCTATTTTACAATTTAAATAAACGTTTTTATCGCGCGGGCGCACTACTCCGTGTATTAAACTCGGTAACAAAACTTGGCCGTGATTTTAAACTTAGGAAGGCTCCTCTCCTCGACTCAGTGGACAAACGACTCCTATACAACTATTTTATCGACTAAACTACTTTTGTGCGCGGATCACCTTGTTGGCTCGTGATGCGAGCTCATGGGTGGTCGAACCGTGGGAATGAAAAAGCATCTTTGGGATAAGTATTTGCAGTTGTCCAAATACTACGTTAGGGATTAGGATACATTTGGGATAATTACACAATGATGGTTGTGTTTACAACCATGTTAATTGTGTATTGCAATCCTAGGGAGTCATGGGTCGAATTCCAGTGTGAGTATTTACACTGGCATTGAATTCGGCTCTTGGCAGCTAGGCGCGAATTGCGCCGGTGCTTTGAAGATTGCATAAAAGCCGCCGTGAGTACTGGTGCGCATGAAAATCTGTTGCGCACGTGTGGGACAGTAAATGCAGGCAGACGGGGGTTCTGCTGATTGTTTTTATAATCCACTTCGGTTATTTAGTATGGCAACCGAAATGTTTTCCTTTTAGAACAATGCTGAGATGCATTGATGTATGCGGTACTGGCGTACCGAATTTCTTCTACGGAAATTTATATAACGCGTTAATTGCGTGAATGTCCTTGATGGGCAGATGCTTGATGTTGGATGCTATTTGCATAACCGAAAGGTAATGAAATCGGTGGGAGAATGCTTGGGGAAGTTATTGCGCTTGCATACGCAAAAATGACGAAATTAATGGAGCTTTAGGAGGGAAGATTTTGAGGTAGATTGAAAAGGTAGCAGTGGTGTTAGTAGAAACGCCACAACTCTATCCGCCTACCTACCACTGAACAATTGCCCCGAACTGCACAATAGCAAGAGTCGTCACGTGAACCTAGGTTTGCAAAATCAATTGCAAGACACAACCTCCTAACCAACTCAGCCATTGAAGCGGCATGCGTATTAAGAGGGAGTGTTATTTCCATTTACCACCAGGCGCGCGTCTGAAGATCATTTTACTCACGTTCTGCAAGCACGTGTGCATTACATTTCAACCAATCGTCGTAGCATTTCAGGGTGTCGATTTAGCGCTATGGATTCCCTTACTGCACCTTCCTTAAAAGAAGGACAGACTTCCTTCATTAGAAGGCGGACAGTATGTTTTAGTTTTGTTTTATATCCACATTTATTTAATAAATTAATTACATATTTTACTTAAGACTAAATGTTAACTTCTATTTTACAAATATCATTCTTACATTAACTTACTGGCTCTTCGCAAGCGCTCTAAATCATACATTATCATTTTTCTTATGCTTTCGGTGTACAATAACTTTTTTTATAACACATCACAACATTAGATATGTTTTCTTTTTAAAATGTATTTTATTTTTTTCTACATCATGTATTATTTATAATTTTTTTTGCGGACAGCATCCATCCTATCTCTTTCTTATAGGCATTTTCATGGTCACTGGTAAACTGAACTTGGGGCATATAGTACACCTCCACAAATATTTGCCCGCGATACGTGTCAGTCAGAGAGTGCGCTCATGTTAAACTGATGTAAAGTAATGGAGGATGGGAGTTAATTTCGGACGTAGATGTAGTATTCGCGAAGCCCTAGGTGCCGCACACAATATTCAATAATGAATCCATACATTCGCAGGCGAATAGGCGATTTATAAAATAGTTACTCGTACGACTATTTGAATCGCGAATGCATAATCATTCCGAAAAATCCCAAGAGGACAAGAATTTACGCCATTCAAAGGTCAGAATTAAAGCGTTACCACATCAGACCGGGCCCCGTGTTTCCGAGGATGTTTCAATTTGCTACTTAAGCTATGGATTGCTACGCTTAATGCTCTGGTAAACAGCTCTGATGCATTTTTTTTTCGATTGTTCTCTATATAATTTTACTATCGTGTTTTAGTGGCGCACACAATATTCAATAATGAATCCATACCGATTCTCAAGGAAATAGGCAATATATAAAATAATTACTCGTACGATTATTTGAGGTGCGAAGGCATAATTATTCCAAAAAATCCCAATATCCCAACGAACGTAACAAGAATTTATGTCCTGCAAAGATTAGAATTAAAGTGTCACCACATCAGATTAAAGTTGCGTACAGAGGAAGATGTTTCAATTTGCTACTTAAGCTATGGATTGCTACGCTTAATGCTCTGGTAAACAGCTCTGATGAAGTTTTTTTTCGATTGTTCTCTATATCATTTTACTATCGTGTTTTAGTGGCGCACACAATATTCAATAATGAATCCATACCGATTCTCAAGGAAATAGGCAATATATAAAATAATTACTCGTGCGATTATTTGAGGTGCGAAGGCATAATTATTCCAAAAAATCCCAATATCCCAACGAACGTGACAAGAATTTATGCCCTGCAAAGATTAGAATTAAAGTGTCACCACATCAGATCAAAGTTGCGTACAGAGGAAGATGTTTCAATTTGCTACTTAAGCTATGGATTGCTACGCTTAATGCTCTGGTCAACAGATCTGATGCATTTTTTTCGATTATTCTCTATATTACGAGTTGCATGTCGCCCTTACTCATCTTTTATGTTGTAATGCAATTATTGGCTGCTTGTTAATATAAAGAAAATTTAGATCGTTAAAAACGTTGTCTCTTTTATGTTAGTTTCCTGAACTCTTGTGTTACTCTACTATTATACTATTTATTGGCCTATAGGAACCCGAAAGTTCATGACCCCACTGACTTCGCTGCGCCATCGTTCCCTGTCCCGTGGACTCTCCTTCCACGCTTGGCCATCTGACTCGACCTCCTTAAAATCACGCATTACATTGTTCTCCCATCTCCGTCGTGGTCTTTCGACCGGTCTCTCTCCCATTGGACTCCCATCAAGAATTCTATGTAAAGTTCTGTCGTTGCCCATTCTTGTTATATGCCCGGCCCATCTTAATCTTCGCGACCTGATTATTCTCAATATTATAGATTTGGGGAGTAGTTCTTCCAATACGCAGGTGTGGAGTTTTGTCCATTGTCCTGCCTCTTCATCATATCTACCGCCGAAGATACTCCTTAAAACTTTATTCTCAAATACGAGGAATCTGTTTTATTCTCGTTCTGGGAGCGCCCATGCCTCGCATCCGTATAGAGCAACCAGCATGATTATGAGCTTGATATTCGATTTCAGCAGTTTGTCCACTGCGTACCAGAAGGCAGTTTTTTGTTTATTTGCTTCGACATTTCCGTTACACGATCTCTCCAATCTGCTACACGATCTCTTCGCAAGGGGAATGTCGCTTTTACACCGGACGCGCCTCCTTTTATATAGGCTAGTCACGTCACCGTTCGCTTGTCCGCACCCGAGTCAGATATTTAAACAAACAGCTCGCTGGGCGCTTAGTCGTGGGTGTGCCGTCCTCGGCCTGGCACGTTACGTCGCCAACACATATTGTTTTAATTAACTTGTATACCGTCGGAGCGATTGGTTCTCCTTCATGCTTCGTGAGATCTGCCGTTATGCAATCGAGACATTGTTGTTTTGCAATCGATTTTTTGATTCTAGTACTTCGTTGAAAGAGGGTTCTGGAATCTGATACATTTATTTATGGTTGATTGGAGTTCACGTTAAGCAAGTACTGCTTCCATCTTCTCACGATATTATTTGTTTCTGTTACCAGGCAGTCCTGCGTCCCGAACTCGTTTGGCCACCCCTCGGTACTCGTTTCTAATCGAATTTATGCCGGCATACATTCTTCCGATGATCTATACTTTTACATTTTTTTAGAATTCCGTCGATTCGATTCAACTCCCATTCGCGTTTTTTCCGTTTGCAAAGTCTCATTGTCTCTTTCCGAATTGTCGCGTATCTTTCTGTGTTGACTTCATGATATTTTTCTAAATGGATCAGTCTGAGGCATTTATGTTGTTCGATCTTCGCCCTGCACTCATCGTCAAACCAGGGTTTGAACTTAATTCTTTTCTTAAATCTTTATACCTTGTGGGCTGTTTGTTGGATTGCGTTTCTGATTGATGCCCATTTAGTGTCCACATTATTGGTTACCTCTTCCTTATTACTCCCATTTTCTAGGATGCTAAGCCTATTCGTCAGTTCGTCTTGATATTCAGCCCTTTTGTAGATGCCTTTCAGTTTATCGTTGTAGAACCTTTTGCTCGTGTCCCGTGACTGGCCATGTCGGTTTATTGCGAGCCGACTCCTAATTTTGCCTATCACTAAAAGATGATCGGAGTCGTAATCTGCTCCTCTCCGCGATCTTACGTCAAGGATGTTCGAATCGTGTCTTTTGTCTATGAGAAAATGGTCTACTGGGTTATGCGTTACGCCATCGGGTGATACCCATATGACCTTATGAATTCTTTTGTGTTTGCACATCATGCTTTTCACTACCAGATCTTTTGACGCTGCTAATGTGATAAATCAAATCCCATTATCATTTGAAACGTGATGTAGGCTTTTTTTACCTATAGTTGCTTGGAAGAAATCTTCGTTTCCATTTTTCGCGTTGAGGTTGCCGGGGAGGGTTTTAACATTGAGTGATGAAATTCCATCAAAAGCTTCTTCTGGGGTCGCATAAAATATGTGCTTCGTTTCTTCGTCGGTAGATTCTGTCCGGGCGAGTATGTTCATAAGTATAAGGTTATACAATAGGGACTTGACAACTTTGAATTTAATTTGTGAACGCACCCTTTCACTAATCATCGATCTGTCACTGTCAAATTATTCAGTAAACTCAACATTTTCATCGTGGTTAAGTACACGAGCGAACAACGTCTGCAAATTATAAAAATTTACTACCGAAAAAATGTTGTCAAGTCCCTATTGGAAGACCCATTACATAATTGTATCGTGGGCCCTGTATTTTTAGCATCAAAGTTCAGTCATTAATAAATCTCACATCTTTTCCTTGAGGCATAATGTTATTACTTATGATGGAGCCGGTTCTGGGATTATGTGTATCGGTACCTCCACACGCAAGTGTGAACCCATTAGAGTCGATTATTTGGTGTGGTAATCAGACTTCCTGAAACGCAACGATGTCCATTATATATTATTTCGCGTGCTCCATTTACCATTTGCATCGTGCCTGGTTTGTATAACGTTCGAACAAGCCGTCTACCGACGGATATATCCCGGCTTTCCCTACGTCTTATTTTTGCCAAGTCGGTGATTTCATGAAGATTTGGTCGCTTATGGTAGTGTGGGCTCATCACACGTCTACAATCCTTGTGTTACTAACCATATAAATTGACGGTGTTGATTAACAGGGTGCTCGTGTACCCGTATAAGAATTGTCCGGTAAAATTCCAATTTAACTTAAAATGTTGTACCCATTGTATACACGTTCGTTTATTTATGACTAACAAAGGTATTTTATTTCAAGCTTAAAACTATAATAAATCCTAAATCGTATATAACACAACGACAGTTGTCTCGTAAATTCATTTCTTTGGAAGGTATTTTATTGTAGGCTATACTTTTCTCTCAAAGACGCAAGATCCGTCACTGTGTATTCCGACCGCTTATCACTGCAATGCCGCGACATTAACGAGTATTTGAACATATGTTTGTATATACAAGAAATGTGGAGAAGCATAATTTCATTTGTACCATACAACTATGGGGCGAGAAGGATTTCAATTAAACAATATGTTGATCAAAAAATTTGTTGATCAAACAATTTGATGATCAAACACGTTGTTGATCAAACTACAAGTTTTGCAAAAGCAACTACAAATATAACTGCATTTATTTCTGATATCTTTATTGAACATGTAAATGCAAACTTGGCTCCAATTTATAAATATTATCCTGATATCTATATTGATTCTTTCCTTTTCGAGGAAGAACAAAGTTAACTAAGTAGAGATATACAAAGCCAGCTAATATGTATAAAAGCAGGGTGAATTTCTGATGCAGCGAAAGATATTGTATGTACTAAAATGATTTACATATAGAGCAACAAAAGCAATACTCGCGAAGTGAATCGAAACGAAAGAGTTGTCTAAGAACTTGTTTTTTGTTTCAAATCATGTGGCCGTAACGTAACTACGGACAAACTTTTTAAAATATTACCTTTTGCTAAAAATCTGCTTCTTGGAATCACACGTCAAGGTTTCTACGAGGTTTTGAAAAGAAAAAAACACATATATATTTGTCAAGACATAAGAGTATTCAAAGTAAGAGAACCGCTGTCAACGCTTTATGGTTTTAACGAAAAAGTAATAATTTTTGCGTACGTTACGAAAAAAGAAACAGATCCGCTTCTAATTACTACGATACACAATGATGTTATAGCGTCTAACTAACGCACTGATATTATTTTATAATAAACCAAAAGCTGGCGTTGATGCTATCGATCAAAAGTACGCGATTTACACTGCATACTGGCCACTCGTTTTTTTAACACCCTTAATATCGCCTCTGTTCATTGCTTGTTAATATTAGGTAATACAGAAAAAACCGAACTAACTCAGGCTTTTCTTGATAGAGCTTGCTGAAGAATTGGCTAAGCTCGTGATTGATGAGCTAGTCTAATGATTAAATCAAGCGCCACCATACATCAAAGTTAAGCGTTTAAAAATGTATAATATTCATTATTCCTTATTTATTTATAGTTATTGGGTATTTTTTGCATGAACACATTTTAGTCTTATGATACAATGCGTATATTCAATAATTTTTGTATTCGGGTATCCGGATACCCGGTTAGTAACATAAATGTTAAACCTAACTGAAACTTACATCACTAACTTACTTTGTATTGTTTTTCCATTTTCTTATGTGGTGTATTGTTCACTATTTCCACACATTTACTATAAAATTGATCGACCAACCTTCCACAGAATTGTTAGACCATCTTGCATTTTCTTACCTTTTAAGTACCTTCAAACCAAGTGGATATACAAATTGGAAACATGAGTCTTTCAATTCCAGCACTAGAATGAGTGCGTATTGAAGGCCTACTTCTTTAGAGCACTATCACCACCGCTGGTCAGCTTGATGAATTCATAACTGCACAAGTAATTCCCCACGATATCTATCAATCAGACAGTTAAATGTAAACGTTCGGTTGAGTTTAGTGAATCGTTCTTCAGCCGAATTGCACAAATCTGGGTCGCACTGGTTACTCTTATTGCTGCACAACCAACCGTGTAGCGCCTTCTATAGTAAAGTTGTGGCGATTCGAACAGATACGCACACAATATACAAACAAATAGTGGTAGTAGTAGTAGTAGTTTTATTACTTATATGGTTTATACATAAAATTATACAATTGACAATATTATCGACTACAACAATATATAAGAAAACTAGAAGGCATTCTGTGTTTTTATACGATTAAAGTAACAAAACAGAGTTGAATGCCTCTTTACAATAGCAATCAAGTAAAATATGGATTTTTTTCAGCTGGGGTGAGTATTACCGGTTCAAGAATAGTTGTGTAGTATATTCAAGAACCACAAAGCTTGCATAAACATTTTACATTAGATCAAAACAATATAAATTTAGGTACAATTTGTTAAGTCGGTAGTGAAGAACACCGAAAAGAAATCGAATAAGCAAAACATCAGAGCCGTATACCATAACGATAACATAGCAATTCCACATCAAGCTGAGCTTAGAAATCGAATTCGTACACGCGGGAGTGGCCTGATGTGTTGAGCACTGTTTCAATCCTTTAGTGATTCTAACCGTCATAGCGTTTAAATTCATAAAGGAAGGGGGTTCGAATTTAAACTGCCGACAACATGGTAAACAATTCCTAGAAAAGGAAGTGGCAATACTTATAATTATTTGAAAGACAAGGAAAAATTTGAAAATTGTTTGCCTTTTTTTTTTTTGGTTTTTTTTTTCCTAAAATTTAACTTACTTAATTTTTTTTTTTTAAATTTTTAATTTTATTTAAAAGCATTTAACTTAACTTAACTTAAATCTTATACTACTCTAATTCTAGAAAAGCTAAGTCTATGTAAGCTGGCTGATGATAGTGTGATTCTATACCGACTTTGGTATCCAGGTCTTTATGTTATATGCCATTCAACCACCAGAACTGTTAACGCTGTCCAATACTATCGTCTCGGTCTTTGTGGGAAATAGCCCTACTGAAGCGCAAGAGCTCTCCTTTAGTGCGCGTTACTTCCCGGTCGTAGCACAATCGCCCGTCTACGGATGATCTACTTACATGATAGATCAGCGGAATTCCGGATCTATCCTGTATAAGCCCTTTCATGCCCAAGTCAAGGAACGCCTCTGGTGGAAGAAAGCCATTGCGACGCACGCTCTCATAGTACAGAGTGTTTGGATAATAGACCCCCCCCCCTCCCCCCGGGTCTCGCAATATGTCCTCTGATTAATTTAATCATAAAATTATCCACCCTATTTCTGTACGCTTCATTATATAAAGTCTCATTTGAATAATACTTTTTAAGGTCCGATTACGGTGTCCGATATAATATGAGACAACTTCTGAGACACTTCCTTTCGAACACCCGAATCTTTTCCATCAAATTTGGACCTATGTTAAACCATACAGGACAACCATATATGAGCATTGGCCTGATTAGCGCCATGTAGCATATGATTTTTACCCTGCTGCCAAGTTGGCTACTGTGAAATAGCCTCCTTTTTATAGCAAACGTTTTCCTCGCTTTGACCAAAGCAGCCTCTACATGTCTGTTGAAATACAGATATTGGTCTAGCCAGATGCCAAGGTATTTAACTAAACTCTTGGTTTCCAGTTTATCTCCATGCGGTCTCACGATAACTAGTTTTCGCCAGATTTTCCTTGTGTCGTTCGTGGCTTTATATAATGGAGTTCTAAATAGGATGGTTTCACATATCTGGAAGATAGTAATGTCGGTCTTTATTGAATAATCTACAACCACCATACCCAGAGAAGTTCAGGGTATAACAAATTCTGACTTTTCCACAAAATTACGATGATCAATTGGACATCAATAATAAATAAGTAACGGTTTAAGAATTATTCCCAAATTTACAGTATTTATTCCGTAGTCTCTTCTAAAAAGCTTTTCCCTTAGTACGAGAGTGAATCAAATATAAGGACATCGAAAACGAAAGTCATGATCGACGCCCAAGAACAATACGTACAGATGGCAACATCCGTGCCGTTCGAGATCTTATTGAGAGTGATGGATTGAACGCTTCGATAGCCGATACCCGATTCTGATGATATTTCTCTAACAGTTAAGCGGCGATCACTTGCTATAAGTTCTCGAACGGCACGGATGTTGGCATCTGTCAGACTTGTCCTTGGGTGTCGATTATGACTTTCGTTTTCGATACGTTCTCGCCCACTTTTAAATTCTCTGGCCCACGTATACACCCGATTCTGAGACATTGTATCTTCACCAAACTGCGCCTTTAATCGAGAAAAAATGTCCGAGGGTATAACGCCTTCATCTGTTAAACAGTTTAAAATAATCCGTTGCGCAACAGACGTATGTACCTCATGCTCGCTCATGGCTGTGCTGACTACAAAGTCGAGCCCAACCGCTAGCAAAGTCGGTTCCCCTACTCTTCATAAACCAAACAACAACCACGCACAAGATAATTTAGCTCGTAGCTTGTTTTTAAGCAAAAAACTAAAATTAGCGTTTATATTTGATTCACCCTCGTACATCGAAAAAGGTCGAAGACATCAAGTTAGGACCTTATTGAAATTGTAATCGGTTATGTTGGGTTGAGCACAAAGTATTCGGCGTTTTTCAAAAGAAAATTTTTGTTTTTTTTTTTTCTTATTTAAAAACTTTATTTCTTGATTAAGAAGATTTATCTTTGAAAAACGGATACATCTAATAGTAATGAAATAGTTAGCAACGTGTTTCCAGGTAATTAGAAGCTATTGCGCAACATCACCACAGTAACGCTATTTTTTATAGCAGAGATCCAGCTTCAATAATATGAATGTTTTAACACTGTTCACCAATATTTACCAATAAAGAAATCCGGTATTCTGTCCTTAACCAAATTGACTTGTCAAACAATTCGACCGATCTGCATTGGCTTAAATGCGACTTATCCCCCGGAATTCTAAAAGATTTAAATCAAATGGCGTCTGGGTCTTCATCTGGTCTGCTAAAATTAGAAAAGATTCGAAACTAACATCCCGGATGTCATTTCGAAGAAAATCGTTTCACAAGGTTGCGTCAAAAAATTGTTTCCTTTTAAAATAGAACGCTCACACGAAAAAAGCTTTGAAGTACCTATAAATGTCAAAGCATAGTGTGAGCGAGCGATTTTAGCAGGCATCCCCCCCCCCCCCCCCCCCTTATGTGTATCTTAGTAAGAATAAAATTCAATAAGTTGCTCATATACTGTTTTCCATAATGATGTTCGAAGAGGGGGGTCGAACTAATTCAAATGAGTACGAGAATTCAACGTGCTGTTTGGCGTTTATTTGCTGGAAAACACACTGAACACAAACCATTGTAATAAACAGCACCAGAAGAACATCAAATGAATAAACCATCAGAGCCCTATACCATAGCAATTAATATAGCATTTTCACAATATTAAAAAGAAGTTAGGAATAACAGCTCATCTTTAGTTTACGGCTGTTAGTCGAATAGGTTAGTGCTTTGCTTCTCAACCATTTCTTGGTTGTTCGATTCCCCAACACTAAAATTGGTGACCAACACCCAACACACACTCTTTCATAGATAAACGGGATTTTAGTACTTATCGTTCATAAATATAAGGAATCTTGTATGCGAGAGTACAGAACCCTGCGTTGCTCTAATGGAAGTCAGATCACGTATCAATTTGTTGTCTTTGCCGACAAAGTAACCAACACACTACTCATCATCATCATTATCGGCACTACAACCGGGAACCGATCTTGGCCTTATTTAGCAAGTCCTGAGGCTTGTTAAATTTTCCATAATGATTTGTTTTTTTCGGGCAAGGTCATTAGTCTTTCGCCAGAGGCTCCCTGATGGGGAATCGAACCCCGGTCTTCCGCGTGACAGGCGGGTATACTAACAACACACTACTCAAGTGCCTAAATTACTCGCCCTCCTTCTTGTCAATGGCCAAAATTACTAGAAATAATTTCAGGTTTTGGCAAAATGGGACTTAATGTATCTCTCGTGGAGTCAACTATAAAAGAGTGACCAGACGAACTAACAGATGTAGCCCTTAAAAATTGCATTTGTTACGATCCGGGACGCCGTGCTTCCTCTATCGAGGGAAGAGCGTGGACCTTTTATTTAAATTAAGCTGTTGATTTCTTCTTTTTTTATTTCTTTTATTTATTTTATTTATTTCTTATTCTGTTTACAGCTCAGTTTTAAACTCTCTAATCTCAACTCTTTAATCTATTTCTCAAAACTGTGAACTCAAAACTCTCAATCTAGAACTAAATTTTATAAACTCTCTTCCTCAACTTCCAAACTAAAACTGCTAACTCAAAACTTAAAACTCAAACTCAATACTGTCATACAATTAAAATGTCTCTCTTCTTATGCTACTTATTGTTCTAATTGGTTATAAATTATAATTTGAACAAAACTAATTTTATCAAAGTATTCCTTTTAGTCTCTGTGACTTTTAAATTTTGAATAAACTTTGAACGAAAATCAAAGTGCTATGTTTTGAATGAAAAAAGGTGCATGTTATTGAATGTGCTGTAACTGGCTTAATATAGAATATTGTGTATGTTTCTTTATGGTATGTATTAAATGAGAATGTTAGATATGTAAGGAGAAAGTTTTAAGGATGTGTTAGAAAAGTAATGAGATCCAGTGTTAAAGCTAATAAGGGTAGTATTCTGGAATACTACACATTCCAAAACTGTTGCAGATTTTTTATAGGCCTTTTTTGGCTTTAAATCCACATTTATTTCCAATTAGAGATCTTACCTAAGACTAAATGTTAAATTTTATTTTATACGTATCATTCTTACATTAACTTACTGTCTCTTCGCAAGCACTCTAAATTATACAATATCATTTTTTTTTTCTTATGGCTTTCGGCGTAGTCTTTATAAAGCTTTCAGCGTATATTATGCACAGAAAAAACATTCCATCTTGGTAGAAAACCACTTGTGTGCACTTTATATAAAGCAAAGAGAAGGGAAAACTGTCTTTCGTTAAATTAACGGCAAATAGCTTTACTGTCCATGCTTTCCAAAATCATGAAAAAGTTATCAATTCCAAGTTAATTAAATTTTCGAAATGAAACGGACTTCTAAATGATGGTTAAATGAATTCCGCGACCGGCCATCCGTGGCAGATATTTCAAGTTTTTTGTATAACATTTGGTTCTCAGCAGTTGAAAGAATCCAATGGCAATTTTATTAGATATCTTCAAGGATTTCGGCTGCGTCCGACCCAAAACCTTAATAAGAAAACTTATTCTGCCTCTATCCTTTCTATAGGTACTAATATGGTCAATGCTCATTTGAACCTAGTGAATGCAATTAACCTCCTAAATCATTTGTTGCGGTATATAATTTTCTTCTTAATCAATTCAAAACTAAATAAGATTCTTTGCGATGAACTTTTCCAACAACCTTGTGATTCGAAAAAAGTATTCTCGAAAACTGTATCCAGGATCTCTTTTACGTTAAATCTGGGGGTCAGACTCGCAGTGCCTCCTCTGTAAGTGGCTGATTTATTTTAATGACGAATTTTTATTATAACGTTGAATGCCCCCAGGGACAACCTGTGACGTATTTCTCTTTGTGATACTGAGGGTTTTTTTATGTCGGCATCAGCAAGGATGCGAGTTCCATAAAAAAAAAACACCACCGCGGAAAACAAAAGAACAACCAGGTAAACACTGGAACCGCTCGACGATGAAGAATTTGATGAGTACAAGAAACACTGGTGTTAATTCGTTGATTTAATGTTTGTTTTATTAATAAAAAATAAGGTTTAATTAAGTCACAATTAATGGTTTTTAAAGACGGCCTTTAATGAACCGTTTCACACGAATTTTATTGTATAGACGTTAGATAATTTCTTACACCGCGGTATTCGCGCAAATACAAATAGTCATACGAAGACTTTCCCGGCACAAATTATTAATTATCAATGTTTAACTCTCCGACGTCTTAACACCTCCGATACTCCTGGCAGCTACAATCTGACTCCTGGTGGGAATTCACATGTAATGAGTAGCAGGCATTATGAGATACGCGATAGCGAAGTCGCCGATGGGAGAAATAGGTTCCTGTGTCCTAAATAAACATAGACTGGTGTAATGAATTGGTATTGGGGGCTGCAGGCGTCGTTGAGATAAGCGATGGCGAAAAATCGCCGAAGGAAGAAATAGGTTGTGTCTTAAATAAACAGAAACGCTATTTCGAGGTCATAAATCTTAGATGACGTGCGCCTGAGAACGAAATAGGTTTTTGCTTCAAGATACACAAAAACGCTATTTCAAGGGTCACGATGATCTGCACATCGTGTTTACTTAGGCGTTCATGGGTAATGCCATTGTAGGCCATAGATTTTTCGTGACGATAAGCAAACCGATGGTTTTATCGCCTATGGCCTAGGCTATGGTAGCTTTTGTTTGTTTTACAGGCCGGTGCATCGTTCGGCATTATCTGGGGTATGATTGTCTAACGTCAATCATACTAGTGCCCAAATCCCATGATCGGTAGATAACCGACAAAGGAAATTGGTCGCAAGTGTTGCGAACCTTGGGACTGGGGCAATAAATGGATATGAACCGTAGCAAGAAACCATCGGCTTCAGTTATGTCAACAATTACGCTGGCCAGCTAGTATTTATCTATTATAATTGCTGACACGGCGAGCCGATGGAGATATGGTACGGATCATAAACGGAAAAATTCAATATGATGCATGCCTTAAGATTTAACTTTCAGGTGAGAGAGAATGAAGGGTAGCTTACGCTGCCCCAAAATTGCAGGTAGGTATGGTGGGTTTGGAAGGTGGTTCATTTAAGAGGATGGACGGTTCTTTGGGAATGTATTAAAGAACCGCTACAATACTGTTGTAGGAAGCACCTATAACATTTGTTATTTGTCAATTAAGATTACGTGTTGATTGGAGTAGGGCCTCCCTAGAGTACCTGTATATATATATATATATATATATATATATATATGAATATATCTATATATGAATATATATAAATATATATAAATATATATATATATATATATATATATATATATATATATATATGTATATGTATATACATCATCATCATCATCATCACCGGCACTACAACCGGGGACCGGTCTTGGCCTTATTTAGCAAATCCTGAGGCTTGTTAAATTTTCCATAATGATTTGTTTTTTCTGGGCGAGGTCATTAGTCTTGCGCCAGTGTGTATATACATATATGTATATATATTTTATATCCTTCTCTCGGGAGAGGCGAACATATAGCGCCGACACGGCCTCCCGAAATGCCACCAAATAACAGTTGCAGTACTTTTTGAACAGTTGCAGGTTGTAAGGCTCAGGAAACACTCATGCGGGGAGGGCAGTCCACGGCTTTCCCGCTCTGTACCGGAACGAGTTCTGAAGCAGGGATGTTCGCGCCGTCGAGATATGAACCGCAAATTGGTGCGATCCGTCAGATTATCTTGTGGAATGCATATAAACCGAATTGCGCGGAACAATGCCAAACTCTGCGAAAAACTGTACCCGTGATAATATCTGTAAAACAGACAGAGGTCGGCTACGCGTCTTCGATGTGATAGCAACTGTAGTCCCGACGTCAGCGCCATGTTCCCGATCAGGCAGATCGCCCGTCTCTGTATGCTCTCAAGTAAGTCGAGGGTATGTTTGGGAGCAGAGATCCAAACATGAGAGCAATATACGGGCGTGGGTCTAATTAGCGGTTTATTCAGGAGAAAAATTGCGCCGGAGTAAAAATTTTCTTGGCTCTAAAAAGATAACTCCGTTTTTTTTAGGCTGACCTGGCGATGTTCGACACGTGTTTATGCCACGAAACATTTCCACATACCGTGACGACGAGTATTTTCAAACTTTCCCCAGATTCGAGGGTCTGCCCATTCATCATCAGCTGCATAACCAATGAGTCACTTTTCCTTATGAATGTTGTATACTGTGTCTTCATTGCATTGAAGTCGGCGAGATTGACCTTTCTCCACTGCAGGATCTTATCCAGATCCCGTTTCAAAGAATCGATCATGCCACATCTCAGCTGGTGCGACATTGATGCACGATCGAGAAAACAAGCGTACTATTCGCAAAACTAAATACTTTGTTATCCGTTGACTCCAACAAACCACGTATATGAACCAAAAACAAGGTTGGAGCCAAAATAGAACCTTGCGGCACCCTGAAATTAACAGGATACGTATCTGAAGACTCGACGTCTACAACTACTCAGATCCATCGATTTTCGAGGAAGCTCTTCGTCCAGTCGCAAAGCTGCTGGGAAAGTCCGTATGAACGAATTTTACTCCTTCGAGATATCTAATGCGAACGCCCTTGAATCACCATGCCCGTCGATCGCAGATATCCATATATCGGTTATAAGGGTCAAGAAGTCTTCCGTTGACCGCCTGCCACGGAATCCGTATTGAGGATCATTCAAAAGTCAGTTGCTCCACAAATATTTAATTAACTCGGCATGGACGACCTTGTCCATCACCTTAGATAACATAGACAGTAATGTTATGGGCCGGTAATTTTATGGGAGACATTTTTCCCTCTTTGGAATTGGCTGAGCCCGAGCCACCTTCCAACAGGTAGGAACTGTCCTCCATCCATAAGATAAGCGAAAGAGTATGCCAAGAACCGGCGATAGTTCTGTAGCACAAATGATCTCCCGTGGACCGCTTCCCACGAATCTGTATTGACGATCATTCAGAAGTCCGTTTTACTCCAAATACTTCATTAACTCGGCATGTATGACCTTTTCCATCACCTTAGATAACATATACAGTAATACTATCGGCTGGTATTTTATGCGAGATACTTTTTTCCCCCTCTTTGGGATTTATTGAACTTGAGCCACCTTCCAGTAGGTGGGAACTGTCCTCCGTGCATAAGATAAACCAAAGAGTTTGCCAAGAACTGGGGATAGTTCTGGAGGACAAATATTTTAAGGATTATTGTTGGTATTCGGTACGGGTCGGTTGCCTTCTTATAGTCCAGTCCACGTAGAATGCGTTGAATAGTGCGCGGGCGAACCTCATATCTCTCAACGAAGACTGTATCGGCGCGATCACAGGTGGATCCAAAGGCCGGCATCGAGGTTTGAATTCGGGAAACATAAATTCGCAAATACATTAGCTTTATCTTTCAAATTTGTGACTAACGTCTTGCTGCCCGTCACTAACGGAGGAAAAGAGGAGGAAGCGAAGTTACTGCTGACAGCCCTTGCCATTTACGCGAACCAGTTGGGCATTCAAGGAGTTTATTGGTTACTCTGTCGTTGTAAGCCTTCTTCGCGATATCAATCGCCTGGTTGCACGCGTTTCTGACCCTGACCAAATTCGTTCTGTTTACCTTCATGATATTGGAGCGCCATTATTTAAAAGCAATATTTTTTGCCGCTGTAATCTATTCGCATTTTTATCAAACCAAGGTTTATTAGATGAATTTCCTTTGAATGCGGAATGTAAGTCTTCAGCTCCAGCAGAATAATCTCCGTGACTGATTTCACACCTGTATTAATATCGGAGTCTCCAAAGCACACCTCCGACCACCGAAAGGACAGGAAGGAATCTCGCAAATCGTCCTAGTTGGCAGCCCCATACCTCCATACATGGTGAAGCTTCTTAGATCGTTTATTGGCTTGAAATGCAAGTGGCCGCGTGACCAATCCCAAGCAGTGATCTGAGTTTCCCAGTAGCGCATGAATCTCCACGGTATAATATCTCGGGTCGGATGTCAAAAACAGATCCAAGGTGTTTGCATAATCACCTCGGGCATCCGTCATTCGCGTAGGTTTCTCCACGGGTTGAGCCAAATTGGGGGTAACAGCGAACATCTCCACCAGCCGCCCAGCCTCCCGGCCTCCTCGGTTTTGTTAGAATGTACCAACCATCCGGAATTGTGTATATTAAAATCGCCAAGGGCGACAATTTCAGATCTGTATCCAGTCGACGGTAGGTGAAAGATGTTCGGAA
Source organism: Microdon myrmicae (assembly GCA_963931805.1). NCBI lineage: Eukaryota > Metazoa > Arthropoda > Insecta > Diptera > Syrphidae > Microdon > Microdon myrmicae. The sequence goes on along the minus strand of OZ007498.1, from coordinate 46,032,722 downwards.
AATGTAGCCGGTCGATCGTCATTGGGGGAGCGGTAAAGACAACAAAGAAATTTAACAGAATTCCTTAGCACGACCCCCAACCACATAATGTTCATGTTATTGGGTTCTAATGCATCCATCGTCCGGCAAGCCATATCGCACCACGTGAAGACGCAGACTCCACCCTCTAAACGGAATCTCGAATGTAAATCGTATGCTGAGCAACGAAGGTATGTTGAATCAGTTGACGTTAGGGCAAGGATATGCGGTGTCGCTGTTTGCAATTATTGGTGGATGGGATTCACATTCGTATTGGTGAAACCGATGCCCCTGATGTTACAAAATGCTATTATCAGGCGAATGTCGACAGAGCCTAGAACACGAGCCCGATTACGCGATGACGAATTTCTCAAAGTTCGGTTATTTATCAGAACATATGCATGATGTCGCCCCCGATATAAAAGCCATAAACCGACATGATCTGCTCCGTAATTACTTTAATCTACAAACTCGATTTACAATTAAGTGATCTGCTCATGCTAGCTTTTTAAAGTTAAATTGAAATCCAAGAAGTTGGCCGACTATTTATTCCATTGCTTTCTGCTAACTATTTGCTTCCGAATACTCAATTCAACGCAAATACAATGTATTATCACCGTACGCACGTAAACTGTTACACATAAAAAGTAGTGTAATTCTTCAAGCGTAACCAATGCATTCGTAAGTGATCGCGTTTTCGAACATAAAGGTGCTACATGTTTTGTTAGACACGCAACATGAACGAGTTGAAACATTGTAGAAAGTCTTTCATCACCTGAGTATGGTTTTATTAAATTTATTTTGTTTACTTGCCCAGCAATGGTGTTTGCAAAATTCGTACTCACTTATTTATTTATTCTTGAGACATATATGAAAATCAATGAATGTAGAAAAACAGTGAATGTGTAATGTACTAAGACGGGCTTTCAAAGGGAATTTTGTATTTTCAAATGAACGCACCCTTAGCCTTTTTTCAGAACCTATCAATTTCAAATCGCAGCCAAGATCTACTTTTTTGTCATGTTGAAGTTCACGAACGAGCAGCGTTTAGATATTATTGAAAGGTATTATCGAAATTTTGAGACGGTGGTCTTAGCTTTAAGAGGGCTTACTCCTAATTCTTCTTCTTCCTTATTTCGGTTGTAGTCATCTTCGCATCGGGCAAGGTGCGCATGGTATAGTGGATAAATTTAAATCCAAATATTCACTTTTAGATAATCCTATACCTCAGTCGGGGAACCGAAAGCAAGGTAGTCGTACGTCATCATCATCATCGGCACTACAACCGGGAACCGGTCTTGGCCTTATTTAGCAAGTCCTGAGGCTTGTTAAATTTTCCATAATGATTTTTTTTTTCTGGGCAAGGTCATTAATCTTGCGCCAGAGGCTCCCGGACGGGGAATCGAACCCCGGTCTCCCGGGTGACAGGCGGGTATACTAACCACTATACTATCGAGAAGCCCGTGCACTACAACCGGGATCCGGTCTTGGCCTTATTCCGATTTCGGGCCGATGTCCAAGGCTTGATAAATTTGCCATAACAGTTTGTTTTTTCTGGCAAGGTTATTAGCTTTTTTTCTCAGGATGTCGCTGCATGCATTGGTTCACTACTTGACGGGTGCCAAAGTAGCTATCCGGCGGTGTCACGTGGAGACTGCATGCCAACTTGGATTGAACAGGGCCAAGGATTGTCCTGGCCTTCAGTGACTTTGTCTTTTATGTTCGCTCCCATCCCCCCAAATTAATATTATAATAAGTTAAATATGTAATGTGAATTGGGGAATATAGGCATTTATGGTTAAAGAAGTAGCTTAGCGTGGGATATGGTCAGTTAGTGGTCTCGGGTGGGGTAACACTTTCCGGTTGTTCGTTAAAACGCAGGATGTCGGAGAATGGTTGTATGTTACAGTATTTGAACTGATTGGGTGCCAGCTCGGTGTTATGGTACACTACCTCGTTGGAGTCATTAACCAATCTTCCAAAGCTGGAGAGAGTTCTGGTGTGGAGACAATTCAGATAGTGTGTCCTGTTATCTAGAGGAGTTGGTAGTAATGAAGATATTATGGGGTTGGGATTATTTGGGAAGTTTTCAATAAATTTGATAGACAGCTCTAGGGAGCATCTATCGAGACGATCAATATCAGCGGCATTATATAGCAAGCTGTGATTGTAATATTTGTAAGAGTTGGGATGTCGGATGAGACCAGTGACCAGCCTGAAGCATTTCCTTTCGAAAGTGCGTAACTTCTACATTTAGGCGGGTGTTATATGATACCACAATGGACACGCATATGTGAGTGTGGGTCTGATTATTTGTTTATAGATGAGCAGTTTGACTTTGCCGGAGAGACCGTTGGGGTTCCACTTCACCCTTCCTCAGAGATTCAGTTGTATTGTGGCTTTACGGAAAGTAAAGTAAAGTAATGTTGGTGGAGAATGAAAGGTCAATGAAAAAGGTTATTCCCAGATATTTTAAAGTTTTAGAAGGTTTTATCTGGGTGTTATTTAGTTTGAGCCTAATTTTGTTGTGTTGTTTGTGCAGTGCTCATTTTTACCCTTAAAGACTACAAGTTGGGTTTTATCAGGATTTAGGCGAATTTTCCATTTATTGAAGTATGTTGATAGATTTGGGAGGAAGTTATTAATGCGGCTTCTTGCCTGTTTTACAAACTTGTTGCTGGAGTAGACTATGGTGTTATCAGCATAATTCAACATTATAGTATTGGGTGATTGAGTCTCCGGTATGTCTGAAGTATAGAGATGGCAGAATAGTGGTCCAAGAAATGAGCCTTGCAGAACCCTTGCGGTTATATTATACGATTGAGAGAGAGAGAAGAATTTATGTTGACCATGGCCAGAGAGGTAGGAACTGAGAAGTTTAGCGGTGTGGGTGTTTAATCCAAATATGTAGTGCAGCTTGTAAAGCAGCCCTGAGATCCAAACACAATCGAATGCTTTAGATATGCCGGGAGAGATACAGACCGTCGGGCTTTGGTTTTGAAGCTTAGTTATGACATTATCGCATACTGCGACGATAGTGAAAGCGGTGATTTGAGCACACGATGAAACGGGTGAAGCGAAGTATTGAAGCATCAGGCTACTGCCGCGTGTCCGAATTCGATTTCTAAACTCAAGTACATTCAACTGATATGGAATTGCTATGTTATTGTTTAGTATATGGCTGATGCATTTTCTTATTCGATTTTCGTTCGGTGTTCTTCAATATTAGCTTGTATTGTGTGTATATGTTAGAATGGCCACAACATCGTGCGTTCGTTTTAACAGAACCGACGAGGCTGGCGGAGATGTTTGCTGATAGCCACAACTTGACTCAACTCCAACGCGAGTACCGGATGCTCGAGGTGATTATGCGAACACCCTGGATGTTCTGTTTTTGGCATCCGAACCGAGCATTTATACCGTAGAGGTTTACACTGGGAAACTCAGACCACTGCCTGGTATCTGTCGCGCAACCGCTTGCATTTCAAGCGAAAAAGCGGCCTAGGCAGCTTCGCCATGTATGGAAGTATGGGCCTGCTAACTGGGACGATTTGCGAGATTTCTTTGCATCCTTTCGTTGGTCGGAGGTGAAGTCTCGGAGCCTCCGATGTTAACATATGTGCGGAGTCGGTCACGGAGATTATTATTCTCGGGATGGAGATCTACATTCCGCATTCCGCCAAACGAAATCCACCAGATAAACCGTGGTTTGATAAAAAAATGCGAGCAGATTACAGTGGCAAAAAATAGAGATTTTAAGCAATGGCGCTCCAATCCCACTGATGTTAACAGAACGAATTTTGTTAGGATCAGAAACATGTGCAACCAGGCGATTGACACCGCGAAGAAAGCTCACAACGACAGAGTGATTAATAAACTCCTTCGGTGCCCAACTGGTTCTCGTTCCTTCTGGTCGATGGCAAAGGCTGTCAGCGGTAACTTCGCTTTCTCCTCTTCCCCTCCGTTGGTGACAGACAGTGGGACATTAGCCACAAATTCAAAGGATAAAGCTGATGTGTTCGCAAATTTATTTTACCGCGAATTCAACCCTCGTTCCCGGTCTTTTGGAGTCACCTGTTGATAGCGCCGGTACGGTCTTCCATTCGAGATGTGAGTTTTCGTCCGCGCACTATTCAACGCATTCTACGTGAACTAGACCGTATGAAAGCCACCGGCCCGGACCGAATACCAGCAATAGTCCTTAAGAACTATCACCGGTTCTTGGCAGACTCTTCCGCTTATCTTATGCACGGAGGACCTTTCTTGCATACTGGAAAATCGCTCGAGTTGCGCCAATCCCAAAGACGGGAGAAAAGTGTCTCCCACAAAATTACCGTCCGACACCATTACTGTCTATGTTATCTAAGGTGATGAAAAAAGTCATCGATACTGAATTAATTAATTATTTGGAGTAAAACGGACTTCCGTCGACTTGATCGTCAATACGGGTTCCGTGGCAGGCGGTTCACGGGAGACCTTTTGACACTTATAACTGATATATTGACATCTGTGATTGAGGGGTGTGGTGAGTTGAGGGTGGTCGTATTGGATATCTCCAAGGCTTTTGACTGCGTCTGGCACGGGGCATTGCTGAGCAAACTTCGCTCATATGGACTTTTCCAGCAGCTTTGCGACTGGACGAAGAGATTCCTCAAAAATCGATCGATCCGGGTTGTTGTGGCCGGCGAGTATTCGGATCTGTATCCTGCTAATTCGAGGGTGCCCCAAGGTTGTATTTTGGCTCCAACCTTATTTTTGCTTCACAAAAATGTTGGAGACAACAGATAACAAGTTGTTCGGTTTTGCGGATGATAGTACGCTTGTTTCCTCCTTTTCGAGTGTTCGGCCGATTGGTGCATCTACGTCGCATCAGCTGAGTTGTAGACAGATTGACTCTCTGAATCAGGATCTAGATAAGGTCCTGCAGTGGGAAAGGCCAACGTCGTCGAGTTCAATGCAGCGCAGACACAATATAAACATTCACAAAGAAAAGTGGATCATCGGTTCATTTCATTAATTTCATAGAAAAAGCGATGAAGCTCATCGACAAAAATGGTGTAGATTTCATGCCGAAGCTGTGATTGGACTGTAGTTTTTTGTAGATGGCAATAACGGCCGTATTTTGGTCAATACAGTTCGCCATTGTTCCATTCTGGAACACTAATTTTGGTCACAATGGAATGGATGTAAATCGGTGGTATATTTTCCCAACAAGATGGAGCCACATGCGGCACAGTTGGTCACACAATTGATCTATTGAGGAAAATGTTTGGTAATTTTGTAATCTTGAGAATGGTACACAAATCACACGATTTAAAGCCGATGGATATTCGTTACTTTAAGTCGTAGCTAACAAGCCAATGGTGTTGGAGGAGTTGAGGAACTACATTGAACGCGAAATTGCCAATGTTCCAGTCGATATTTGTGGACAAACGGTGCAAAATTGGCTCCGAAAAAATCAATTGCTGCAGATGTATTCATAGTGGTTATATGAGAGATATTTAGTTTCATACATAAATGTAATATGCGTACTAAGCCGGAAATGAATTTCAACCCTATATTTCAATTATCCTGTGTTTTATTTATATACAAAGTTGCCATATCCTTATTGAAATGCTCGAAGTTATTAGAAAAAATGATAATAAGCTTTGATTCTGTATTTCAAACCGTCAGTGGTTGTAAGATATAATTTCTGAATGGGCTCGTAAAACACTTATATTGAAAAATGCTACACAATCTTAATTTCTATTGTAATTGACGTCTTCTACATCTCCTCGCATGTTCATAAAAGGCTTTATAATTTCCTTACGCTTCGGTTGTCACATCAAGAATCAATTTTCCTTATTAGAAGCAACACAGTACATCAATTAATAAGACTAACATTCCAATCTGCATCTTCTATCCAACTGCTTTACAAACCTAAAGGATTTTAAGTAAATATATATTCAATCACATCCTTTAAGGATAATCCATCAATTAAGCACAATTATCTAGAGTATTTACTTCTTTACAGATTACAACTACCCGCAACAGAGCTACTACCACTTCAACTAGCCAACGAACGGCGTTAATGCATCCTTGCCAAGAACACTAGTATACGACGATAATCAATATCAGATAGCTAATCAAGTCTCATAAATTCCTTAACAATCCTTCAATGAGTTTTACATCGGAACCAAAAGCAGCAGGACAAAAGACACGATTCAATCAATGGTTCACATGTTGTGTATGGGCAAAGTGCAAACGCATATATAAAGACTAATTGCAATATTAGAACGTGAATAAATTTTATTTAAGCTTCTCTATCCTTTCACTATTGTTCTCGATCTATTATTCTCTGCTCACCCTTGTACTTTATTTCACGAAATTTCAAGAGAATTAAAACAAGTACGAAACAACATCAATAATTCTTATTAACAAGTTGTCAACAAAGTTTGTTTTTTTTTCTTTGTGTTTTTCTTCTCTACCTGCCTAGCATGTATGTAAAATATTAAATAAATTTCATTTTAATATATAACTTAGTCATTAAGATAACAAAGCAAAACGAATAAGGCAAGTGAAAATTGAGAAAAGAAATCAAGGAAAACAGATAAGTTTATACATATTAAAAATACACACGAACAGTTAGGAAAGCTAATTTCAAAAATTAATAAGTTGTAAGAAATGAAAATAAATATTTAAATTAAAAAAGAAAGTAATTGAATTAATTCATTATATAAATAACTATGTAAAGCATTTGTAATCTGTGATAAATTTCAACATTGTATTGTAAAATAATTAACAAACCTAAAATATTTGGTTAACACGATGAAAACGAAAAAAAGAAAATGATAAACAACTTTAACATAAATGAAGATACAATTTAAGATTGACATTTTTTTTTCTTCTTTAACAGAAATATTAAAACTTTTTTTGAGTGATTTTTGTTATTTTTAAATAATAGACGTTGTATTGAAAGAAGAAAAATTGTACAGAAATCGTGAAAAGAATGATTGAATAATGGAGAAAATGTCCTTGAAAGCCAGTCGGAAGCCCAGAAACTAGGTATGAACATGGCGAGATCTAAGTTTCCTTCGATCGCGATAATTGAATGTATAATTCAAAAGTGTCATATTCGTTTTTTATCCTTTATGTGTTGTGGATCTCTCTCTCTCTCTAAGCTGTTCAAGATTTAAGAAACACTTTTTTTTAATTATTAACATTTTGAAAGAATGTCATCATAATTATTAAAAAAAAATAATAATAATAAATAAGTACATGACATAAAACAAAATAAAATAAATAAATGAATAAATAAATATATATAATAATAATATATATTTATTTAATAATAGTATAATAATAAAGGAAGTAATGAATATAATAATAAAGGAAGTAATAAATAATCCCCGTCGGGGAGCCTCCGGCACAAGACCAATGACCTTGCCCAGAAAAAACAAATCATTATGGAAAATTTAACAAGCCTCAGGACTTGCTAAATAAGGCCAAGACCGGTTCCCGGTTGTAGTGCCGATGATGATGATGAATAGATAAATAAATAAAAAAAAACAAATACGCCTGCAATAAATATCGATGTGTATAATCATTTGTTAGGTTCTTATGACTGGTGTGATCAGATGAGTGAAAATTAAAGGCATGTACTTTGTTAGGTTAGAAATTACAGTGTATTTTTCCTTTGAAAAAAAAAAACTTTTAAAATGGATGAATTGATTCTTCTGCTGCGCAACTGTATTATTGCGCTGTTTCCAAGCCATAAATATTAGATCCAAATCTAATCTCCAGTAGTTATGCCATTAACATCATCATCAGACGTACAAAGCACATCCTCAGTCATTTGAAGACAGCGTCGTTTCTCACAAATTTTCAATTGTTTTGGAACAAGCCCAAGTTATTTATATTGATCTTCTTAATACACCATAAAGGTCTTTCTAAGTCAATCGGAAATTGTAAAATACGAGCTCATTAATCTTTTTATCAGTAGTTGAGATTAATTGCCTTCCTGACCGAGGTTCGTCTTCGACCCTCACTAATGGTTTGTACCACTTAAAAGCGCATGATCTTGATAAACATTCATCCCCGTAACACTTTTGAAATATTTTCATGAATTCTAACAAGAAATTTTATTATCTACACAAAATTTAATTCTTTGTTTCATGGTTTATCCGTTTTAAAAAAAAGATCACCAAGAAAGGATTATTTCAAACACAAAATGCGAAAATATTTCTAACCTAACATAACAAATGTCATGTGATTTTGTGTCAGCTATTCACAGAAACCACGAAATAAATATACGCATCGATATGTGATAGTTCGTATATTTTCTTAAAAAACAGTCTCATTATTTTTTGTCCGCATTAGTATAAATGAGTAAAGCGATGTGTAGGAAAAACTCTTTTGTGTCAGCTATTTACGGGAGTCATGCCCAACTACGAAATAAATATACGCACTGATATGTGATAGTTCGTATATTTTCTTAAAAAAACAGTCTCATTATTTTTTGTCCACATTAGTATAAATGAGTAAAACGGTGCGCAGGAAAAACTCGTTTTTGTCAGCTATTTACGGGAATCATGCCCACCTACGAAATAAATATACGCACTGATATGTGATAGTTCAAATTTTTTTTTTTATAATAGAGTCTCATTATTTTTTCTCCACATTAGTGTAAATGAGTAAAGCGGTGTGCTCGAAAATCCAACCAGTTCCCTGGTATCTGTTTTCCCCCTTTTTTGTACTTGTTGCTTATGCATAAATATTCTATGTCTTACCGTAAGTGGATTTTTCATATGAAAGCGATGTAATATTCGCTAAGAAGAGGCAGTGCCTTAATTTCTGTAGAAATATACTAGTTCAGTCGTTATAAGGGCATAAAACCTATAGTAGGCACCTTTGGGCATCCCAGATAGCGTCCTATTTCGAAGCGGTATTGGAGTTCTGTACTGTGACGTTGCAATGTCGCGCGAGTTTCGCTTTAGTTTGTGGTCACATTTTTTTCTACAGTCTCGTTACTCTTTGTCCACAGTTATATAAACAAAAATACCTAACAATAGGAAAACCCGAATGCGATAAGAAAATGAATTAACTTAAAAATAAAACCAAAAACTTTTTTTTTTCAAAAGTTAAGATGTAAAAAAAAAACAATTGAAAGGGATAAACTAAAACGGATGCAAATTCTTAATAATTAAACAAAAAAACTTATAAACACAATAAAATAGGAAGAAAAAAAAACATAATTTAAACAACCGATCAAAACATTCAAAATTTTGAGGGAAAAATATGTTAAGTTATTGCTCGGCTACCACTATAGCTACACAGTTCTTAGTTGTATAAGAATAATGTAACGTCAAACGTATAACTATAAAAACGCAATAGATTGGATTAATTTAAAAACAAGAATAAATACGCTTAGTAATCTATCTATCTATAAAAGAATTTTCTCGGGGCGACAAAAAACCGTACGTTTTGCAACAGAGTCGGAGCAAGGCATCATTGGTATATTATATACCGCGCACACTTCATATCAGCAAACCGAAAATTGTAAAACATATTGCGAAACATATTTCGGGAACATATTGCTAAAGCACGAACGTAATCAAAATTGATCCACTATATGGAAACCCAATAGAGAAGCCTGCAACCCCACTCGATTAAATGGAGTTAAGTTTGGAGGTTTTGAAATTCGAATGAAGACTATTAAAAATGAAATAGGAATGAGATGAAAAAAAAGACATTAGACCAAAATTCTGCAGCGAAGCGCGATTCCATGTAACTGTTGTGTGTCTACCTAGCCATTGGACAAAAGCGTTCAACAATGGCGCAAATTGTCACACGTTTGACCGACGCTGATTCAGTGAACTACACTATTATGGTGTCAGCTACCGCGACCGATGCTGTACCTCTACATTGCTTGGCTCCATACCTTGGATCTGCTATGGGCAATTATTTCCGTCGCAAGAGAAGTCACGCCTTGCTCATCTACGACAATTTAGCCAAGCAGGACATCGTCAAATGTCTCTACTTCTGCATCGTTCTCCAGGTCGTGAGGCCCATTCCGGTGATGTCTTCTACTTGCATTCTCGCTTACTGGAGCGAGCTGCTAAATGTCTCACACCTGGGATGGATATTTTTTGACTGCTCTGCCGCTTATTGAGATCCATGGTGATGTGTCCAACCAATGTCATTTCTATCACTAACAGTCAGATTTTCTTGGAAACCGAATTATACTAGAAGGGCTTTCTTTTTTGGTTTCGGTAGGAAGGCGGAAATCTTCAAAAGACACCTCTGGACCGATCCAGATGCATGTCGGGTTTTTACCGACTAAAACCACCTCCCGCCAGGCTCATATTCCCGTTGATCCCCGCTGAACTTTCTTTTAGATATTCAATCGCGGGGCGGGACGGAGTTTACCTATTACTCCGCTCGTCGCGTCGGAACTGCTGCATCATTTCACAGAAAATACTATTTGTTACTAGAAGGGTAGATGAATGTCAATGTTGTGTCGACGACCCATTAAGGTCCGTCTGTCCGTATTGAGTGTCGGTTTAGCTGCCCAAACCAACCCAATGAAACAGGTTGAGACTTTAATGAAATTGGAATTGGCTGAAAATGGTGAAGTTGCCGTCTTCGCCCAATTCGGCTCTGACTTATGATAGTTTATAGGCGCGAAGCGCTCTATTTATAAAAAATTATTATTTAATACAAATGCAAAGGAATTTTATTTTTATTTCGAAGTATAAAAAGGCCAAGTTCTGGGTTAACTTAAGAGGTGCAATCTGTGCAACAATTTAAAAAATGATTTTTGACTGAAAATTCTTTTTAGCTATCGAATCCTCCTACACGCGGCCGTTAGACTGATTCTTCACTGCTTGGCTTCTCACCTGTTTCATCGTGTCTTCAGTTCACCTTCTTCACTCTCCTTGCTAAACGCTATAAGCCGACTTTAAAGACAAGAAAACTGGTATGCCCTACATTGTTGTGGCTGTTTTCTGGCTATCTTGTTGGTTGACCACCAAACGTGAGAATGTTAAACTTCGAACTTGGGACATGTGGAAAGTGCAAGTGTTATTTACTATTCATTGATAGTTCCTACTGGTTTAATGTAGGGGAGAACTATACGTTCAACAATAGCAATATGTGAAAAACTTGTGCAATATATTATATCTCGTCCTTAAGATCAAATAGAGGATTAAAAGCCTAAACCCCGAAAATATTAACAACTGAAATAACACAGCTCAACTCCGTGTCACTAAAATCAAGCTAGCGAGTATAGAACATGGTCTGCCATCACTAAACATATAGTAGCATTTATCCGCTGTAAATTAATAGATTGGGTTTTATATGCTGGGGTCGACCATTTGGTTTACCTAAGTATAGTTTCGTTTTTATTTATTTTTCATATTGGAGCGGATAACACGTCTTTGGGGTTACTGATAGAGTTCGTCACATCAATTGTTCCGTCTCTGGGATACAAATTGAGGATCGTTTACATTCAAATATAACAACGTTCGTAAAGTGCGAAACGTGGAATAACCTTTGTTGCAAAAAACCTTTACAATTCAAACACATTATTCGCAGGTTAAACGATCCATTCGTAAAACACCTAGCCTTAACCGAACAAATCACAAGTTAGATCACACGCAAGTTTAACAGCTATGAAAATTACAGAGCTATATTTTTCGAATTATGAAATGGGGAACTAACTATGTCTACCTCCTTTATAACAGTTTTGAGAGTATGGGGAAAACAAGTACGAAACTAGTTTGGGTTCTACATGGACTCTGATATCTTTATTTCTTCTTTATCAATTATAAACCAGAAATGAATAATTGAACTAACATTTAAAAAGTTTAGGTTCTACATAGACTCTGATATCTTTATTTTTCCTTTATTAATTATAAACCAGAAGTGAATAATTGAACTAACATTTAAAAAGTATGGGTTCTACATAGACTTTGGTATCATTATTTCTCCTTTATTAATTATAAGCCAGAAGTGAATAATTGAACTAACGTATAAAAAAAAAAAGTCGACAAGTTTTTATACCTTCAACGTGATATGCACAACACAACATACACTCCTATACGGGAACAGGACTTTACTACTACGATCACGATTTTTGCACAGAGCACCGGCTCACTTTCCTGCTACGATGTTCTCTCGCTCGCTCTTCGCTCCTTTGTTCGCACACGAAGTTGATCGTAACAAGGTTATTGGCGACGGAGTAGTGTGGCGTTTCTAACCGATAGACAATCAACTAATAGTGAAGAACAACACACTGAAAGACAAGTCGAGAAATCAAAGTATGCCCATTAGAGCCGTATACCATAGCAATAATATGGCAATTCCACATCAGTTGAATGTACTTGAAAATAACGACCGAATTCGTACACGCGGCCGTTAGTCTGATGCTTCAATGCTTCGCTTCTCACCCATTTCTCCGTGTGTTCAATTCACCCATTTCACTATCGTTGCTAAAGGCAACAATTCTAACGGGTGATCTTTACACACAGCACACACTGTGCCATAGGCAAACAGAACGTTACTACTATCTTAATTTTTTCTTTACTCCAGTTCGCCGACAGACTCGATTCACGTTTTCTCTTTCGCGGGAGACTTGTCCCGTTCAACGTTAGCTGTTGACGAAAGAACCTACTTTCCCGTACGAAGGAAACTCACCAGGTTGTGCTTCGTGTCTCTCACTTTGTCATCCCCTGGAATCCTCTCTCTTCCAGGGGATCTCTCTTTTCCAGGGGATCGCCGTATCTGGATGCACCCACATACAAAAACGCGAACATTCCTGTCCGTGTGGCTGAAGATACGTCAAGAATTGTTAGGCTTTTCACACTTTTGCGGTATACCGTTTGTGTACTTTACCCCCATGTGATTTATTGTCCCTAGCGATTTCCTCGGCCGAAGTGTTTATCGTCTGCTGCAATATATTTGCATGGTTTTTTATCTCATTGTAAGAACAGTGTTTATTCGTGTATCTTCTGTTCCTACAATGGTCCCTTCGATAAAGAAAACGCCAATTGCAGCTAGTTTAAGAGGACGTCGTAAACATTGTTTATTTCTTGGCCGTATTATTATCGCGTGGGGTTTTTTATGGCTGTCGTTGTCTGGCAATGCCACGCCTGGCCACTTTTGTTTACTCAGCTAATGGGTTGCCAAACAAATTCGTTTCTGATACTGTGTCCTTCATTAGCCGTGTAGGAATGGGTGATGGAAGATGAATGCGGTATACGTGTCTGTCGATACGTGGGGATTAGGACACTAGTATGTACGGCTCCTTTTTCTGGGCGAAACGGCATTTAAGCCTACAGATGCTTTCTGCAATTCGCAGAACCGCCACAAAGTTTTCAAAACCAAACGTTTTACTATTCAAGGAGTTTTGGCGTTTTTCGATGACATTTCTGCCGTAAACTTTACATCGCCCCTCCACTGCTTAAGTTGCTTTCTACCTCTTTTTGAATTATACAACGGCGTTCATATCCTTTGCAGATATAAATAAAAAATATTAACACCACCATCATCATCATCGCCATTACAACCGGGATCCGGTAGTGGCCTTACTTAGCAAGTCTCTCCACCGGTCCCGATTTCGAGCCGATGTCATTCAATTTGGGACTCCCAGGCTCTGGGCGTCCTGGTCTACGCCATCCCTCCATCGCAGAAGGCCCGCCGCGCTGTCGCCTTCCATACATCCTGCCACCACCATTATTAACACCATTCTATAAACAAACAAAAAAGTAATGACGTTTTTGACTTTTTGAACAACCCCATAATTGATATAATAACACTTAGAGTTAAATAGTTAATTTATTTGCCTGTAGGACCCCGGATGTTAATGATCTCACCGACTCGGCTGCGCCTCCTTTCCTTGTTCTGTACACTCTCCTGTCACGCTCTCCATCCGATATCCTAAAGGTCATACCTAACATTATCCTGCGGCTGCGGCCGTCCTACTGGTCTCTTTCTCGTAGGTCTACCGTCAAGAATTCTACGCACGGTCCTATAGTTGCCCATTCTCGCCAAATGTCTGGCCCATCTTAGTCTTCGCGACCCGATTACTCTCACAATAGTTGGTTTGCGGTATAGTTCTTCTAATTCACACATAGAGTCATCATCATCATCATCGGCACTACAACCGGGAACCGGTCTTGGCCTTATTTAGCAAGTCTCTCCACCGGTATCCGGTCCTTATCCGAGACTTGTTAAATTGTCCATAATCATTTGTTTTTCCGGATAAGGTTATTAGCCTTGCGCCATCTCACTTAGAGTGCCGACATTATTTTAAATATTATAAAAGCTTGATCGAATTTTAACGTTTTATTGGTCTTATGAACCATTCATTTTAAAAATGAGTGATAAGTTGGGTTCCAATGGCGGTGGAGAAAAAGAACCAAGTACCATCCTAGGGGGCTGATTCAAAGCTGTATGTGCATCTTCAAGTTCAACGGTATAAATCCAATTAAAGAATTGGGTTACCTAAGGTAATATCATCATCATCATCCGCACTAAAACCGGGATCGGGTCTTGGCCTTATTTAACTAGTCTGAAGCTTGTTAAATTTTACATAATAATTTGTTTTTCCGGGCAAGGTTGTTAGCCTTGCGCCAACCTAAGGTAATATGCTCTGTTGTGTTTATATCCGTAAATGTAGTCTTAAAGCACGGTCCTCGGCGATTTATTCTATAAAAACTTGTCTAAATGTGTGCTTTTATTTTGCTGGCACCTTTCTGAATTTTACGCTCAGTATCTGTGAAATGCTCAGTACATGTTTTCTATTATCACGTTTATGGTCGGATATTTGCTGTACATCATCATCATCGGCACTACAACCGGGAACTGGTCTTGGCCTTATTTACCAAGTCCCGAAGGCTTGTTAAATTTTCCCATAATGATTTGTTTTTTTTTTTCGGGCAAGGTCATTAGTCTTGCGCCAGAGGCTCCCCGACGGGGAATCGAACCCCGGTCCCCGCGTGACAGGCGGGTATACTAACCACTATACTATCGAGGAGTCATATTTGCTGTACACCTTGGATTTTATGTACCCCCATAGATCAATTTACTTCACCTCATCGGGAAATCAATTTCTAGGGGAAAATTAGTAGAGATATGTTTGATAGAATGCCGTGCTACGATTGAATCTAGCAAAATCATGTAAAGTTGGTTTTTAGTGCTCGCCTGACATGGCTTCGAAAAGACACTTGCCCTTCTGTAAATGGACATGTCAAGAATTTATGAATCAAATAGGGTACGTTCTACTACACAAGACAGTGGTCTGATGAGTGAATGTTCGCTTTTCACCAGATTTTTTATGGGTTCGATTCTCAGATGCGCTATATCTTCACTATGAGGATACAATTTCTAACATTAACAACTTTTCATGGAGCTTGTTATCTCAGCGAGCTGACCCCAATTTTCTAAGGTTATCTCAAAATTCGATGGGAATATGTTAGAATCTTCTGATTTCACCCTCCTACGTTAATTTCCTCTTCTTACCTAAGTCCTAATTTGATTTTGTAGTTTAGACTTAATTCGATAAGAATTCAGTTCTTGTATATTTTCTTCATTTTGATTTTCCTTACTGGACTCTACCTTCCTACGTTGCCCCATTTTTCAAGAGTTTCACCATTCTTTTGGCTCAATACGTCCTAACAATCTACACTTTCTATTCACTGGGTATTACCGTCTTTCCTAAATCGTAAACTCTCTGTTTCATTCATTGATTCCTCTTACATTACAATGCAAGAAGAACGATGTCTCCACCCTTGGGTGCCTTCATATTATCCCTTCCTATTGGCTTCCTTAGCATTGATAAATTTTCTTAAATTCGATGAGAATAGAGAGGTATAAGAAAAACTTAGATCTTCCCACTGCTCCATATTCCAAACTTTTCACGACGCAAAAAACATAGTTATCAATTCTCCAACTCTTGAGAAACGAAATAAAAATAAAAAACAAAACCTAACAACAAAAATGCAAAGCTAAAATTGAATTTTTGTTAATTGTTAACATATTGCAATATTATTTTTTAATATTTATAGATATATAATTGTAAATAGTACATAATTATTATTTTATTTCACATTATTAATGTAATTTAAAATGTTTACGTGGATTTGTACGTTCTCTAATTATCTCATATTGTCACTAAAAACCGGAAATTAAAATAGAGTGTAGAAGGATGTCAGATCACCAATTGGTATCTGTTAAGTGACACACAATCATAGTCCAATGTGCTTGTGTTGAATTTATGTAGAAAACAATTTTTTTTTATTTAGAAAAATATAAACTCAAACCATAAAAGAAAAATTCACAGAATACTTGTAAATTGTTCCATAACTACACTTGTCATATTTTACACACAGACTCAAAAACAAAATAGTAAAAAAAGTAAATTCAAACTAATGATTATCAATAAGTTAAACACTTAAGACACAAAAATGTCTATAAAAAAAGTGTAGACAAAGCTAAAAACAAAAAGTGACAAAGTTAAATAAAAACTTTAACGTAATTAAATTTATAAATACTATTAATTATATTATAAATTAATAATACGATTTTAGTATAAAAAATTAATATAGAAATTAAATTATATCAAAAGTATATGGTGGAAACATTAAATTTGAAAAAAAATCTCATGTAAATTTAGTGTTTTTACTCATTTACTTTTTTTCAGTTTTTTTAACGAAGAAGCTTATAGACTGAGACAACATTTTGACTGAGAACTATGCTGTAGACCATTAAACTAACAAATTATTCTATGAAAATGGTGGCAAGTTGCGGAACCGGAGTGGATTAGTAAATTGGTTAAATGCCACTTGAACCTAGATATGCACAGACTCATTCACAACCGAAGCGTGAATGAGAATTAGATCTGTAATTAAGCGAGTCGATTAATTTGAACTGAATATGTACGAGTGTCTTCATTGATAAAGTCGGAAGTTAGCCACCGCGAAGTAGCACGGGTGGGTCTGTTTCCGGAGAATATACATTGTTGCAATTATCAGTGTTAATTGACACGCAAAGTTACGTGTAACTTAACTAAAGGAAGTAAAATCGGCACATCCATATGTATGTGGATTCGTGAGAGATCGCCTATGATAGTGTATTTAATGGGACTCTCGTCCCTCAAAAATTATTCCAATTATTATTTAATGCTTCATCATCTTAGAGTTGAAATGGGATACTTTCTACTTTTACACCACCGCACGAGTTATATATATCTATATCTCTGAAGGAGCTACGCTACTAGTTATATCTGTATCTCTGAAGGAGCTGTGCTCCGTATGCAGCCCCTAACGCGGTGACTAACAATTCTTTTATTGGGATGCACTGTAGGTGTTTTACTTGCGCGTCAACACGGACCCAAATTCAGTAAAATCCAACACCGAAGTTACTAAGTGACACACCCAACACAAGAGCAGATGGAAGAAAATAAAAACACACGATCAGTTCTTTTCTTTACTTTACGTTATATGGTACTTTATTTGCAATTATTTGATATTAAGGGTGCCCTTCCAATCATAAGTTAATCTTAATTATAGGTTTAACGATGTCTATTTGTAACTTTAACAAGAACTGTATATTTTATTAATAACGACCACTTCGTAGAAATTACATATCGCACCTCCAGTGACGGTTCTTTTGTTGGATTTCGATATCACTTTTTGCACGAATTTCCGGCAAGGGAGGAATCTGCGTTCGGTTAATCTTATTATTGCGAATCAAAATACAATCGGATCACTTGTATTCACAACGGCGAAACAAATATTTCTTAGCACGGACAATCCGACTGCACACGACTTTTACACGCTCACGGAATTTACTTCACTCTCTCTGGTTAGTGGTTAGCACCCGACTTTTTGATATACACCCCAGCGGCACATGCGCGTGGTTGGAAGGATAAAATCTGACTGACTATTGGATGTCTCTTTACAGACATCCAAAAAAGAGGAACCTAAGGGAGTCGCCGCCGAAGGGCAGCCAATGGTGAAGGTCATAAAAAAATGGGAAACAGGAAAAACTCATGTTGCAGGTCAAATCTGCTGCTACATGTATGGGCAAGATAAACTGCCGCCATCCGCAAGGGATAGATTGTTTGATTGACGTGAGTCAATAAAACCCTTGCCGAAGGCAAGAATCTATGGCGTTTGAAATAATAGTGAAGAAGATCGTGTGATTCAAACTGACGCTATGACAGCTCGAATCACGAAAAAAATTTTACCTAAGCGTTACACACCAGGCTACTGACCGTGTTTAGAATTTGATTTCCAAACTCGACTATATTCCACTGATGTGAATTATTTTTATTATTTATCGCTTGGTATACGGTTCTGATGTATTTTTCTTATTCGATTTTCTTCGTTCGTGTTCTTCACTATTTTTGCCTGTAAATTGTGTGTATCTGTGGTTAGAGTTGCCACAAATCTATTTTGGGATAATGAATCAAGCATTGGGTATGGTCGTTGCTAGATCGTTTAAAATAAACATATTTCGGTCATGTATGATTCGATGCATGTTGTTTTAGGGATATGTTAATCCCGTTGTGGGTACTGTCAGGCGAAAGTATCCGCTTGGGAGTTTACTTTGTGTAAACGAAAACAGCTTCGATAGCCAGCGTGAGAATCGTGGCTACTCGTTGCTTATATAAATATTGGTGGTCATGACCGATGCTGGTGATCGTTCCAAGAAACGGCAACGGATCATAAAATCGGTCATGCTGATAACCAAGCAAATATGCGCGCCTGAAAGGCCAATGTTTAATTTGATCTTCTCTACTTTAGGAAAGATAGATCATAGAACATGCCGTTGAAAATCTGGCTTGCAGATGTGCAAGCAACCCGAAATGACTGCTAGGACAATGGATGGGTACTAAGATAACACACGGAAAGATTAGCGTGTGTTGGTGGATATGTGCCAGCCATTGTTCGGTCGCGGAAGCTCGGTTGATGCTGAATTGATGCCATGGCAAGATGATAATCTTGCCATGAATTATGCTTTCAGGAATGACCGTGGAGAAGAGGCTTGGAACAGCCCCCAAAAAAGGTAAGCTGCCTAATATGTATTTATGTCGGTTATCCGTAGGGATAACCGAATTGATTCCAGCTAATTGGGTGCCCTAGCAAGATTGTACAATCTTGCCGAAATTTCAACTTTAAGGTAAGTTGTATTGTTGGTAATGGTGGGGATCAAGCGTTGCGTGGCTCTTCGGGCCCTGAAAAGCCCCACAGCACCACATGAAATGTCCGATTTTCTCTCAGTCAGAAATAAGAAGTTCTCGAGTGAACACCTGTGCCAGAACGTCAAATTTTCTTTTTTTATAAAGTAAAGTTAGACGTGTGCTTGACGTGTGAGAATTTTAAGATTCGTTACAAGTTGGAGACAACGGATAACAGAGTGTTCAGCTTTGCGGATGATAGTACGCTTGTTTCCTCCTTTTCGAGTGTTCGGCCAATTAGTGCATCTGCGTCGCATCAGCTGATATGTAGACAGATTGACTCTCTGAATCAGGATCTAGATAGGGTCTTGCAGTGGGGAAGGACCAATCTCGTTGACTTCAATGCAGCGAAGACACAATATACAACATTCACAAAGAAAAGTGGATCATCGGTCCGACAGGTGATGATGAATGGCCGGACCCTCGAGGCTGGGGAAAGTTTGAAATTGCTCGGCGTCACGGTCTGTGGGAATGTATCATGGTATAAACACGTGTCGAGTATCGCCAGGTCCGCGTCTGGAAAACGGAGCTATCTTTTTAAAGTCAAGAAATATTTTACTCCGGCCCAACTTCTCCTATATAAATCCAGAGCGCAGGTCTACGCTCGAATATTGCTCTCATGTTTGGAGCTCGGGTCCTAAACATACCCTCGACCTACTTGAAAGCATGCAGAGACGAGCGATCCGCCTGATCGGGGACTCGGCGCTGACGTCGGGACTACAGTCGCTATCACATCGAAGGCGCGTAGCCGTCCTCTGTCTGTTTTACAGATATTATCACGGGTACTGTTCTTCAGAGATTCGTGGTATTGTTCCACGCAATTCGGTTTATGTGCGCTCCACAAGACGGTCCGACGGATCGCACCCGTTTGTGGTTCATCTACCGACGGCGCGAACTTCCTTGTATCAGAACTCGTTCCGTTACAGACCGGGGAAGCTGTGGAACTCCCTTCCCACGCGAGTGTTCCCGGAGCGTTACAACCTGCAACTGTTCAAAAAAATATGCAACCGTTATTTGATGGCATCTCGGGGCGCCCGCTCGGCGCTATAGGTTCGCCTCTCCCGAGAGAAGTCTAATAAAAAAAAAAGTACACTTACTTTTTTTTGTAGGAATTGTTTACCATGCTGTCGGCAGTTCAAATTCGAACTCTCTTCCTTTATGAATTTAAAATGGGACATAATGCGTCATTGGCAATAAAAACCATTAATGACACATTTGAGGATGTAGGTAAACGAACGCACTATACGATGTAGGTTTGGAAAGTTCCGTTCGGGAGATTTCAGCCACGAAAATGAACCACGAGGGAAGCCGAAAACGTTACTTGACACGATGTTTTAGGAGCAACGGTGGATGCGGACGCAACGAAATCGGTGCGGGAGATTGCATAAAGCATGGGAGTATCATCATCATCATCATCATCATCGGCACTACAACCGGGATCCGGTCTTGGCCTTATTTAGCAAGTCTCTCCACCGGTATCCGAAACTTGTTAAATTGTCCATAATAATTTGTTTTTCCGGACAAGGTTATTGGCCCTGCGCCAGTCTTTCTCGGGATGTCGCATTCATTGATTCACTACTTGACTGGTGCCAAAGTAGCTATCCAAAGGTGTCACGTGGAGACTGCATGTCAACTTGGATTGAACAGGGACAAGGGTCGTCCTGGCCTTCACCGGGTTGAAAGCAGAGACTTTACCCCGTGTGTTCGCGTGTGTTGAAAGTATCCCCAATGACAATAAGTCGACACATTTCTCTCATAGGAAAGGTAAAGAAACTGGATAAGTGGGTACCCCATGGACCGTACGAGTCCCAAAAACGACGTCGCCTGGAAATCTGCGCATCGCTTAGATTAAGAAATTAAACTGAACCGTTTTTGCAGCGCATAGTCACCCCTGATGAAAAATGTATTCTGTTTGATAACCGTAAAGACCTGGTCAGTGGTTCGATCCAGGTGAAAAACCAAAACACACCCCCAAGCCCGATCTTCACCCAAAAAAGGTTATGATGACAATTTGGTGGCCGTCGAAAGGACCAATCCACTTTTCATTTCTTCAACCAGGAGAAACGATAAACGCTATCAAATCGCTTCACATGGCAATGCCAGCATGGCTGAGAGTTCTACTATCCACCCACTCGCCGCTAACGTTCCAATGTCACTCACGATTGTTCCGCTGCCTGCAAACGAACGATCACCAGGAACAGGAATAACCACAAATAAAACGCACAGATTTAATCGGTGATCACCGCCTTTTTATTACTTTAATTGTTTGTTTTTTTTTTACATTTTACACTATTGTATATGACGCTACACTAGCCACGACTCGGAGTACAACACGCGAGTCTGCAGCGCTACGGACAGCGGGATCAAAACGACCGGTTCGATCGGCGGATGGTAAAGGACTCAGCGATAAACGGCTCATGCAGAGCCGGCTCGCTAATGGGGTGAGTTTCCCCGAGAGAGAAAGTGTTCCTCTCCACTAAGGATGCGTTTTACCTAACACAAGAGAGACGTAAAGTCTCTCTTTGTGGAACAGAAAACCAAATCTTGTAATGGAGGACATGGTAGTAACATAAGTGTGCATGGGTGATCGTGAGAATCATAATATTCAACACACGCACGAACGCGATGGATAAACGAAGCAGACAGGCGGTAAGGACAAAGGGACCGCGAAGATCGTTGGTAGTGCACATGTATGTGTGTACATGGGTTCTTTCATGGGACAAACCATGAAAACGAACATGAAACCACGAAAAGGGCGTAGGGTGTATTCATGAGATGTGAGTTCGGTAAAGCAAACAAACCGAATCTCCTTGGATGCTAATGGTTTTTGTTTGCTCATGCCGCTGCTGATGGGAAGCAGATCCCGAAATATGAGAAGACAAAGGGAACGCTTAGGTCTTTGTCTAAGATGTGCATTGCGGCTAAATAAATAGGCGGCAATGCAATGTGGAAATGCGCTAATTGGTTTTAGCTTGATAACAGGCAAATGGTGTTTATGGCATCGTTGGTAAGGGTAGGTATTCAATTCATTTTTGCATTTGCCTGTGCTGTAGGATTTAATTGATGCCTTAAGACGCGAGATCCGTATATTTGTTTTGGTCCCTTGGGTGTAGGTCGCCAGCCAATGTGTATGTATGGTGATTTATGATACACTTGGTGAGGACGGGAAATAGGCGACGCAATGTTTGTGATCCCTGTTATGATGGTTACACTGTATGTAAACCAAATCATTTTGTTTTCAGGAATTCGTCTAGGGGGATTTGCTTGGCACTGAAGGTGCCAAATTCGTTTTGGGATCCCTGATAAGTTAAGAAAGAATTCTTACAGGGAATTTGTATGCGAAAAGATGTATGAAAGGTAAGGAATCTTTACAGGGACTTTTAGTTAAATAAATATGATCTATTTGATGGGTGAGGCATTTAAGGTGCTAATGCGATTGCATTAGCGAAAACTTATGCAGATTGGGATGAAGTTATGGGCGTTTTTCAGGTACGTGGGCCGTGGGGTTTGGCGGAACCGTCACACTAGACCTCATACCTCACAAGTAACGGTGCAAAAACGGTTGCAGTTGAGATTTTAAATTCTTCCGCATCCACTGTACTCTCCTGATATTTTCCCAACGGACCACCATTGTTTTGTAATTGTATATTACAAAACTGTTTTCCACCCAATGAATGTTCGGTGGTCTGGGATAATGCACGGCAGAACCAATGTATAGCGACACTGGTCCACGTTTGCTGTAATAATCTAATTTTGAATGTTTAAAGTGAAATTATTACCTTTGGTTGTTATTTCCAAATATTAGCCTTTTAAAGAAGTGAAGACTGGTGGGTACAATTTGGCAATAAAACATGAACTTTATTTCGATTGATTTTCAAGATTAATAAAGGTTAACAAAACTGAAATCATCCTAAGCTAACGAAACCAAAAATTGAAAAGGAAGATAAAGAATTGGTTGTCAAGTGACAACCAACAGAATTCATAAATGTCAGCTGATTGCCACATATTGTTAAGTGATGCCACAAATTTAAATGATGCCACAAATTTAAATACTGCGAATTCGCCGGTTATTTCGACTGCGAATCCGCAACAACCATCATTTCCCCAACCTGGATTCATTTTCAAACTGCAAGCGGTGAAAGAGGTGCAGAATAAGGAAAGAGGTATGGATGTATATTTCTCTTAAATGCCTGGATATAAAAGGAAAGAGGTGATCAGGTAGATCATTCTCTATCCCCTCTATAATAGAGGATTCCTGGACTCATCCTATAGTGTATACTGCTAACATACCACACGCACGCACACACGCACAGTACAAGACGGCACAAACATACACACACCGACCAAAGCGCAGATCATCAGACGCCAAAGACGTGATCTGCGTTTACTACCGCACTCAAGACCTACCAGTCTTGTACGATTTCTTTGACGCCACCCCTCCATCCAAGTAGTTAGAGAACACCTGAACTAACCCTGTCCATACTATCCTTAGATTCCTCCCCCCTTTTTCTTTTTCAAATATCTCGTGACCGAGCCCAACATCCTCATGGATGTGGTTGATTCTAGTTATCGCAAGATGACCAGAAGCCAGAGACAATATGAAAGACACATCTGTCCTTGGCTCGCTAAAGTCGGCCTCTCGCCACCCTTTTTTTTTTTTTTTTTGGTAGAGCATTCTACATTCGTATTGTTCGGCTAAAGAATGATATTCTGTTTTTATTTATACGTCAGAAGTTGACAGTTAACCTCAATGCAAACCGATTCTCTGATTAGCGTGTAACGCGGGAAAATCTTTAGAGAGAGTGAATATATTCAGTATATTCATTTAACCAACGACCATGATGTTATAGCGTTTGGAATGATAGTGAAGAACCTGTAATTCGAACTGACGCTATGACAGTTAGAATCACCAAAAATTGAACCAAAGCGTAGCACATCAGGCTACTGGCCGTGCTTAGGATTAGATTTTTTTTAAACTCAAGTATATTTCACTTATGTGAATTGTTATGTTATCGCTATGGTATACGGCTCTGATGCATTTTCTTATTCGATTTTCGTTCGGTGTTCTTCACTATTTGCTTGTGTATTGTGTGTGTATCTGTTACAGACGCCACAATATTATTAAGGGGTTAGGTGTGTTTCGAAGACTCAAAAAACCATATTTTTACTAATTTTTTTCAAATATATTAAATCAAATATTTTATTCAAACAGTTTACCATATCAAAGATACATATTTGAGAAGTACTTTTCGAAATTTTCATTTGAAATTCTTGAAAATTCAACCATTGGAACCTCATTTCTCTTGACCCCTCAGGAAAGTTCAAAGTTCTCCCGGCGCTGTCAAGATAACTCTTGACAGATTTATCTGTAATTAAAAACCCAAATATTTTCTGTTAGTAGATGTGTAAAGCTCGCGTCTGGAGAAAAGAAAAAAAAACATAACATTTGAATTTTTAGCGGAGCCGTGAACAAAAAATCGTTTTTTTTTTTGTGTAAAATTTGCACCTCGTAATGTCTTGTAACATTAGTTCCGATTAAAAAATCCTTCGCTTAATCACTAGATAATGTTACCTCGAAGAAGTGTACAAAATTTGAACAAAATCGGTTCATAACTTTTTGAGAAATCGTGACAACCGTCTTCAAAAATAGATTTTCGAGAAAAACGCCATTGAAGATCGACGCGCCATGCTAATGTAGCCTGATGGACAAAATTGCCTAAGGATCTATCTCTTAGAATTGTACTCCAATAAAGAATATTCTACACATATTGTATAATTTAATAAAACAAAAACAATCGCATTTCTGAAATTTTCAAACACACCTAACCACTTAAGGGGTTATGCCACTGTAATTTAAAAAAAAAAAATCATTTTTTTTTTAGCTTAATTGATGGATAAACTATTTGTAAAACGACTTATTTTGTACCATAGACAACTTTTTATCGGTTCATTTAAACAATTTTATTGAACATAGTCACAACGTTTGACGTACGAGGAGGGGATGAAAAGTTTCCGGTCTGAGCTCTCAAATGTATACTAACAAAGCAATCAACCTGAAAATGTATCTACAAGCATATAGTATTATTGAATACAGGCTAAAAATTAGACCTGCTGGCGCCATCTATAGACCAGGCCGGAAACCTTTTACACTACCCTCGTATGAAATGAAATGAAATAGAACTTAAAACTTGATTGGATCTTCAGTATACGAAGGTATATGAAGATAATCGAGGTCTCGCAGTTGCCGATAGGCTTGACTTGTTACAATTATTGCATAGAAAATAATGAACTGAGAATCAGTCAAGCCGAGTCCTCGTTGACGGATTTGTTTTTAAATTTTTTTTATGTTACTTCTTCCAGAAAAGGCGAACCTATATTGCTGACTCAGCTCCATGAGATACTATTTTGTGTCGACCGAATCCATTACCCAAGCTCCGAAAGATGTTCAAGGAATTCTTCCAACCATTTCGCGAAGCTTATAGCTTAATGGGGTGATATTTCACCGGGCGGCTGGGCTTCGGGACTCTACTTACCACTCAGTAATTGTGCCGAACTGGACAATAGCAAGAGTGGTCAGTTAAACCTAGGCTTTCACAATGCTGCCAAAACGGTGCCCTCGGCCTCTAGGTCGCTCAAAAAATTGGAAGATGAAGCAAATATATACTTGGAAGGCAATTTGAACGGTGCTGGCATTGCTGGCTAACGATAAAAAAATTTATATAAATCTTTAAGTTTAAAGCATAGAAATCAGAACTTAAAACTTTAAACGCGATTATCTCAAAACGATGGTTTTCAAACTGGGGTGTTAGATAACTCTCTCAATTTTTATCCGACTGAGTTCAAACTTTATCTGTAGCTTCTTATTTAGATTCCGCAGAGAAATCCCTACGTGTTGTCAAATATTAACGGTTATAAAAGTTATTAACAAAAAACGGTCATTTTTTCGACAAACTTGCCATTTAAAAAAAATATCAATATTTTCCAAATTTCGTATAGATTTCTCTAGACATTTCCATGTAGTTTAAGAAAAATTAACTTTTTTATTTTTGCGGTATCATAACTCTTCAATATGTTTTTCCGGCCCTGGAGCAATTTTTTAAAAACACGTTTTTGACAGCGGCCGTGCGCCACCATTTTGCATCTTTTGAAAAAAAGAATGCTCCTTAATACATATATAAACATGTGGTAAACGTAATTGATTCAGTGTGTCGTCAAACCCCATAGGAATGCAATTTTGCCAGGTGGCCTGAGTGTCAAACTCTGTCGACTCTTTTGATATAATCAACGCATTATTTTAGTTTTCACTGAAGTAGTGGATGGAGTGGCACCGCCATAAAATTTCTGGGAGATCTGTTGCCCGAAAGTACCATATTGGTGGTCATGTAGGAGATCATTTGATTCCAAAAATTTCGAAAGTTGACAGTTAATCCGTGAGTCCATAACATTTGACACAATACAAGGTAATGCTATGGGTCGATGGAAAGACTTGGTTGAATATTCCGTGACTTCCACCTATAGACGATCGCCGTTTAACTGTTGGAGAAATCTCATCAGAAGGAGCTGTCAGCTTTGAAAGTGTACAATCCATCACTTTTAATAACCTCTCGAACTGCATGGAGGTGGCCATCTGTACGACTTGTCCTTGGGTGTCGGTCATAACTTTCGTTTTCGATACGTTCTCGCCCACTTCTAAATTCTCTGGCCCGCGTATACACACGATTGTGAGACAGTGTATCATTACCAAACTGTGGCTTCAATCCAGAAAAAATTTCCGAGGTTTAACGACTTCATTTGTTAAAAATTTTATAATAGTGTTAGTGCTTGGATATAATCTAGGTATGTAGCTATGGTTCACCCGTACATAAATTTGAAAATCCAATTTTGGATCATTCTTCGAAGCATTTCTTATCATATTTCAGCAACAACGGGATGTTTCATGCCTGCATGCCTATAGTAGCAATCATCATCATCATCGACACTACAACTAGGGTCCGGTCTTGGCCTTATTTAGCAAGTCTCGCCACCAGTATCCGGTCCTTATCTTAGACTTGTTAAATTGTCCATAATAATTTATTTTTCCGGGCAAGGTTATTAGCCTTGCGCCATTTAGTACCAATCTACCCGTTGCTAAATACAATTCCGCAATTCCCATCGCCCATACCGATTGCGGTTTTGAAATCCCACCACCTTGCGATAGCCTATGCTATTACTGCATGCAACTTTTCATTCCCATAACCTCATTGGGCATAATGTTACCTTGAGTAACGAAAAGATTACAAGGTTGCAGTTCCCATCGCCTAAAAAACTGGCATCTGGTGACTGTCTCAGGGCAAGTGAGATTATACAGCCGTGGGAATGGAAAGTCCCAACGTATGACCAAAGGTGTTGCTGGTATTCTCATTGCGTAAGACAGCCGTGTTGATTCGAACCTGATCCGCGGATGCAATACGTCTCCAAAAGGCAATACGCGCTCGGAAACCTGTACCAACAAGATAGTGATCCGAGTCGACGTTGACACCTCGGTACGTTCATACCGTCATCAGGGTCGAGGAGTGGCGGCGATCTATCAACACGTAGTCAATTTGCTTGCGAGTGGCTCCATCAGGTGATACCCAGGTGGATTTGTAGATATCTTTACCCGGAAACCTGGTACTTGCAACGACTAGGTTTTTTGATGCTGCCAGTTCGATGACTCGTAGTCCATTGTCATTAGTGTTCTCATGCAAACTATCAAAACCTGCGTAGTGCCTGAAAACCGGCTCCCGCCCTATTTTGACATTCAAATCTCCAAGAACGATTTTCACATCGTATCTTGGGCAGGCATTGAGGGCCAGTCGACGGTCTCGTAGTATTCTTCTTTTTCGTCGTCAGGGGACTCCTCTGTAGGTCCGCGAACGTTTACGTCTCTTATGTCAGTACCATCAAAATTAAGCACAAAAAATTAATAATCATGTTTCTATATGGGTTTGTAATGTAAAGTTTTCACCAGCATTGTTCTTGGAATAATATGGTCCAATCATCACTGCGATCCATAAAGCTCATCAAACGGTGTATATTTGTGAATGTAATGGACTTTCAACAACGGCTCGTGGATTATTTTCACTCCAAATCCGACAGTTCTGCTTGTTGACATCTTTATTCAACCAAAAATGAGCTTCATTACTGAAACCCTAAAATGGACGGAGTGTGCGATGAATTTCACGAACTAAATCATCATTTTCAAAGTAAATGTGAACAATTTGTAAACATTGTTCTGGTGAGAGTCTATTCTTTACTTTTTTTTTGTTTACACTAACGCCCACAAGAGGGGATTTTGGAATACCCTAAAATGCCAGAGAACAGTGCGAGCGGAAATTATAAGATGGCACACCAAACTAATTAAAAATAAACTGTCAGTTGTCAAATCGGCCGTCCCTGAAAAATGTTTTATCAGCTTAAATGGCGAATGAAGAAAGTCGGGAATATGTCCCTGGCGGGAGGTGGTTTTAGTCGGTAAAAACTAGGCATGCCTCTGGATCGGTCCAGAGGTCTCTTTTGAAAATTTCCACCTTCCTACCGAAACCAAAAAAAAAACCATAATGACGAACGAGGAAAGTCACTCCTAAATGGCGAATGAGGAAAGCTCCCTCTTAAAAAAACCTGAGGAATTGCCACCTGGGCTGGCTTCTTGAGTGATAGGACCTACGCGTTCGAAAGTCAGTCTGTTACACGGCGTGCTGCTTGTGCTCAAGTTGAGGTGGCGCTGATGTGATAACAAGTAGCGTTGAAAACATGCAGCAAATAGATTCGTTTTCTTTATTGCATTAATTGATCTGTCATCAACTACGAGGGTAGGCTGAAAAGTTATGCTAGTAGAATCGGTTCAAATTTCAAGTTTGGCAGAGCGTCTTCAGTTGCGCGGGAGGTGTGTGAACGAGCGTTTTCATGTTGCAAGATTATTGGCACCTGGCTGCCTGTTTACGCCCGGTGCGTTTACCGAGCACGAGCGACAATGTTTTATCGAAACGAAAGAAATATGTACGAGTAACGACACATTTATGTGTTTATGTGTAGTTAAAACGAACTTTACAAAAGATGATTATTTTTAATATAAACAAGAATCGAACGAAACGATCTGTTTTACAACGAACGAAAAAACTAACTTCAACTTGACAACGAATAACAAACTAATTAGCATATTTGCATTGACCGAAAAACAAAGTTGTAACGAACCAAAAAAGTGCTGCCAAACTGCAGGTACTTATAAAAACTATTAAGAATTATTAATTAACGATTATAATAATTACGAAAATTAACAACAAACCTATTATAAACAATTTACTACTAAATTATAACAATTAAGAATTAAAATATAAATTAAATTATTTGAGAAAAGGAAATAACTAATTTAAGCATGCTGCGACACTGCCTCTGACACGACAAACTCGCCGTCAGAGGTATTTCAAAGTCTGTATGTACTTAGGAGAATTGATCGTTGCCCCTCGTTCTTCAAAATCGGTCACATAAATTAGACGAATATCATAAAATACTATAAAAAAAGGTTTTTTTCTGTGGATATTATTTGAAGTTTACAGCCTGTCAATACTCAGTGGTCCAGATCGTAATGGTGGACCCATGACTCACCCTCTGTCACAATTTTCAAAAGGAAGTCATCTCCTGCGTTGCAAAAGTTGCTCACGGCATTCCAATCGCCATTTGTTCTCGTCTGTGAGACGGTGTGGAACCCATCGCGCGTAGATTTTCTGGTATCCTAATTATTCAATAATAAAGCCGACATGTTCTTTGAATATTTGCTGTGTGATTTTGAGTGACCGACTGTCATTTTGAATGAAATCGTTGGCAAGTTTGCGATGATTATTGTCTGTGACAGTGGTCGAATGTCTCTACGTATTTCATCAACAATTATGGCGTTTTCAGATTCGCAACCACGAAATTTTATTGCCCATCGATTTACAGTAGACCTATCAACAACATCGTCACCATAAACTTTGAATGATGATGAATTTCAGTAGGAGTCGGTTTTCCAGCAGTTAAAAATTCGATAACAACACGCTGGTCGCGTTGACATAACACTGGAATACGCTGCCATACTTCCCGCTCTCGAAAGACATTGGACAAACGCTAGAGCCTGGGCCCACGCATGCTTAGTAAGAGGGAATGTTGCTTTCATTTGCCGCCAGGCACTCTTCTGAAGGTGGTTTTCATTTGTGTTCTGTAAGCACGCATGCATTACTTTTCAGTCTACCCCTCGTATAAGCAATGACAAAAGTTTTTGGAACTTTTGAAAAGTCGTCCAAAGATTTCTGCTCAATGTGAAAAAGTTTTGGCCTCACAATTGTAAATGGGATTCAGCTTGAAGTTGGTCAGGGCTGTTCAACCTCAACCTTTGAAATTGGTAACGAACCTGAAGTCATGAAGCTGGGAAGAAATATCACATTGCAAACATGTGGCCAAGTCATTATCACCGTTATTGATTTCGTAGTAACCGGCTTACACGAGATCTTTTTTTGTTTGTAATAATATCCTTTATTGGATATGAATAGTACAATCTTAACAATTTAATTTAGTCATCATCATCATCATTATCGGCACTACAACCGGGGGCCGGTCTTGGCCTTATTTAGCAAGTCCTGAGGCTTGTTAAATTTTCCATAATGATTTTTTTTCCGGGCAAGGTTATTAGTCTTGCGCCAGAATTTAATTTAATACTAGGTTTAAATTGTACTTAATTTAGTTTAATTAAGTAAAACGTGTAAGGGTTTACTGGACCAGTGTTCAGCTCCCAACTCGATTTTAGTATGTTAGATTTTAACATGTTAATTCATGAGGTTTCGTCCGTTTTAGCCGTCTCAATTCGTGGGTAATATCCAAGAGCTAATAGCTTCTACATTTTTCATTTTCATTTTTAAAACATTTTTTATTTTTCTTTTTATATTCTTAATTTCTAAATTAAAGGCTAGACAAAAAATGCTTAAATTCTAGCTTAATTATCTTATATAATAACTTACTGGTCGTTCGCAGACGCTCTAAGCTAAACATTACTTAACATTTGTATAATTTGCCTTTCGGCGACAGAACTTTGTGGCAGTACTGATAATTAGTTGAAATACGAAGAAAAATTTGAAAAACTTTGTCAATTTTTTTGTTTTTTTTTCTTAAAATTTAACTTACTTAACTTACCTAATATATATATATATTTTTTTTTTTTTTTTTTTTTTTTTTATGTAAAAGCACAACCTAACTTAACTTAAATCGTATACTACCCTAATTCTAGAAAAGCTAAGTCTATGTAAGCTAGCTGATGATACTATGATTCTATACCGATTTTGGTATCCAGGTCTTTATATGCCATTCAACCACCAGAACTGTTGACGCTGCCTAATACTATCGTCCCGGTCTCTGTGGGAGATAGCCCTACTGAAGCGCAGGAGCTCTTCTTCGGTGCGCGTTATTTCCCGGTCGTAGCACAATCGCCCGTCTACAGATGATCTACTTACATGATAGATCAGCGGAATTCCGGATCTATCCTGTATAAGCCCTTTCATATCCAAGTCAAGGAACGCCTCTGGTGTAACAAAGCCGTTGCGACGCACGCTCTCATAGTACAAGGTGTTTGGATAATAGGCCCCGAAAATTAGGTCATTGGACGAGCCTCTACGTTGGTATGATTATGTAGGCGTCTTTCGTGTTTGACAGCATATTCTTGAATAACTTCATAAATTCATTTCATCTCTAGGTCATCATGAATTTCCTGATTTGTCACAAAACGGTAGGCATTCGGGATAATGCGAAGGTATTTATTCTGGCTTCGTTAAATTATATCTCTATTGGATTGTTTTGTACAGCCCCATAATTGGATTCCATATATCCAGATAGGCTTGATGATAGATTGATAGATCAATCTTTTACAATGGGGTTTTCAGTTAGTGCAATAGTTTCATGTCAGTGATTAGTATCCTCCTATAAGTAAACATCAGTTTTCATTATATATTTGTTGGAGACAACGGATAACAAAGTGTTCAGTTTTGCGGATGATAGTGCGCTTGTTTCCTACTTTTCGAGTGATCGGCCGATTGGTGCATCTACGTCGCACCAGCTGAGATGTAGACAGATTGACTCTCTGAATCAGGATCTGGATAAAGTCCTGCAGTGGGGAAAGGCCAATCTTGTCGACTTCAACGCAACGAAGATCCAGTATACAACATTCACAAAGAAAAGTGGATCATCGGTTCCACAGCTGATGATGAGCTCGGCGTCACGGTCTGTGGCAATGTATCATGGCATAAACACGTATCGGGTATCGCCAGATCAGGCTCAGGAAAACTGAGCTATCTTTTTAGAGCCAAGAAATATTTTACTCCGGCCCAACTTCTTCTCCTATATAAATCCCAAATTAGACCCGCGCTCGAATATTGCTCTCATGTTTGGAGTTCGGCTCCTAAACATACCCTCGACCTACTTGAGAGCATACACAAACGAGCGATCCGTCTGATCGGGGACTCGGCGCTGACATTGGGACTACAGTCGCTATCACATCGAAGACGCGTAGCCGACCTCTGTCTGTTTTACAGATATTATCACGGGTACCGTTTTTCGGAGATTCGTGGTATTGTTCCACGCAATTCGGTTTATATGCGCTCCACAAGACAATCCGACGGATCGCACCCGTTTGTGGTTCATCTCCCGACGGCGCAAACATCCTTGTATCAGAACTCGTTCCGTTACAGAGCGGGGAAGCTGTGGAACTGCCTTCCCATGCGAGTGTTCCCGGAGCGTTACAACCTGCAACTGTTCAAAAAGAACTGCAACAGTTATCTGATGGCATCTCGGGGCGCCCACTCGGCGCTATAGGTTCGCCTCTCCCGAGAGAAGTCTAATAAAAAAGATAAATAAATAAAAAAAATATTTGACATTGCAAAATAACTCCTAATTACCTATTCAATAGCTGGTGCCTGCAGTCCCCCTGGTTTTGGTATTTTGGATGTCTCCTTCCTCGCTTCGCAATTATTCACAATATTAACTATTTAACTTGCGCTTTTAAACGAATTTTATTTATGATTTTTCAAAATCTAATCCAATTAGTCGTTAGCGCAATGCAGTTTCTGTTCCAGTATTTTGGATTTCTCCTAAGAATTCCATCATATGCAGTTCCTTGCTTCGCAGTTATTCGTGAATATTTTCAGCGAGTGTTTTTAAATGAATTTTATTTATAATTTCACAAAATCTTTCGTTTATATTTCAATTAATTAGATATCCATATTCCAAGTGGCAAATGTTGACTCGGATGAGTTCTTAAAATATCTTTCAAAAATCGCAACATCATATTTTAATTCTACTTACATATGAATCCGAGACTTGCGAACTTAAGAGTAAGGTACCCTCAACCTTTCAGCCGTGTTCGAAGGACAATAATTGCTGAGGCACTGGAGCAATATGATCTACGAGAGCTATCACGATGTCTATGAATCTGGAACAACATGATCTACGACGAGGGCTTCTACCTAGTCTATGAACCTGGAAAGTCATTTGAAGTAGGATTTGTTAATTTATTCACAACAGCAGGTTGCCATTGACCAGAATGCGAAAAGCCTTTTAGGTACCAAACTGGATGGCGTACTCCAAATCGTAGACTGGGAGTCAAGATTATAAATGTCCGTTGTAGAACCGAAAAAAAGTACAAATCTGAATAGCACCGGATGTTAAAAACTCTGCGTCCAGAAAATGAAGGAGTTGATATTACGACGGGTGTTCAATAAAAACGGAAACCACTGACATGGTGGGGGAATACGTGCCATTAGCCCTATATTGTTATATGCACCTTGAAAAGGGAAGAATTTGATGTGAACATAACAAGGGTGGCAACGATAGCGGGAAGAGTCAGCCGCGATAAATTAGGTCTCTAAAATTTAATAATGTCGGGGGTTACGTGAATAGCGAGTTAACATCTACCAACACTTATCAAGAGTTTCCGTACAGCATTTAACAATCTCATGATGAGTAAAATATATGCTTTCAACGGCATAAGTTGTTCCAAGAAATACATGGCAGGAAACCTATGAAAATCTAGAGAGAAAGCACCGATGATCAGTTCACTTGGTTATCGCGATCTGCTTCCATACAAGGGCAAACGCAGTTACTGCGACTTATTAGCATCACTATATTGAAGTAGTTACACGAGATCTGATGACCGAAAATTCGGACCATTCCATTCATTAACGGTGTTAGTAATATTGTTATACAAGGTTTTTGTGGGCTTCGTTTGCGATTCAACAACACAATGTCATTTATTAAATTATTTTTTTTATTTCTATTGCAGAATAAATAAGAAACTTTGGGCGGGAGGAATATATTCACGACTTGCATATAATAATATATGTATAATAAACGAAGTATTTTACGTGGCTCCATATTTGTGATTTACAATACGATACCGCCAAAAATATTACTCCATTTGAGTTGCTGAAGCCAACTAATGGGTTTTCCGCCATGTTGTTATATGGGAGGCCCATACATTTTTGCAAAATCGAAACACTTGATTTCTTAAAAACTGTTAGAGGGAGGGGTGCGCGAGTGACGGTGAATTGTGCGTCGCTACATGCAATTTTAGTCACGATGGACCGCTTCACAGGATAACAACGTGCTTTTTATGTAAAACAATTTTATAAAAACAACGATTCCTACGTTACTGTACGACGCCTATTTAGAATTGAATACGGATTACGCCGTGTTAGTGAGTGTCCAAATGTTAATTTAATCAAAGGTTGGGTCAAGAAGTTCAAGCAAACGGGATCGACAACGAATATGAAACAAACAGGGCGGCTACGTTCAAGAAGAAGCGATGAGAACATTCGGGAGGAGATAGCCGCGACACCTCGCACCATGTGTCTGCGAGTTTTCGAAAGTTTGCGTAATCGATTGCAGGAATGCCAACGACGAGACGGGGTACATCTCGACCATGTAATTTTTAAGAAATAAATTTCAATAAACGTTGATTACGTTAAATAAATGATCAACAAAATAGCATTTGTAGTTTTATTTCTATTCATGTTTCAAATGTGCAAACATGTATAGCCCAACCTTTATATAATGTTGCTTTCCCATTGTCGCTAGTGTTACATAATTGACATAATAACCCCCCCCCCCCCCCTCGTTTTATACTTAAATACTTACGTAAATTCTCGTCCTTATTCCCCAATTACACATATTCCATACCGGTATTCAATATCATTTTTTTCATTTCCTATCCAAAATATTTTTCCTAACAAAATACAATTACATTCCACAAACCGTTCAAGGCCAACCTTTCTATTCTATTGTACAGTTCTATTCAATTACGAATAGTCACGATTTAAAGGTAAAAACTACTTACAAACATTTTACACCCTTTTCATCCCATCATGTGGTAATTCTTAAATCAAAAGAATTACAAATTCACTAAACGAGCGCCATGAATAATAAACACACCAATAATTATGTAACACTGGGTACGTTCAGGAAATGTGTTCCGCAATTTTATTGTAGCATAAAATGTGGTATAAATTTGGATTTTTAAAGGCGGCGTTGGTCAAAGTCGCCACATGCTATCTAAAAGAGGCTAGACAGCCACTCTTGTAGTCAAAATTACTTTTCTAACGGGTCATTTGAAAAGTCCCCGGCCTGACACATAGATGCCGGCACTAGAATTAAATCCTTGTGATTTTTAGTTAGCCCTATCATTCAAAAGACGCGTGTATAAATTTGACAGATGTCGGATCATTAGTTTGTGAATTATAGTATTTTGAGTGAAGCAACTTCTGTTATTGTGAAAAAAATGGATAAAAAGGAATTTCGCGTGCTGATAAAATATTGCTTTTTGAAGGGAAAAAATACAGTTGGGGCAAAAACCTGGCTTGATGACGAGTTTCCACACGCCGCCCCAGGAAAATCAACCATCAAGGATTGGTATGCTAAGTTTAGACGTGGTGAAATGAGCACCAAAGGCGCTGAACGCAGTGGACGCCCAAAAGACGTTGTTACCGACGAAAACATTAGAAAAATCCACAAAATGATTTTGAATGACCGTAAATTGAAATTGAATGAAATAGCAGGCACTCTAAAGATATCAACTGAACGTGTACATCATATCATTCACGAATATTTGGGTATGAGAAAGCTCTGTGCAAAGTGGGTGCCGCGCGAGCTCACTTTTGACCAAAAACAACGACGAGTTGATGATTCGGAGCAGTGTTTGGAGATGATCAAGCGTAATAAACCCGAGTTTTTGCGTCGATATGTGAGAATGGCTCCATCATTTCACTCCGAAGTCCAATCGACAGTCATCCGAGTGGACTGCACACGATGAACCCGCCCCAAAGCGTGGAAAAACGCAACAGTCGGCTGGCAAGGTTATGGCGTCTGTATTTTGGGATGCGCGCGGAATAATTTTCATTGACTATCTTGAAAAAGGAAGGACCATCAACAGAGACTATTACACAGCGTTATTGGGCCGTTTGAAGGACGAAATCGCCGAAAAACGACCGCATTTGAAGAAAAAGAAAGTGCTGCTTCACCAAGACAATGCACCGTGTCACAAGTCAGTGAAAACGATGGCAAAAATCCATGAATTGGGCATCGAATCGCTTCCGCATCCACCGTATTCTCCAGATCTGCCCCCCCGCGACTATTTCCTGTTCTCAGATCTCAAAAGAATGCTCGCTGGTAGGAAATTTTCGTCGAATGAAGAGGTGATCGCCGAAACTGAGGCCTATTTTGAAGTAAAGGACAAATCGTACTACAAAACAGGTATCGAAAAGTTGGAGGGACGCTATAATCAGTGTATCACCCTCGAAGGGAATTATGTTGAATAAAAAAAACGAATTTTGCAACAACAAAAAATGTTTTACTATGGAAGGCCGGGGACTTTTCAATTGATATGTTATACAGTTTACCAGAAGCTCGGTACAATGGATGACATAGTTTCAAATCGGTCCCCCATCTAATTAAAGCTGATGTTCCACATGCCTCCGTATTCTCATCCACCTGGTTGCTTATTTTTATAAACGGTCTATAGTTCATTACTCACAACTCAATGCGCTCATTTGCTCAGGACATTGAGTTTCTCGTACTCATTCCAACAAACCCTATCAACGTCTTCTAATTTCATTACCGATCGGCAGAATATGCCCAAGTCATTGAATTTCGACTTCAAAATATATATATACCAATAGGCGTCATCTAATCGAGTAAAATTCAGTGCATTGAAAACCCAATGCAGCCTCCAAAGACGTCAACGACGAACTAAAATGTAGTACACTAAAAGGCACTTACATATTTGACTCCAAGGAGCTATTAAATCTTTGTATTTGAATTAATTCAACTCTTTTTGTAGATGGAAGAAGCAGACATTTACAGCTGCAGAAAATAAGACCAAATACATCCAAATCATTGAAGTCTGACGTTAGAACTTAGATGCAACACATCGTTCCTATTTATTTTCTAATGCTATTGCCATAACCTCCTGAATGTAAACCACTTGCATTTTCAATCTCGCAAGACTATCAGTTCTTTGGCGCAAAGCTAATAACCTTGCCCGGAAAAACAAATTATTATGGAAAATTTAATAAATTTGACTTGTGTGGTGCCGATTATAATGATGATAAAGAGTGTCAGTTCATGTTACCAATTACGGTACGGGTAACACAAGTAACAATTTTTTTGTCGTACAACTAGAATATAGTATAGTATTTTACTTATAACTTCCTTTTACTTATAACTTCCTCTCAAATTTATAATTTGTTAATTGCTGCATTTCTACTGAAGTAGAAGATCGAAATACACATCTAAATTATTGCAAGCGTTATCATTCATATGTGAAGAAGCAAACAGAAGCGCCATCCCACTTTTTTCCACTGCAACAAACAAACAACTTTCTTTAGAAAGTGCCTATACAAGGGCGCGTGCTGTTTTTATTATATTGCAATCCTATTATCCTACAAACATTTTCATTTCAATATTATTACAATTAAATTTAAGTCTATTATCAGTTTAAATAAAATATATGTAATATTCTTTTAGAAACAAAGGAGAAGTCATGTAATGTCAACACCGCAAATGTGTGCATCCTTTTAGGCTGATTACAAATTGCAGTGAAAATGTATTGCAGCAAAATCGATGCCGATTAGAAGTGCAAGCATTCACTCAAATCCATCCTGCATTGTAGAATCCATTATTTTTTTAATGAATTAATATTATGACTGACTGTAATATCAAAGCATAATATTTCACAAAATTAAATTAACAAATTCTGATACCTTAAAAAAGGATGGATTAATGCGGTATAATATTATATTCAACGCAGGTTCAATTATGCAGAAATATTGTAAGCACTTTTTTTCAGTTGGGCAACGAACATAATACCTATAGAAAGGAGTCAGCCATGATACGTTGCCCTTATGTTCTAATGACGGAATTGATCGACTTACGACTGGGTCCCCGAAAAATTCCACTGCTCGTTTTTGCATCCTATCGAGCACGTGTAGTGTAGTTTGGGATACGCCTGACCAAATATGGGAGATGAACTGGACCAATGTACGGCTTGTAAATTGTGATCAGGTTGGATGGAGTGAAATATTTTCGCATCTCTTAAGGGGGTATTCTGGTCTAGACGCACGGATTTAACGCAATTTTTGAAGTGCTATAAAAAAAAGCAATCAATATTTTTACTATAATTATTATAATATTTCAAGAATACAGTAAAAAAAATTGAAAGTAAAAAATTCAAAATTCAAAAAGTTAGCAGCTGATGAAGTGGGGGATCTCAAAAAGTTGGCACGCGACCATACCCACGATTCAACCCTCCTAGCAATTTGAGAAAAAAAAAGATTATTAATTTACAGAAATGCCTCTATCGTTGGAACTAAAAAAAGTTGAAAAAAAATTTTTTTTTAACTAAATGGCAACTGCTTGAAAAAAAAATTATTTTTGTACCACTTTTTTTTAGTTTTCGAATTTTTAAAAAATAGTTAACATTGAAATTTGGGGATGAGGATAGTTAATGCAATAGAAAAGCCTATAGAGAAGATATATACTAAATTTGAAGTAAATCAGTTTTGTAGAACTTGAAAAATCGTGGGTATTGTTTTAAAAAAGACAGTTTCGAGAAAAGCGCATTTAAAGTTTCACGTAAAGTTTCTCGCGGTCTAAGTCATGAAATGATATTTTAGGCTTACGTTTATTCAATCTGCCATTCCTGCTGCATACATTGGACCTTCCTCGACTTCGAAATAAGCGTCTTTCGCGCTTCTCTCTTCCAACCGAGCAGTTCTGGCCTCCTTTGATGCGTTAGACGCTCGTATCTCTGAGCGGTCAATCCGGGCATTGTCTCGTTTCCCATGAATGATTAAGTTTCTGGACCAATTTTGACTCCCATAAGCATCATTATTTTTAAAAGAGGAATGTGGCCTTCATTGAATATGCAAACAGCCATAAACTTAGCAATTTCAATGACGTGAGTTCTGGAATGAATATGTTTCGGCGCGAAAGTCCAAATCAAAGAGTTTAGAGACTCATTATTATTTTGGGTTTGTGAGCCTAAACATCGAGTCAATAACTCCTCCGACGATAAACTCTCGTAAGTCCGCTGCCGATACAATCGTAAAACTGGTGTCTTCCTCTACCGTGAATCTATAATCGTAAAATATTTTTTACTTCGATCCGGATGTGTAATCTTTTTCACTGAAGATTTTCGATCCATTTCACTTGAAATCACTTGAAATATTTTTATTTTACTCACAGCACATGCGTTCACTTGCCTTGAAGGTTAGAATTCAACTGTTCGCAACTGGATGTAAGCTCTCACTAAATATAAAAGATAATTTAAAAATACATAAAGGTTACCTTCGGTTATTGTATTTCAATATATATATATAAAGGTTTTACGAGGAAACAGGGTCGCAGGTTGACAGAAAGTCCCTAATGTCTTTTGTTCGATTCGTTCCGGCCGAGACGGTTTAGACGGCGAGTCAGCAAAACTGCCATACCTCTGAAAATAATTTGAATTTTCTAAAATCCTCTTGAAGACATATTCTTAGAGGGTTAAGCTTTGAAAATATGAAGAAAAAAAAAGTGATTTTTTCAAATTTCTAGACCAGAATACCCCCTTAAGGAACCCCATACACTTTAAGCCGCTTCAAATATATAAATTTCTCCAATTAAGAATCGAATAAATTCGAGTGCCGAGGATTGATAGTTCCTTAGCTTCATCGATGGAAATGCCTTGTACCTAATAAACATACCACCGCTTAAAAATCCAACTGAAGCCTCGAAAGGGGTGATCGATTCTCTTGACAGACTTCTAGGTGGATAGTCCCAGTAGGATAAAGTTGGGATATCAATATCATTCGGTCTTGGGCGGGGTAATAAATAAATAAATGAAAACAAGTCACTCGAAATTATTATTTTTGGCTTGATATACTGCTTGGAAAAATCAAGTTCGATAGACTCCGGTGGGCAGGACACCTAGCTCGAATGAGCGAAGAGGAGCCTGCCCGGAAAAT
Organism: Microdon myrmicae; assembly: GCA_963931805.1. Classification (NCBI taxonomy): domain Eukaryota; kingdom Metazoa; phylum Arthropoda; class Insecta; order Diptera; family Syrphidae; genus Microdon; species Microdon myrmicae. The sequence continues at coordinate 45,991,949 of OZ007498.1, read as the reverse complement.
CCTTTGTGGCAGGGTGTATGGAAGGAGACAGCGCGGTAGACCTTGTCTGCGATGGGGGTATGGCGTAGACCAGGACGCCTGTGGGGGTTCTTTTTAGCTTACCCGAAGAACCCCCCATAACTACAACCCAACTCCCATTTTTTCCCGCTAATGCTATTGCATTAGCACCTGTAAAAGCTCCACGCATCAAGGTTATCTAACGTATAACCTAAAAGTTCCTGTAAGAGAATTCTTACCTTCATGCATCAATTTGCATTCGAAATTCCCTACAAGAATTCTGTCTATCTTATAGGATCATAAATCCAAAACCCAATTCGGCACTTTCGGTTGCCAGGCAAATCCCAACCTTACCATATGCATTTTCCCTAGACGAATTCCTAAAAAAGAAACAATTCGGTTCACATATAATGTAACCATCATAACCAGGGATAATGATCATTGCGTCGCCTATTCTCAGCCTCACCATGTGTATAATAAATTTCCTTACATACACATTGGCTGACCACCTGTTCACCCAACGACAAAGCAACTCCTAGCAGCTTATTGATGCAGCTGCATACAATTAGCGCAATAGATGCTAAAAGCAATTTCCTTAAAACGCATCATGTGCAAACAAAAGAACTCTGGTCTTCTGCGGGCATCCTGGCGATACGACAACAATTCAAATTCTTTCAAGTATCCCAAATGCATCTAACATCTAATGAGTTACAACTTGTTTACTTAGTTGAACCCTCAGCTCATAAATTCCTTTATGCCTTTTAAATTTTCTGGATCCGTTTCTCATGATCTCGCGGCATGAGCAAACAGAAATCAATTAGCACCCAATGAGATACAGCTTGTTTACTTAGCCGAACTCACATCTCATTGATGCCCATTATTCCCTTTCTATTTTTCAGCTTCGTTCTCGTGGCCTTGTCCCATGAAAAAACCAACGTTCACACATACATGCGTACCACTATGATCTTCTATATGAGATCCGGTTACCTACCCCTAAAGAGAGACTTCACGTCTCTGTTGGAATAGGAAACGCACTCTTAATTAAGAGAGCCGGTACCACTGGCCGAATTTCCCTTGCTAGCGAATTCACATCGCTGAGTCGTATTAGATCACCTAGACACGCCGGTTGTGTCTTCACCTGATCCGCGCGGCGCCGCGGGGACCCAAATATTCAGAAGTCGCGAATCGCGTTCACCCAACTACAAAAATATGTTCGTTTGTTACAAGTAATAATTGCCTCCTCAGTTTGCTCCTACAAATTTGTTAAAATTAAAGAGAGAATCATACGAAGATCAAAACTAGCGTTGCTAAGTGTGTTTACTATACAGAATTAAAATAAAGTTCACAAACAACTTCTAATCAGTGCTTTTTATTTTTGGATATTTTCGGTGTACTATGTGTTGGTGCTGATACTAAAATTAAATTAAAAATGAAAGAACCAGTTACATCCTCCCCGTGTGTTTTATATTCCTTTTCCTGGTGAACAGTTTTTTTCTCTCTTGTTCTGACGGTGGAACTATCATGATGGAGGAAGGAAGTGAATCAGGACCGTACACCGCCGCACCATACTTTTGTACCCCACACGCCCAGAGCATGGGAGTGCCAAACTCGATGACTTCGGCTCGAAATCGGGACCGGTGGAGAAATTTGTTAAATATGGCCAAGGCGGGATCCCGGTTGTAAAGTCGATGATGATGTGATGATGATACCCAAAAAAGAAAAAAATGTTGGATACTAACTAATAAGGGTGTTCATTCGATTGAGATCTCGCGTCTGAAAGCATATGCTCTGCCAAGATTACTTCAATTATTTAGTATACCTATACGCAGCTATTGCACTCCTCAAATACTATTTATTAGCCTATAGGAACACGGAAGTTCATGACTTCTACGACTCGGCTGCGCCTTCGTTCCCTGTCCTGTGCGCTCTTCTTATACACTTGACCATCTGATCCGATTTCCTCAAGGTCAAACCTAACATTGTCGTCCCATCTCCGTCGCGGGCGTCCTGCCGAAATGCAGTCTTTTGTTAATTTCCTTCGACATTTCGTTACTGGCCGTCAGTATTGTTCCCATGTAGTGCTCCACGAAGCCCTACCATTTTCCTCCCACATTTCATTTTCCCCCATATCATCCATCCATATCCTCAAATTGACTCCAATGTAAAACTTATTGAACCAAACGTTCAATTATCGCACATGGATTCAATTCCACCAAACAAAATTCCCAAACATTAAATAAAACGAAATGGGTAAAACCAGATGCCTACCCATAGACGCATCATTAAAGAAAATTCTCTTCACAACCATTTATACAGAATTTCCCAACTAATGTTCGTTTTATTGAACATCTACATTTCGGGTCATTAAATACCCATTTACAGATCATCTTTTAAGAATTTTGTCTGCACAAAATTCTGATCCTTTTATTACGCCGCCGTAGCGCAGGTAAAAAAAACTTTTTCCATGTTTCCTTTAATTACCCAAAATCCATTAAAAAGGATGGTGCGCCGAAGTTTCATTTTTTGTCGATAGTTGTTAAGTTTCAGTTTTGTGTAGAACGTCCAGAGGAATGGACATATGTTTTAAAATAAAAATATTATAAAAGAAGTAAAAAGCTTTTCTTTTATTAAACAAAACTCCGTGAACGCGACTCTTCCCTCAATTCACGACGGAGCACGGCACGGCACGGCAACACCCAGATGTTTAAACTCTTGCACTTTTTCAAATCCCCCCCTTGGGAGAAACCTTGACGTGGTGCGGGGGTGTAAACTACAACGGATAACTCGGGCTATGCTGACGGAAGCATACGCTCCCCCCAGTAGGGCCATCCATGTCAGACCGGCTAGCGAGGAGTAACACGCAAACATCTACTACCCCTAATCCAGCGTGTTACACGTCACCGTGTCCATTGGATGGTTTGCACCCAGGGATATACCGGCTGTATTATAACGGCACCTCTCTGACACCGGGTCGAATCAGAGCAGTAAGCAGACCTTACCATATCAAAGCAGGTCTCTTGCCGGCATACATATGTACCTCTAATGTTTTTTGCTCTGGCATTTTCTAGGATTTTTTCGATCCTAGTCTTCTCCCATTCGCGTTTTTTGCATTTGAAAAGTCTCATTGTCTCTTTCCGAACCGTCGCGTATCTTTCCGCGTTGACTTCATCATATCTTTGTAAGTGGGTCACTCTGAGGTGTTTACGTCCTTCGATCTTCGCCCTGCACTCATGGCCAAACCAAGATTCGGGCTTAATTGTTTTCTCAAATCATAATACCTTTTGGGCTGTTTGTTTGATTGCCTCTCTGAACGATGCCCACTTAGTGTCCGCATTATTGGTTTCCTCTCCCTCACTATCGTCTTGATATTCAGCTCTTTTGGGCAGGTCTTTTAGGTTATCAATGGCGAACTTTTTGCTCGTGTACATGGTGATATCCATGTGGCTTCATGAATTTTTTTATGCTTGAACATCGTGGTTTTAACTGCCGGATCTTTTGCAGCGAACGCGATAATTCAAATTCAATTATCATTTGAAACGTCATGTAGGCTTTCTTTACATATAGTTGGTTGAAAGATATCTTCCTTCCCAATTTTCGCGCTGGGGTCGCTCAGGAGGATTTTAACATCGAATGATGAGATCCCATCAAATACTTCTTCAAGCTTCTCGTAGAAAGTGTCCTTCGTCTCTTCGTTGGTAGATTCTGTTAAGGCGTGTACGTTTATAAGAACCGATCGACAAAAGGTCGTATTCCAAAGCGGAATCAGGCTAAGAAAAAGTTTATGCAGAATGTTTCTCAAACTCTCATTAGAGCCATGTAGTCGGTATCAGTATTACAAGCCTTCGGAGTTGACTTTACATTGACTCTCCTGAATGAATAACCGGGATAGCATTAACATAAATAATAAAGGAAACAATCCCCCGAGTATCAACAACACAAGTATTTCGCGGAAGATTGTATCGCCGAGGCCGAGGAAGTATACCTCGATGAACAGACGAAGCTACTCAAGGCTCAGTACGCGCTTGCATCAGCTTCACCAACAATGGCGAACAATTTCAACGTCAATTGCGCCCACCGAAGTGAGCTGCCCCCAGTGCATCTGCCAACGATCACCACCAAGCCAGCGGGAAAGGAACTGCACACTAGACCAGTCAATCCCGACCGAGCAACCCGCCAGAATGCCGCCGGCCCAATGACCAACCAGGCCCGTGTCCCGATACACAGAACACCGCCGGAACCCCTAACGCAACAGGCTCCATGCACGTTCTGCAAGGCCTCACACCCTATCTACGTTTGCGAAGACTTCCGATCACTCACACCTGGCCGGCGGAAGTCCTTCACACGCAAAAGAAACCTGTGCTACGACAGTTTGGGTCGCCACCGGCTACGCGACTGCCACTCCATCAAGGCGTGCCGGTAATGCCAGCAGAGACATGACATCTTGCTGCATGTCCGGACAACCGCTATCAACGGGACGACCTCATCACCGCCAGGAGTAAGCGCGGGACTCGCCTCTCGAATCAACCACAATGAAAGGGCCTGCTCACACACAATCAGCGCTGCTGCCCAGCAAGCCGCGCTGGTCGCAAGCGTTTGAGTTATCGTGACGTCGGAGCGCCAACGAAGGATTGAAGTCCGTGCCTTGGTGAACCCGTGTACCAGCGCCATCTTGATCTCGGAGTCGCTCGCCCAACGATTGCACTTCCAGCGCCAACTACCATTCGTCCCCACCTACGGTGTCGGGGCACTCACAGCCTTACCACAAGGATGCAAGCGACAGTCACCTCCACAGCTCCCAATTGTGGATACTGAGGCCCTTCACCCTGCTCCGCTTCTCAGTGTACTTGCCCCCATCACAACCAATGATCAGGGATCTCTCGTTTGTGACGGATCTGGACTTCGCCGATCCGAACATCGCCTCCACCAACAAGGTGGACATTATCATTAGGGCAGACCTCTACCTCACACTCATCCTCGAAGGTTTAAGGAAAGACCAACGCTCCGACCTTGTCGCGCACGCTACTAAATTGGGATGAGTGCTAACAGTTGCGGTACTCACCACGTCATCCAGCTCCGGTGTGACGAGACCTGTCACCAGCCACCACATGGCCATTGATCGTGGGTTGCGAATTTACAATTCTAACTCAGATGAAGTGGTCGAGCGTGCGACTGCAGAGCGCAACCCCTCTAAGCAAATGAAAAGGTGGTCTCGTTGGCATCGACCCCGGGGACCCCTCACGAGGCCAATGGAATCTTCCATCACCGACCATCTGCGCGATCCAACCGTCAGACATACCCCACGCCCTCTGAACCACCACAAGAGCGTGAGGCAATCGAGGAACCAACAGCTTACCCACCCAAATGCCTCAAGACAGACCACCAAATCCCAAGGAAACTCCACGTCAGCCATTCAGGAAACTCACCAGCGCACCTGCCCAATCCCAAAACGGAACATCGGTGATAAGTCCGGTCGCTACTCGAGCGCATCAAGGGACCCCACCACATCCAAAACACCAGGTGGCCAAGCTCCTGCCAAGACCAGCACCACCGAGGCGAACCGTTACCACATGTAGCCCCCACAATATAGGTAGGAGCGCGCAATACCCCGCTTGGCGGGCGGCGCTCCCCACCCACCAGCGTTTGCTCGAACCCCAACCAGAGAGCACGCCTTTCAGTGCACCAACAGAAGCTGTACTCTAACGACCCGGGAAGGCACTTGGTTCGCGACTGCCATTCTTCTAGGACACGCGGACAGTGCCAGGGACGACACCGCACCCGATTCCACGCTGGGACGGCGTCACACATCAACGGCCGCATCCTGTCGGCCACTTATTTCGGGCGGGCGCAGCACCTATCACTTCATACGGTCCCGGTGTAGCGAGACCCATCACCAGTCACCACGTGGTCACCGATCGTGGGTTGCGACCTTACAACTCCAACCCAGATCAATTGGCTGGTTCCGCGACCACAAAGAGCAATGGACCTCAGCGATGGGAAGGAGGGTCCCGTTGGCATCGACACTACGGACCACCCCAGACCACCGCCAGGCATTCGGCCCTCCTCGTGGCGAGCGGCTTTCCCCAACTTCCCACCCACATGAAAACAAGCATCAACTTCATGTCATGTCCAAACCATTGCATTCGACACTAATGCCAAACAACAACACCCAACCAAACGTCGACACCATCACTACAACCGATTCCTTAGCCAGCCAAGCGGACCAAGAAATTGGTCCCTGGTAGTATGCCCCACCAAAAGGGGTCGTCGAAACCTTATTCAAGCCACTATTAGGATTGTTCCCCAAAGATCCTGTCCGTGTCACTCAACATCCTCAACCCGATGCAGGACTTCGGCAGACCAGAGGAAGATCCCCAGTCAACGATACGTGCACGACGAAATCCCAAGTCATCCCATACCAACCAAGGGATCAGTTGAGTCGACAACCTCCGGTGGTCCACCCACCACCGGCAACAAGCACACCCCCGGGCCCCAAGCCCCCTCCCCCTGGAACAAATTGGTTCGCCTATGATTGGCGGATTCGCAAATAAATATAGCGGGAAGAATCTAGTACGTTCACCGTCTAGTACACTCCCCGAGCAGCATATTCACAACATCCCTGCCAGCCGCCAGCTGACAATGCGTCATCACCTAGGGATGCCATCCGACTGTTTTAGTCAGTCACTGCTAGGTCTTCATCGCGAACGCACCGTTCGCTCGTCAAGATAAAAGTCGCGTTTGCATTTTCTCTTGGGTTAGACACATTTTAAAGAGTGCATTTTGCTTACATCAGGGTACTAGAGGTTTACTTGGAAGCTGCTTGGAAGAAATTCATCCTAAATTCCAATAAGAGCCTATAGAGCGAAGGAAGGACGAGCCTGAAACACAATATACAGATGATCTATTGAGTTAATCACCTGCATTGTAAATCAAGCTCCTCGATAGTATAGTGGTTAGTATACCCGCCTGTCCCGCGGGAGACCGGGGTTCGATTCCCCGTCGGGGAGCCTCTGGCGCAAGACTAATGACCTTGCCCGGAAAAAGCAATACATTATGGAAAAATTTAACAACCGTCAGGACTTGCTAAATAAGGCCAAGACCGGTTCCTGGTTGTAGTGCCGATGATGGTGTGATTGTAAATCACGCAACTTGGCCATCCGTTCGCCATCAATTAACATCAATAGGATACCATGACAAGCAGTGAAATTGAAAGCGGACTCAGGCGTATGCCCTTCACTTCTGTTAATATATCATTGGCAAAACGTATGTTGGTTGTCTCTTTGCAATAGGGTTTTCGTTATTCATTTGAAAATTTTTCCGCAATTTTTTTTTTTTTACACTAACACGGGCACAAAAGGGGATTTTGAAGTACCCTTAAATGTCAGAGCACAGCGCGGGCGGATGGAGAGGAAGCGGATAAGGAAAGGAGGTGTGAATGTATATTGGCTTTGAATGCCTGCACATCACAACAACGAGGAAACACATGATCAGGTAGAACATTCCACATTCGTGTGGTTCGGCTAAAGAACGATTCTCTATGTTTATTGGTGCGCCTAAAGTCCACTTTCAATGTGAACTGATGCGCGTTTACAGATTGACGGGAAAATGTCTGAAGAGGTGGAACACACTGAGCAAGTTCAGTTGAGCAACGACCATGGTAATACCTATAGAAAAGAGATGGGCATGATGTGTTGCGCCTGTGTTCTAATGACAGAATTGATCGACTTACGGCTGGGTTCCCAATAAGTTTCACTGCCCGTTTTTGCGCCCTGTCGAGCACGTGTAGTGCAGTTTTGAATGCGCCTGACCTAATATGGGAGTTGAACTCCATTTTGGACGAATATACACCATGTAAATAGTGGCCAGGTTGAATGGAGTGAAATATCTTTTGCATCTGTTAAGGAACCGCATTCATTTGGCTGCACTTTTCGCAGCTTCAAATATGTGGTCATTCCAATTAAGAGTCGAATTAAATCGGGTGCCGAGGAATGATAGTTCCTTGGCTTCGTAGATACAAGTGCTGTTCATCGACGGTATATTTAGTTTGGGGTTCGCCTTTGACGACATCAATCACAGTGTTAGAGGAAAAATTTGGAGCAGTTGAGTAAATAAATCGATCTTTAGGCAAACTGCATAAATGTGGTGTTCTGCCTGTTTTTGTTTGTTCACTTATCGGCCTAAGACACATAGTTAACTTGTTTTTTTTTTTAATAACAAAAAATGTTTGAGCCAATGTAGCAGAGGTTACACCCAGAGTTTGTTGTGATAAGAGATGATATATACAACATAAAGGTGTTAACGGAATGGCCGCCGATTTGACGTATTTTACAATCGTGATCTAAACAAAGTTGTTTTGGTTCCCTAGTCAGTGAAGCATCAGCAAAGCTGCGTCATTGCCTTTTAACAGAATTACTTACACTATTTCGGCTTGAAAGTGACAGATAATTTTATGCGACTTTATTCTTCCTTGTTTGTAGCGTCATCTGTAGCAGATTTGTTACATTTAAATGCCGTACATGCGTAAAGATTATTCTTTTATAGTTTTCTGGGGGTTTTGACAAAGCTCTTCAGAAAGGTGTGGTCACTGGAGTTTTTAACTTTCGTCTACTGCCTTAAATACCTATGTGCCAACAACTGGTTTCATGTTTATATCTTTATATAAAAAAACCTCGCATCATATATTTTGTCATGCCAAAAACATTTAAGACTACATAGAAACCTTCAACAAACTAAAAGTAGTAGACATACAATTTTTCCGAAGCGTTAGACGATCATTGAGTTATTATACCCCAAGGAGACAGTGACATGGTTTTACGTTATTTGACTTTTTTATCACTTTAATGCCTGCCAGCCACCGTTATGCGTTTTATGGAAGGCCATAAGAGATCTTGAAATAGAATCTGATCGCATGATGCACGATCGTAAGATACAACATGTACCCTGCGTCAAATCGACGTCAGTCAGATATTAATAAACGTCACAACACAACGGCACTCCCCACCGACATTTCGGATAACTCAATTAAAAACGAATGAGCACGCAATACTTCTCACAGCAGGACGTCGCTGTGGTCCAGTTCTTTGTCCAGTATCCTGGTCGTCTCCAGTTTGGGCAAGTAGTACTCGGACTCTGTGTTAAAAATCGCACACGGCAACTGTTGTAAATAATTCGATCATTTTAGATCATAAATTCAAGACGTTAGTTGCGTGATAAAATCTTTTGTTTTGTGTACCACATTTATGCCGGAAATGGGTAACAGGAGCAGGGATATGCATAAGGCACGACATGCCATTTGTGATCTCGACGTGGGTGTATGCATGCACGGTGGCGACTTATTCAAACACAAAACCATCCTAAATGTGTCTCTTGGGGACAATAAGTTGGTGGTGTGCGCATTCGGCAATCATAATGCAAATAATCCTCGAAATTGCATACCTTTTCGAGTTGTAGTACAATGGAGATTAAGTCCGCGATTGTAGCTCAGTCCATTGTTCTGACCAGAAGATAACTCGCAAACGAGATGCATAATGAGATGTAAAGGAGATAAGCACCGTGGTTGGCGCCACCTGTCATGATCACTGTGTTTGTCTGCCTCGATGATCGCCCATGAATAATTGCCCACGTCTTTGGAGTCAGTTACTATTGTTGAACACATAACGCCTCCAAAGTGCTGGCATTATCAGTCATAACTTTCAATTTTTATAGTTGACTCGTTGCTGGGAGGTGTGGGATGGATAGTCTCTTGGGCATTTTCCATAAATCACTTTGCCTCAGCCACCCGACGTCAGGCTCACCGGCTGAGTTCACCCTCGCCGACGGGCTTCAATAAATGAATATGAGTGAATGCATTAAGAATGCCTTTGACAAATACACATCTAGATGAGGCGAGAAACTAATAAATATTCTCTGAGCGAATCATGTCAGGCGCACATCAGGATTAGTCCTTGAGAAGAAGAAGCTCTTCACTCGTCAAGAGGTGATTTATGGTAAGGGCTCTTGAGGGACATGTAATGCAATCCACCCCCAGTTCTCCATTGTATTTTGTGCGTGTTGCAATTGAATTCTGCACTTTCCTGAGGATGTGCTTCCTTCTTGTGGACGACTTGCGTAAGAAATACTTTATCGAATATTCGTTAGGCTGTGACCGGGATTATAAGGATTTGCATAGGTTTATAGAGATATGTGTTATGTGTCAGCATCTTTAGGAAGGTGACGGTTGAATTACATATTTTACTATAAACATTATTAACTATATCACAACATCTTTTACTATAAACATTATTATAGTAAGCAATATAATATTTCTGCATAATTCTAATCAGTTTGTACATGCCTTGTTTAGCTTGATTTAATAACCTTTCAACTGTTACTCTATTACTACTCTCGTTCTCCAGACGATGACATCCAATTCGGTATCCCATGCTTTTTTCGTCAATCTCATCTCGCAAGCAGAGGTGTTGTCTTCTTCCCTGTAGTTTAACATGGTGGGTGTTTAAAGTACTTTGGCGAGGGGATTAATGAGGATTATCCAGCTTTTAAACTACTCTCGTAAAGTTAGCTTAGAGGTCTCTGATAATGTATTGCTCAACCCACGAACGTGTGCTCATGGCTCAAGATTTTTACCTCGGACTTCGTTCGTGTAATCTTCAACAAGCTCAATTGCACCAATCGGCTCCTTCGTTCGGTTTTATCTGGAGTCCAGAATTAATAATATGGGTGCATATACAAGCACAATACGAAAACGAAATAGTATGGACAAAAGTAATGAGACCGTATTATTAAAAAATAGGCGCGATATGAGTATCGATGTGCTTTGTTCCAAAAGCATGGGAGCTGTTTGAGTATCAACGTCGCGTTCAAGTGGCCAAAGAGATGACTATCTATGACTGACTACAATGCATAATTATTTGCGATAAGACTAGACTAGACTAGCTTATGGCTTGATAACAGTGTAACAATCCAATGAATGTTATGTTGGAAGTGAATGACTTATTCACTTTAAAAACTACTGACAATAATGTTTTTCAAACATAAAAGACGCTGTAATTTCCAATCTAGTATTTACAAAGTCGTGCCTATCACGAAATAAATATGCATACCGATGTTCATGGCTCGTATTTGTGGGGATTAGGAGTATTGTGCCAAACATGGACACTCGGTTCACTCCTATCCCCATCCGACTGTCACTAAAGTTCCGGCAAAAGTTAATCGCCAAACGAATGAACGAAACGCCGCCACGTTTGTTCAGAACCAACAAAACGAACACCAAAATACGGAACGAACAACACACCGTCCACTAGAAGTGATTAATTGAAAGACACTTGTGTTTATCCTGGAAAGTTATTTTATTTTTAAATTCACAACAACATTAACTGCAGGGTTCTTTATTGAATAAGTTATTTAATTGATTACATTTTGTGGGGACATCAGCAACGACGATGGCGACCAGTGCAAAGAGTGCACCGATCAACAGCAAACAATTGGAAACCGACAAGTTCGAAACACCTCTCACGACTCCGGGTATTATCGTGTGTTTGCAGCGCTACAGACAGCGGGAGTGGCATGTGATCAGCGTGGTCAACGGATGGAAAACGACTCAACGATATTCAATCGTTGTCGAAAGAAATTCAGCCAGTGAAACTGGCTCTCTTAAATGAAGGATGCATTGCCTGTTCCAAGAGAGACGTAAAGTCTAAGGGATAACCAACAGATCTAATACAGAAGATCGCCACAGTACACATGTATATGTATACACTGGTTCATTTATGGATCAAAGCCATGGAAAGGAATCTAAACAAAGAAAGGGAAAATGTGCATTCATGGGATGCGAGTCTGGTAAAGCAAACAAAACCGAAACTCGTCGGATGATAATTGAATCTTTGTTTGAGATGTGCGTCGCAGCTGAATAAATAGACGCGGCGCACCGAAGAAATGGTGTTAATGGGTTTTGGCTAGATTACCAGGAAATGGTGTTTATGGCATCACTGGTAAGGGTAAGTATTGAATTCCTATTTGCATTTGCTTATGCTGTAGGATTTAGTTGGTGCCAAGAGATGCGTGTTGTTGGATTTATTTTCTTCAACAATTAATATTTTGTTTACGACTGTGTCACAGAACTTACCCCCGCGTTGTCTTGTAAGTAGAGGCGTCCCAAATACAAACTCTGGTTTTCCTTTTGCATTAGTCCAAACATTTTTTGTATATATTTTAAAATTATCAATGTAATTATCGCACGCGCACACAACTCTTTTACAACTGTCTTTTACATTAATCCAATATTTTATGTATGTATTTTAAAATTATCAATGTAACTATCGCACGCGCACACAATTTTTTTACAACTGTCTTTTACATTAATCCACACATTTTTTGTATTAATTATCAATGTAATTATCGCACGCCTTTTTCAGTTGCAATTTATTCAAATTTAGGTTTCTTGCCAACGAACCGCACGACCGCACACGTCAATCACTGAATTAACAAGAAGAAGGGAAAATCTCATGACTCTCGCCACATATTCTTTTTCGTTCCACTTCAACGATAGTCATTTCGAGGAAGCAGTCGAAATGGCTAATAGGGGGCGACTATGGCTAATGGAAGGCCATTGACTATTGTAATGTGAGTGGGGTTTTAAATTGGGGTTTACTTTTATTTAAATTAAATTCTATTGTAAAGGGGATATTCTATTGTAAAGAGAATAGGAAATTAGTAATTTGGAGGGAAGGGGAGGATATGGGAAGGATATGTGCATAAAGACACGAGATGTTAACAATTCAAAGGGGGAGTGATAATTAATTGATTTTAATTATATAACAGTGTATTTGTTTTGGTCCCTTGGGTGTAGGTCGCCAGCCAATGTGTTTGTCTGGTGATTTATCATACACATGATGAAGCTGGCATAAGCCAACTCAAGGGTAAGGTTTCCTGAATATGCGGATGTATTATATATGAACCGAGGAATTGTCTTTCAGAGAATTTATGATAAGCTTGGAGAGAACTCTTATAGGGGATTTTAAATTCGAAGTTATGCATGCAGGTAAGAATTCTCTTTTCCAGGGGCTTTTTTGATTACAAATTTGTTCTCTTTAATGCGTGAACCATTTAAGATGCTAATGCTATTGCATTAGCGAAAGCTGATGCAGACTGGGTGAAAGTTATGGGGGTTTTTTAGGAAAGCGAAGCGTGGGGTTTGGTGGAACCGCCACATTTATTTTTAAATGTATATGAGAGTTGAAAAAAAAACGTAAAAGGTATATGCAAGTTGAGTGTGGTGTGGAAAAAGCTCCCATCCGTTTCCCTAGAACTAGTGTGGTGTCTTGGCTTTTTTTATACCTCGGCTGTACCGCTTAAGCAATGCTCGCGAATGATTTCTTCTTTATCAGAGGGGTTATGGTGTGTAACTGGTGTGACATTCGTTACGAAAAGGCCGTGACCGATTCTGCAGAGATTTAGTAGGTCAGTTGACATGAATACATAATACATTTAGTTTTCGTCTTCAATCAAACACAGCAGACAGCAGGTTGCATTCTATTTCGAGGTAGTATTGGTTTTCTGTGCCGTGCCAATAGCTTTGCTTCCACCAGTGCAACAATTTTGTCTTAAGTTGCAATTTCTCTATGGAGCTTTTTTTTTTTTTTTTATTTGTACTTTTCTCAGGAGAGATGAACTTATAACGCTGTGTCGGCGCCCCGAGATGCCACCAAAGAACTGTTGCAGCTCGGTTTGAACAGTTGCAGGTTGTAAGCCTCCGGAAACAACGGCACGGGGAAAGAGTTCTACGGCTTTTCCGCTCTATAACGGAACGAGTTCCGATGCAGAAATGTTCACACCGTCGGGATATGCACCGCAAATTGGTGCGATCCGTCGGATTGTCAAGTGCAGCGCATATAAACTGAATTGCGCGGAACGATACTACGAATCCGAAGAACAGTACCCATGATAATATCTGTGAAACAGACAGAGGTCAGCTACGTGCCCTTGATGTGATAGCGGCTGTAGTCCCAACGTCAGCGCCATGTCCCCGATCAGGCGAATCGCTCGTTTTTGTATGCCCTCAAGCAGATCGAGTGCATGTTTACGAGCAGAGCTCGAAATAGAGGAACAATATTCGAACGAGAGTCTAATTTGGGATTTATACAGAAGACAAAGTTGGGCCGGAGTAAAATACTTCTTGGCTCTTAAAAGATAACTCAGCTTTCCTAGGGCGGACTTGGCGATGTTCGACAAATGTTTATGCCACGACAAATTTCCACTGACCATGATGCCGAATAATTTCAAGCTTTGCCCAGATTCGAGGACTTTGCCCAGATTCATCAGTTGTGGGACGGATGATTCACTTTTCTTTGCGAATGTTTTATACTGTGTCTTTGTTGCATTGAAGTCGAAGAGATTGGCTCTTCTCCACTGCAGGAGTCGATCTGGCTACATCTCAGTTGGTGCGACTTTGATCCACTAATCGGCCGGTCACTCGAAAAAGAATAAACAATCGTACTATCATCCACAAAACTGAACACCCTGTTACCCATTGACTCCAACAAATCATTTATGTGAAGAAAACACAAGGTAAGAGCCAAAATAGAACCTTGAGGCACCCCGGAATTTACGGGATACAGAGCTGCTGAGAAAGTCCGTATGAACGACTTTTTTCCAGCAATGCCCTATGTCAGACGTGGTCGAAAGCCTTGGAGATATCCAATGCGATCGCCCTTGACTCACCATGCCACTCAATCGCAGATGTCCATATATCGGTTATAAGAACCAAAACGTCTCCCATGGACCGTCCGCCATGGAATCCGTGTTGACGATCATTCAGATGTCCGTTGCACTCCAAATTTTTAATTAGCTCGGTATTGACGACCTTGTCCGTCACCTTAGATAACATAGACAGTAATGTCATTGGCCGCTAAATTCATGGGAGACATTTTCCCCCTCTTTGAAATTGGTTGAGTTCGACTCACGTTCCAGCAGATAGGAAATGTCCTCCGTGCATAAGATAAGCGAAAGAGTCTGCCAAGAACCGGCGATAGTTTTGGAGCACCGTTTTTAAGAACTATTGTTGGTATTCCGTCCGGGACGGTTGCCTTCTTGCAGTCCAGTCCATGCAGAATGCACTGAACCTCACATCCCACATCGTAGAGCGTACGATACGATCACAGGTGGCTTCAAAAGACCGGAATCGAGGTTTGAATTCGCGGCAAATAAATTCGCGAACACATTAGCTTTATCTTCCGAATTTGTGACTACTGCCCCGCCGTGCATCACTATCGGAAGAAAAAAGGAGAATGCAAAGTTGCTGCTGACAGGTCTTACCGTTGCCCAGAAGGAACGCGAACCAGTGTGGCATGCAAGGAGTTTATTGGTCACTCTGTCGTTGTAGGCCTTCTTCACGGTAAAAATCGCCAGGTTGCACGTGTTTCTGATTCTAACGAAATTCTTTCTGTTCACCACGGTGGGATTGGAGCGCCTTTGCTCAAAAGCTCTATTTTTTACCGCTGTAATCTGCTTGAATTTTTTATCAAACCAAGGGTTGTCGGATGAACGTCGTTTGATAGAATGCGGCATATAGATCTCCATCCCGAGGAGAATAGTCTCCGTGACCGACGCCCGGTGTCAAACGCGGTCAAAAGCCTTGGAGATATCCAATGCGATCGCCCACCACCCCCTCGATTTCAGATGTCCATATATCGTATTGACAGGTGTTGCGGATTCGCAATTAAATGCAGCGGGGAGAATCTAGTACGTTCAGCGTCTAGTACACTCCCCGAACACTATACTCACCACGCCTGTCAACCACCAGCTGACAATGCGTCACCTGCTTAGGGACGCCATCCAGCTGTCACATTGATTCAAATGTGACAAACGGTTTTCTAACCAGTCTGCCATCAACTTCCATCGTGGACTGAGTCTGCAATCAACTCTCGTCACGTGCACATAGCCTGCAACCAACTTCCAACCCGCGCACGTCGACCATCAACTTTCATCCCGTGCAGTCAGTCTGCAATCAACTCGTTACCTGTCAGCCTCAGTGATACTTAAACTATTAAATAGTCAATACCTCCAGTCGTTTTGGTCTTTGATACCCTCTTTAGTTCAATATCAGCGGAATTGAAGCACGCGATTACGGATGTAATTGCGTTGAATCGTATTAAGACAGTGGTTCGCGAGAATCACCGTTATCATCTCTCGGTGGACGCAACCTTCATCCCAACCGCTGCATCCATCACAACGATCATTAAGAAGTCCGTTGCACTCCAAATACTTAATTAACTCGGCATTGATGACATTTTCCATCATCTTAGATAACATAGACAGTAATGCTATCGGCCAGTAATTGTGTGGGAGAAAATGTTTCCCCTCTTCGGGATTGGGTGAACTCAAACTACCTTCCAGCACATGGGAAATACCCTCCTTTCATAAAATATAAAATAAGCAGAAGAGCCTGCCAAGAACCAGCGGCAGTTCTGGAGCACGGTTCCTAAGGACTACTGCTGGCATTTCGTATGGGACGGTTGCCTTTTACAGGCCAGTCCACGTTGAATGCGTTGAATAGTACGTGTGTGGAGCCTCACATCCCCCATCGAAGACCATACCAGCGCGATAACGGGCCGGCATCATGGTTTGAATTTGTTTAAATTTATCTTTTGGGTTTGTGACTAACGTCCCGCTGCCTGGCACTAACGGAGGAAAAGAGGAGGAAGCGAAGTTACTGCTGACAGTCCAACAAAATTCGTTCTGGCAACCTCTCTCTGGGATTAGAGCGCCATTGCATAAAACTCTATTTTTTTCTGCTGTAATATGCTCGGATTTTTTATCAAACCAAGGCTTATGAGATGAATTTCTTTTGAGGGAATACAGAATGTAGATCTCGAGCCCGAAAAGAATAATCTCTGTGACCGACTCCGCACATGGGTTAACATCAGAGATTCCAAAGCACACCTCCGACCATGGAAAGGATGTGAAGATATCCCTCAAATCGTCCCAGCTGGCAGCATCTTACCTCCATACATGGCGAAGCTTCTTAGATCGGTTATTTGCTTCAAATTCAAGTGGCTGCGCAATCGATACCAAGCAGTGATCTGAGTTTCACAGTTTCAACTTCCACGGGATTAATGATCGGCTCGGATGTCAAAAACAGATCTAGGGTATTCGCATAAACGCCTCGGGTATCCGGCGCTTGTGTAGGTTCCTCCACAAGTTGAGTCAAATTGCGACTAACAGCGAACATCGTTGAAAGCCTCCCAGCCTCATCAGTTCTGTTAGACTATACTAACCAGCCGGAATTGTGTTCATTAAAATCACCAAGAACTACAGGCTTAAAAGCCGTGTGGTTGATATGTATCCAGTCGACAGTATGTGAAAGATCTTCGACCGTCATTCGGGGAGCGGTAAAGACAACACAGAAATTTAACAGATTTATTCAGCACATGATATCCAAGTTATTGGGTTCCAACGCCTCCATCGTTTGACAAGCCAGATCGGACCGCATGAAGACGCAGAATCCGCCCATAACACGGAATCTCGAATGTAGGTCGTATCCTGATCAATGAAGATATGTCGAATCCGTTGACGAATCGACGAGTCGGGTCTCAGTTAGGGCAAGGATATCAGGTTTTGGTGTTTAAAAATATTGGTGGACGGCGTTTACTATCGTATTGGTGAACCCCCCCCCCCCCCCCCCCCCCCGGGCCCCATTTTCGTTCTCTTTCTCTCCACGGAGATCCGAATGGGTGGGAGCGAACATACAGGGCAAAGTCTCTGTTTCCAACCCGGCGAAGGCCAGGACGATCCAAGTTGACAAGCAGTCTCCACGTGACCTGGATAGTTGCATTGGCACCTGCCAAGTACTGAACCAATGCATGCAGAGACATCCTGAGAAAGGTTGGCGCAAGGCTAATAACCTTGCCCCGAAAAACAAATTATTATGGAGAATTTAACAATTCTCGGATAAGAACCGGATACCGGAGGAGAGATTTGCTAAATAAGGACAAGGCCGGATACCGGTTGTAGTGCTGATGATGATGATAGCTTGATGGGTTGGTATTTCAGTGGACGACAGGATGTTGGGACCCCACCTACCACTCGGCCTTTAGTCGCGTCTTACAACAAGCCGGCCTAACTCAAAGTATATTCTAACGCCGTACTCACAGGGTAGTCTGCTAATATATTGTCATTTGAGAGCGATCGATAATAGTTTGTTATAAAACATCGAACGTAACAACAAACTGTCGTAATTATTAAAATAATTTTTTTAAATAATTGTGTTGGAATAATTGTTTGTTGGTGTTGATTCACTAATTATGATCGACGAAGCACATTTCAACTTTTCAAACGTTGGGATGTCGAAATGCTTCAGTGGAGATCCCAAAGACGACTATTATAATAAAGTAGCTGCATGGCGAGCCATTAGAGTTAGCGGCATTATTGTGAATATTTGTTTGATGAAGCTATAGGTATTGTTGTAATCATTGCTGGTCCCCGCTGTCGTAATTTACTAAAAAATATTCTTGTGACCGAATCGAATCAATTACACCTATAGAACATTTGATTCCCACAAGACGGTGCTATTCAGAGCCCGTGCGACGATGCAAATATTGCAAGAACTTTTTCCTAGTCGAATAATCCCAATGTCTTCCGATGGGGGTACATAAATTAAATCAACAAACCAACCAAATCTGAGATCCGTGGTACGATATTCACCACGTTACTCTACACCCTCAGGACTTCTTTAATTCATAATGATCTCAATACAAAAGATCCTGGATTTAACGAATTTTATCTGTGAAAGACTGTTGAATTTCAGATTGCCCTATGAAACAATAATGTGCAAGGCAAATTGAATGTTTAGTTTCATGGAACGTTTGTCTTGTAGCGATCCTAAATCGCTACCCCTATCCAAATCCCCAATAACATCAAATCATAACCCAAAACCCAAATTTTCTATTGTCTCACATTCAAATCCCATATTGAGTCACATGTACAACGAATTTAACCAAAAGTTAATTCACCATACATTGACTCAATTCCTAAAAACCTTGACATCATGAAATGCTAAACTCAAAACGCATTTCATGATTCCCCTTCCCAGAATCTATCCAACAAAATCCTCAAACAATTCTCAGAACAAAATTCCAATCGAAGCACGCCAAGTCTTGCGTGTGCTTCTTGGAATTTTGACATTAAAATAGTTGACAAAAGTCAACTACAAAAACTATAAAAGGGCAGTGCTTTTCAATTTCGGGATCAGTATAATTTCGGAAGCCGAATCGCTGGTCGATTGTCAGTCGTAAAAACCACCCTTGTACTTTTTATAAAATAGAAAAGAATAAAATTAACTAAAATCGCTTTAACTCAATCTTTTCACTATCGACAATCCGGGCTCTTCTCCCGCCGTTTTGGGAAAGCACGGCACGAAGCATAACAGTCTTAAGAATTCTCTCTGCGCTATGCTACGAAGTCTCTCTGTGACATTTGCTCGACAAATCCCTGAAAACTCAATTCGAGTATGATCATTGCACATCGACTGACCATTCGCAGGATTAGATCTGTGACGTTTCTAATAGATACGCATACAGTACAATACAAAGGCAAATAGTGAGGAACAACAGCGAAATGAAAATCAAAGCCTATCGGTTAGAGCCGTATACCATAGCAATTCCACATCAGTTGAGTGTACTTGAGAATAACAATATATATTGCACACGCGACAGTGGTCTGATGTGTGGGGTTTTGCTTCTATATTTGAATGATTTTAACCATCATAGCATTGACTCGAATCGCTCTATCTTCATATCGTCTCAAACCACTATTAATCTATCCAATGTAAGTTTATTGGATTTGCTTTTCCTGGGCTATCCAATGTCTGCTCCACCATACGAAAATAGAATATTAATGTTTGCCAAAATATTGTCAAGGCTAATAACCTTGCCCAGAAAAACAAATTATTATGGAAAATTTAACAAGTTAAATAAGCCCAAGACCGGATCCCGGTTGTAGTGCCGATGAAGATGATGAAAAGATTGTACCAACATATTATTCGTCTATTCCTCCATTGAATGGTGATTATGAGTAATTCCCATTACTCCAAGATTTCCCTTAACATCAAACCTCGTAACTAAGTGCCAGGTCCAATGAACGGAAAATGGTCGCGTAAATGGAACAACCTAATGGACATATTCGATTTGTACCGTTCCAAAAACTCATTAAAAAGATCCCCGTATTCTATCCAGCCACATTTGACGCCTTCGTTTATGCTCATAATTATATTAAGTTGAACGAAAGGGTAGAAATAAAATTATTGTATTATATTAATACGTAGATTAACCCCAATAAATAAACAAATAGACTTCGGGATCCATCTAAGACAACAACTAATTGCTGATCCACCAAATATATTTGAATTAATATAATGTATCCAAATTCACGCTTTCAAGTGGTATAAGGTCACTTTCTTCTACCCTACTTCTTGGATATCGTTTCGATGTACTGAGAACAGCCAACACCACATCACCTGTTTTTTGTTGTTGTTTATTTGCAACATTAGCCACATCAACAACAAAAGGGTACGACAGCCAAATGTTCACGTATTGAATATCGAAAAATTAAACTGGTGTAACTCGACACCAACAACATAACTTTAGTCATGTCGTTCACTACATTATTCATGTTTACGCATTTGGATGGTCGTGCGAAGTGTGGCATGAATTTCTTGGACAAGATGCTTGGGATGTGTCTATCGGGCTTGTACCCGGAGCTGCTGGAACTAGAAGAAACATTCATATTTGTTATTTGATACCAAGCCAAAGTTGGGTTTATTTTTATTAATATTAGGAAAAGGTTGATCGATTTTTAAGCCTTACATAATGGACAATCGCCAGGAAAGATAAGTTTCTAACTTATTTATTAACAAGGTAAGGAAAGCGAATCACAACGTACATAACTTGTTGTAAGTAACAATATAATAGATTTATGAGTTAATATTTTATGAAATACTACTCCGGACAAAATTGCTCACAAAAGTTTTAATTGTACGTTGTAAGAAATACATAAGATAATCTTTCTCAAAAAGTTTCGAAAAGCGCCTTCAATGTGATAACGACTGAAGTCCCGACGTCAGCGGCGAGTCCCCGATCAGGCGAATCCCTCGTCTCTGTACGCTCTCAAGTGGGTCGAGGGTATGCTTAGGAGCAGAGCTCCAAACAGAGCAGCAATATTCGAGTGCGGGTCTAATTTGAGATTTATACAGAAGAAGAAGTTAGACCGCAGTAAAATATTTTTGGACTCTAAAAAGATAACTCAATTTTCCAAAGCCTGACCTGGCGATGTTCGACACGTATTTATGCCACGATACATTCCCACAAACCGTGATGCCGAGTAACTTCTAGCTTTCCCCAGATTCGAGGACCCGGCCATTCATCATCAGTTGTGGAACCTATGATCCTTTTTTCTTTGTGAATGTTGTATACTGTGTCTTCGTTGCATCGAAATCGACGAGATTGGCCTCTCCCCACTGCAGGACTTTATCCAGATCCCGATTCTGAGAGTCAATCTGTCTACATCTCAGTTGATGCGGTGTTGATGCACCAATTGGCGGTTCACTCGAAAAAGAGGAAACAAGCAAAACTGAACACTTTGTTATCCGTTGGCGCCAACAAATCATTTATGTGAAGCAAAAACAAACTTGGGGCCAAAATAGAACCTTGAGCAACCCAGAATTAATAGGATACATATCCGAACACTCGCCGTCCACAACAACCCGTATCGATCGATTTTCGAGGAAGCTCTTAGTTCAGTCGGAAAGCTGCTGGGAAAGTCCATATGAACGAAGGTTGCTCAGTAATGCCACATGCCAGCCGCGGTCAAAAGACTTGGAGATATCCAGTGCTACCACCCTTGACTCACCATGCCCCTCAATCGCAGATATCCATATATCGGTTATAAGTGTCAAAAGGTCTCCTGTGAGCCACCTGACACGGAATCTATATTGACGATCATTCAGAAGTCCGTTGGACTCCAAATACTTAATTAACTCGGCATTGACGACCTTTTCCACCACCTTAGATAACATAGATAGTAATACTATCGGTCGATAATTTTGTGGGCAACATTTTTTCCCCTCTTTGAGATTGGCCGAACTCGAGCCACGTTCCAACAGGTAGGAAATGTCCTCCGAGCATAAGATAACAGAAAGAGTCTGCCAAGAACCGGCGATAGTTCTGGAGCACAGTTCTTAAGGACTATTGCTGGTATTCCTTTCGGGCCGGTTGCCGTCCTACAGTCCAGTCCACGTAGAATGAGTTAAATAGTACACGGGCGAAACCTCACTTCCCCCATTAAAGACCGTACCGGTGGGATCACAGGTGCCTCCAAAACACCGGAATAGAGATTTGAATTCACGGAAAATAAATTCGCAAACCCATTACCTTCATCCTTTGAATTTGTGACTAATGTCCCGCTGCCCTTCACTAACGGAGGAAACGAGGAGGAAGCAAAGTTACTGCTCACAGCCCTTGCCATTGACCAGAAAGAGCGCGAATCAGTCGGGCGCTGAAGGAGGTTATTGGTCACTGTGTCGTTGTAGGCCTTCTTCGCGATGTCAATCGCCTGGTTGCACGTGTTTCGTTCTGTTAGCCTCGTTCTGTTAACCTCGGTGGGGTTGGAGGGCCATTGTTTAAAAGCTCTATTTCTCCCGCGGGCCGCCCGACACGGAATCCGTATCGGCGATCATTCAGAAGTCCATTGCACCCCAAATATTTAATTAACTTGGCATTAACGACCTTGTTCAGCAGCCTAGATAACATAGACAGTAATGCTATCGGTCGGTAATTTTGTGGGCGACATTTTTTCCCCTCTTTGAGATTGGCTGTGCACGTTCCAATAGATAGGAAATGTCATCCGTGCATATCATAAGCGAAAGAGTCTGCCAAGAACCGGCGATAGTTCTGGAGCACAGTTGTTAGGGCCTATTGCTGGTATTCCGTCTGGGCCGGTTGCCTTCCTACAGTCCAGTACACGTAGAATACTTGGAATAGTACGCGGACGAAACCTTACATTCCGCATTGAAGACCGTACCAGTGCAATCAAAGGTGGCTCCAAAAGCCCGACATCGAGGTCTGAATTCGCGGAAAATAAATTCCCGAACACATTACCTTTATTCTTTGAATTTGTGACTAACGTCCCGCTGCCTGTCACTAACGGAGGAAAAGAGGAAGGAGCAAAGTTACACTGACACACCTTGCCATTGACCAGAAAGAGCGCGAACCAGTCGGGGGCTGAAGGAATTTATTGTT
The DNA here is from genome assembly GCA_963931805.1 of Microdon myrmicae. Lineage (NCBI taxonomy): Eukaryota > Metazoa > Arthropoda > Insecta > Diptera > Syrphidae > Microdon > Microdon myrmicae. Next base: position 45,968,670 of record OZ007498.1, on the reverse strand, counting down.
CACTGTGTCGTTGTAGGCCTTCTTCGCGGTGTCAATCGCCTGGTTGCACGCGTTTCTGATTCTAACAAAATTAGATATGTTAACCTCGATAAGATTGGAGCGCCATTGTTTAAAACTCTATTTTTTTCCGTTATAATCTGCTCGCATTTTTTATCAAACCAAGGTTTATCAGACGAACTTCTTTTGATGGAATGCAGAATGTAGATCTGTAGCGATTCTAACAGATACACACAATTCACAAGCAAAAATAGTGAAGAACACCGAACGAAAAAAAAAATCGAATAAGAAAAATACATCAGAACCGTATACCAAGCGATAAAATAAAAATAATTCATACCAGTGGAATATAGTCGAGTTTGGAAATCAAATTCAAAACTCGGTCAGTAGCCTGGTGTGTAACGCTTAGGTAAAATTTTTTTCGTGATTCGAGCTGTCATAGCGTCAGTTCGAATCACACGATCTTCTTCACTATTATTTCAAACGCTATAATTGGTGACCCCGACGTGATCTGAACACGCAGCATCCACTTCCCATAGTAAAGCAGAACTTCACACACGGTCACGACTTCCGCATAGAGCCCAGCCTCCGACGTTTTCTCGTTTGTCTTTCGTTCGTCCGTCGTCCGCATACGAATCTGATCGTAACGAAGTTACTGCGGCGGGAGTGTGTAGCGATTCTAACAGATACACACAATTCACAAGCAAAAATAGTGAAGAACACCGAACGAAAAAAAAAAAAATCGAATAAGAAAAATACATCAGAACCGTATACCAAGCGATAAAATAAAAATAATTCATACCAGTGGAATATAGTCGAGTTTGGAAATCAAATTCTAAATACGGTCAGTAGTCTGATGCTTCACTGCTTCGCTTTTCAACCGTTTCATCGTGTGTTCAATTCACATTCTTCACTATCTTTGCTTAACGCTATAGATCTCCATCCCGAGAAGAATAATCTCCGTGGCCGACTCCGCGCAGTCGTTAACATCGAAGTCTCCGAACCACACCTCTTACCACGGAAAGGATACTAAGAAATCTCGCAAATCGTCCTAGTTAGCAGCCCAATACCTCCATACATGGCGAAGCTGCATAGGTCGATTACTCGTTTGAAATGCAAGTGGTTGCGCGACCTATACCAAGCAGTGATCTGAGTTTCCCAGTGGCGCAGAAACCTCTACGGTATAAATACTAAGTTCGGATGTCAAAAACACATCCAGGGTGTTCGCATAATCACCTCCGGTATCCGGCATTCGCGTAGGTTCCTCCACGAGTTAATTTGTGGCTAACAGCGAACATCTCAGCCAGCCTCCCAGCCTCCAAGCCTCGTCGGTTGTGTCGGTTTGCACCCAACCACCCGGAATTGTGTACATTAAAATCGCCAAGGACAACAATTTCAGAACCCGAGTGGTTGATCTGTATTCAGTCGATGGTAAGTAAAACATGGTCGAAAAATTTCGTTGTTCGATCGTCTTTGGGGGAGCGGTAAAGACAACAACAAAATTGAACAGAACTCCCCAGCACGACCCTCAACCATATGATGTACATGTTACTGGGTTCCAACGCCTCCACCCTCTGGCAAGCCTAACGGACCGCATGAAGACGCAAACTCCGCCCTTAAAACGGAATCTCGAATGTAAGTCTTATCCTGAGCAACGAAGATATGTCGAATCAGTTGACGAATCGACCTGGGTCTCGGTTTGGGCAAGGATATCAAGTCGAGCGTCGACAGAGCCTTGAGAGCAAGCCCGATTATGCGATGACGAATTTCATGAAGTTTTATCATAATATTTGCATGATGTTCACCCTGACATAGGCCTCCCCGGAGATTCAATTGGGAAACTAGTTTACTTCCGGAATTCTTTATCTCAGAAGGTACCATCATGACTTATCTCCGTGCCAGTCCGGGCCATCAGCCATACATCCGAAACATAGTCAATGATTTCTCCCGACGATATCGCGGAATATACAGCGTGACAGGATAGTATCTCACCTTGGTGAGACCGACTGCAACCTAAACCAACCTTTTCTCGAACTGGCCCATCAGCCAAGCTCCGAAAGATGGCCAGGGATTTCTCCCGACCCATTCACGAAGCCTATAGTTTGATGGGGTGGTATTTTACGGGGCGACATGGCGTTGGCACCCCACCTACCACTCGGTCTTTAGTCGCCTCTTACGACAAGCCGGCCTAGCTGTGAGTATAATCTAACCATTTAAAATTGATGCAAATGTTATCCTTCATGAACAACAGTTTATCGGTGGTTTAGTGCATTTAAAATGGGTTATACAAGTACGGAAAGCGCACCGCGCTCTAGAGGGCTAAAAGAGCCTACGAATGCGGAAACCGTAAAGCGAATGGATCAAATCGTTTTGAGTGTGCGTAAACTGAAGTTGAGCGAGTCAGCTGACGCCGTGGGCATCTCGAAAGAACGAGCTGGATACATTTTGCACAATCTTTCGGGGAAGAAAAGGGAATCGGCGCGATGGGTACGTGGAAAGCCACGAAAGCCAACCAAAGCGGCTTAAAGACCAACGCTTGGCCGGAAAGATTACGGCCTCTGTTTTTTGGGATGTGCATTGTCATAGACTACCTGCAGAAGAGAAGAACGTCCACAGAAGAGTAATATGTCGCCATATTGGACAAACTGAACGACGAAATAAAGAAAAAAAAGGTCTCATATGACGAAGAAAAAATGTCCGGCACCGTCACGATAACGCACCGTCACACACGTCCTTGAAAGCGATAGGCAAATTGGACCAATTACGATCTGAATTGATTGCTCATCCACCGTGTTCTCGAGACTTGGCTTTCAGCGACTATTATCTGTTTCCAAACCTCAGTAGTGGCTCCAGGGAAAGAGATTAGATCGAATGAGGAAGTCAGCGCGAAAACCGAAACATATTAGTTGGATGTTTCGTACTACAGAAAGGTTATCGAAATGTTGGGAAATCGCTATACCAAGTGTATCGCCCTCGGAGGCACTGAACAGAGTTCAGGAAAAAATATAACTATTCCCGAAAAGCGCTTGTTTATATTAAAAATCACGGAACTTTTAAGACTATGTAGTACACCACCGTTTAGATCCCTCCAAATATAAAGCATGTCTATGATTCGATACTGGTGTGGATGTTGAGGTTGGGGTGTTTTTTCTTTTGAGGTTGTCGTAGAATACCCCCATATCTTGTTGCCCTAAAACAAGCTACTTGCGAGTGAAAAATCGTCTTTCAATGTCTTTTGTCATTAAATCCTACAGCACACAATAGCCTTGCTTCTGAATCATTTCCATGAATTTCAATCGTACGGAAAATTCTTTTTGAAGCGCTTGCAATGATTGATCAAGCTCCTCTGGCGTTTGATTTGGATTTTCATCAAATAATGTGTCCAGTTCTTTGTGTTTTAATTTTCTTGGCTAACCAGAGTGAAATATGTCTTCGACTGTGAAATTACCATTGTCGAACGTCGAAACTATTACCCGCATAGTTTATCAATTTGAGTATTGTTGTAATACATTACTTCCACAAGCATTCGATGGGCTTCAGCTACACTTTTCTTTCAATTAAAGTAGGAAATTAAACCCCTGCGCAAATGCCGCTTAATTAACACATCAGGCATACTCAGCGCCTTAAAAAGAAGATTTTTGTATGAAACTTAAAGCGATATAAAGTGAATACTAGTGACAAGTCTTTAACCTCTCCGACATCAACTGTAGCTATGAAACATTCATAACAGACAGAGCCATCTTTTGTAAATGGGCCGAACTATTCTGTACTCCCAATATAAAATACACCTTTTTTTTTTCTTCTACCCTATAGGTAACGTGCTTGTGGCTCCACTATTTTGAAATATTTTTAATGAACTTTTTATACACTTAAATATATGTCGTTTTTAAGAAATATAAGTAAAAAGAATTATTTGTAATATTCTCGTAAAGAAAAAAAGACATTGAATTCATTTCCTTTTTTTCATGCCCCTAACTCATTAAGGAAAAGCAGAATATCAATAGTTTTAGTCACATCATGTCAATTCATCATTGGAATATCAGTAGCAATCATTTAGAGTTCATGTAGTAAGAGAATTGGTAGCCTGTGGTAAATTAAACAGACAGATATAGCAAAGAAATTGCATTGTCATTGACGTTAATATTGACGTTGCACTGCTTGAAGCGAAACTCTGGAGCTATTGCAACATAAAATACCATTATCGGGCCGGACTGAGAATTTTCGGATGTCTACAATGGATTACCGAAAATGACCACTCTAGGCATTATGACTGTAAAGCAACTGCCCCATTAGAACCTTGAAGAGCATCATCCTACAACATATCAATATTGAATATGACGCTGCTTCCACATGACAAACATATATTATTAAATAACAATTCGCAATTAATAGTCCAATAAACTCGAAACAATGAGAAACGGGCCAAATTTTCCATCAAACGTAATCCTTTGCTATCTGACGTTCATGTATTCTTCAATTCGAAAAATACAATTTACAAAAGCATAACCGAACTTAACTCGTAAGAAATATAATCATTAAACTCTAATAATGAAATAAATATAATAACATAATATGTAGCAGGAGCTATCAGTTATTTGGTAAATTAACATATGTGATATTTTCTATTCTAATTTTTGCTATACATCATGGTTAATTCTTTTTTGTGTTTTTTTTTAAGGACTTGAGTTTGCTACTGTCGAAAAAGGTGTTACTGTTCTACGAGTAATTTCTTTGTACGCCTTTGCTGACTTTGAATGCTAAATTAACATAAAATTTTCAAAATAGATTTTGCATTTCTTTTAAATAGTAAACATTTAAACCATTTGCTAAGAAAATAAACTACAAAACGTCGTGATGGATAAGGCAGCGCCATGTGATCTGAATTAAATGGTGGATGTAAAAATTTCAAACGAACTATTTATCTAGAGAAAGTAATGATAACAAAATTGTCCGATAAGAGTATAATCCTCTTCTATTTCGAATCAACTAAACAAGCTTCCAAAATTCTTCTGCTCTTTAGGAAATTCAATAGACTTCCAAACGGCTTTAGTTTATCAGAACAGAGATTTTTTTTTAATGATACGATAAATCCCAGGCTTGAACTTTTCTTAAGAAACTCGAATGTTATTCAAATTGTTCGTTCAGCAAACCTTCTCTGATCTTCCGACAACTTGTTTAAACCTATCACTGATTAGAAAACACCAAATGAAGATGATTCTCACTCTCGATAAAGACAATAAAAGGCACGTTATCAAATTTGTTAGTTTCATAATGAACCCAAGCAAATAGTCTTAAGCCTTTTCAAACATCCATTTAATTCACACATCATGGCCAACAAAAGTTTACCTTAAGGCCCTTTGTGAATGTAAGTATATCATCGGTATCTTTACAACTAAACTAGTTTCCGACTCGACAATCATGATATTTAAATTAACCGGTGTTGGTTTTCTTTAATCTGAATGTCGTTAAGACCCGACAACACTTAATTTAACGGCTACAACAATTTTTCCGCAGGCCATTATCATGACTCAAATGGTGGACAACAAATCCTTGCTCATGTCATCTAGATACCAATGGTCGGGACAGAGTCAACACCAAAAAGAAAAAAAAAAGATAAAAATAATACCAAACCACCGAACCATATACAAAGCTAAAGATTGTGCCTGCGCACCGCGCCGAAAACAATAATAAAACCCAAAAGGCATCTAATTGATGTGTCGCTTTACGTTTTGTTAATTCTGGACAAGATTTGGCCATTAAGACAAGTCCGATATCTTCACCTAAATCTTTGATAAAATCCCCGAAAAAAAAGAAAAGAGAACAACCTAAGGCCGAAGGAAAAGAAGACGGGCCAGAAAACAAGTCCCGAACTTAGAGGAGAATAAAAGAACAAAAATCCAACTTCTCAACGAATAATTTCTTAACCATTGAGCCATTTCGTGGCAGATCCATTTTGAAAGGTGTCTTCCGCTTCACAGCACCCAACCCAACTCTCTGCACCGCCAATAACCTTCAAACATTCAAAAATCCTCGAATACTAGAGGCCAAACAGGAGAGAGAGAACAGACTGTAAAAGTCTGGGTATAACGAATGAGCTCGGCAAAACTAAGGGCAGAGATAATGCTACCACGAGGATCATTGCGAGCGAAAACAGGACACAATCGAACCCAGGGTGCATTTAAGAACAAGCTTTGGTTTGTTATATTTCGTAAGGATCAGACGAAATGTACAGAATTTATGATTGAGTGTCTTGCAGGAAGTAAGCCAGTTCGGTGAGGAGTTGGCGAAACTCTTCATATTGCCGAACTGCAAGTGGGCTCAATTTCAGTCCGGCCCTTAGAAAGCACAAATCTTTAATCGGCCTAAATCCCTGATACCGGTGTATTAATTGAGTCGGCACCGCTGTTTGATCGATTTGTCCCGTAAAGGCGGGCGGCACAGCGGCAACCGACCGCGAACCCTACCATAAATATCAACCTCGCTGTCATTACACCTGACGTTATCTTGAGCCGGCTCATACGGCCAGGAGAAAAACAACGACGCAGAGAGAATCGCCACTTATCCGCACCTCTTTATTTATCTCTGCTCCTTTTTCGTGGGCCATTCAGATCAAATCTTGATCAGACGAAGATGCCGCATCCAATTGACCGAATTATTTAATTAAAGTCTGACGTTCGTTAAGAATTGATGACATCGAATGCATCAAGTGACCAATGCATCATGGCGAGCAATTAAATTGACCACCTGAAACTGAAACATAAGAGATGCATAATGTCCTTTTGCGGTTTATTATTTTCAGTCGCCATGAATTCATGGCCCCTCCATAAAATCTACACCAGTTTCAATGTCATTGGTGTTTTTGAAAAGGGTCTTATCTAATCTTTTCAATGACGAGGAATATCCTGACAAACGGAATACCTTCGGACGAGTGGTCAATGAATGCACTTGTTGTGCACACTCTCGGTAACAGATTTACTATTTATTAGGATTGGTGTATGAAGGCGCCAGTCCATATCGGAATGTCATGGCACGACATGCTACGGAGACAATTATGAATGAAAGATCCTGTGTCGCCATCCTTTACAACTGGGTATTGTTTTAATTACCAAACAACTAGCAAAATATCCTGACGTTGAGGGCGGGAGAACGATCGGATTATGTCTTGCGGACAGGTAGACGTCTACCTGAGGTTATCTATACCTACATCTAACTATACAAGAGTCTTTAATCCTTGATTTATGGATCTGTGATATCGGAAAGGATATGGTTGTTCCGGGCAAGGTACCGAAATCAGTGTTATACAGGTACAGGTTTGACACGTGAGAAAATTGGATGAGATTATCGAAAGGATGTTGATCCGGCAGTTGAATTTTTTATCGAAAATCGCTTACTATTGTAAATGACTTTAGCGAAAGAATACTTTTCGGGCTGTTTTCTGTTATTTCCCTTATAGATATTGGTTTTCGGTGTTTCAATTTATTTGTTGAAATATTCGGAAGAAATGGTTCAATGATTTACTCTCAAGAGATGGATGTTATACAATACAAAAACAACTAGGAGACGAATTGTTCGTACGTGTCGTGGTTGATTGGTATACATATGATAATGTGTAAACAAAACCAAAACAGAGCTTTTGTTGATCGATATACTAAGGGGCATCCCATCAACTCGGACATAAGAATGCCGATTTTGATCGGTCGAACATCGTCGGCCTTATCAGTAGTGGAATTCGCAGTCATAGATGTTTACGTAAACGTACGTTTACATAAAAGAAAACCTAAGCTAGTCTAATCCAATCTCAATTTCGGTAAGTAAAATAATAAAAAAAAAACAATTAATTTGTTTCTTTTATTATTTTAATGTTTGACATTTGCCATTAAATCTTTAATAGAACATCATTTAAATGTCCAACATGTAATCCCTTGTACAACTTAATCCTTTTGAGAATTTTCGATGAGTCTTGCACTGGTATCTTGGTAACGAGCCTGATGGTTTTCTGTGATCTTTCACGTATCACTGTTAGTAAACACGTTCAATGGCGTCAAAGCAATTGATCAGAGAGGGTAACTGACTTCACCAAATCTCAAATATTTGCGACTAAAGAACTCCTCATGCAGAACAAAATAGCGTGTGGCACCATTTTGCTTGGAACCACATAACGCTCAGAACGAAATTTTCAATGGGTAGCCAAGAAGACGGGCACAGTAAAAGCTCCTTCATCTTCGTTTTCTAAACTAATAGAATCGCGCCCCTTGTTTAGGAACGTACTCTGTTTTCAATTAATGTTATCCCAAGTGCCTTCCAGAAAACGAATGTCATGATCTTGACAGCAGATAAAATTGTCTTCGACGATTCTCCTCCTTCAACACATCGTTTCCACAGTACTTTCGTCTTAAGCGTGTCATGAATTGACGCAAAAATACGACTTTGATGAAACATCGCCAAACACCTGACTTAAGGGGTATAGTCCATTTTGCTGGGGGGTGTGTAGGGGTTCTTTAACCCACTTCCAACGAACCACCCATTCCCTTTTACCTGTCTTCCACTGTTGCGGATTCGCATTCGAAACAACCGGCGAATTCGCAATATTTAAATTTGTGGCATCACCTTTAACAATGACAGCAATCAGCTGACATTTATGAATTCTGTTGGTTGTCACTTGACAACCATCTTTTGTTTTGTTTTCTCTCTTGGATTTTAGCTGTTGACGAAGATAGTCGCAACCATATTTCAGACACCATCGTGTTCTTGACCACGTTGTATTCACCGCTTGTTGGATACAACAAAAAATGTTGGTCCTTCGAGCCGGATCCAGTCTGTGGATCCAGATTCACTGCTGCCAGCTCGTGGCATATAAGACGGTCGCGGGACATTCAAGTTCAAGCCCAGACGCAAAGACCTCATCGATTGTGGTATATTGTGTTAGTGAAAAGTGTAGTGCAAGTGAAACACCTACCACATGATGAAATCTGCGATGTCAACAGCGGCATTGGCAGAAAATCTCATGGCGGCCCAGTTCGCCGCACATGAGCAAATGATGGGAGCTTTCAACAAGTTTATCACGCGCGGGCCACCGACGTTGGCCACCGTGAAAGATCAAGAGCGAGAACTTCGGCTGATTTGGGATGAGATGCGGAACTGGCATGAAGAGATTATCTGCCTGATTGCTCCATGGACGGTCATTCTTCAACAATATTTCGAAGAGCGGTTCATCGACCAGGCTGAAGAAACGTACCTTGTTGAAGCCACAGAGTTTACTGAGGTAAGGCACACGCTGCTCGCCAACCGTCCGATCGACACGAATGAGACGAACATCATGTCTCAAACAAACCACCATTTGCCGCCATTGATGATGCAATCCCCGTGGGGGATAAAAACTTCCCAACCGGGCATGTGTATGTTACCTGCCCGGTCACCCCGATCACCAACAAGGAGCGATGCACAGCCATCTAATGCAAAAAAGGAATCCTCGTATGGAATGCCATCAAAGGAGATGTTGTATGGCCAGCTGTACCAAACGAACATATGGAATGATCAGCTATTCGAAAATCGTAGTGAAGGACGCCCTCATCTAGCTGTACGTGAACGTGTTGAATCAGAGTTGTTGCCCATTTTGACTGCCGAAGAAGCCCAAAAGGAAAAGACGTCTGATGTATCGAAACCCGCCGAGCAAGGTAATATATCAACATCGAGGCCGTTCGAATCCCAACGCGAGATCGAATTAATATCCCCAACTACAGATGATGGAAACCGACTAGCAACCAGGGTGCTACCGCATCCTAGCCCAGGAACTGAGCATTAACAGACCCCATGTGCGTGTTGTGAGGCACCACACCACATATACGTGTGTGAAACGTTTCTAGCCTTCAATCCTGAACATCGTAGACACGTCGCACTAACAAAAAAGCTGTGTCGTAACTGCTTGGGTCGTCATCCAATACGCGACTGTCTCTCGAAGAGAGTGTGCCGACGATGTAAACAACACCATCATACGTTGCTGCATGGGCCAACCGAAACATCCAGGAGAAAAGCGACCAGTTCTGTGTTCAACCATAACAGGGTAAGTCCTCAAGGGTTGCGATGTCACCACGCCAACCTAGATGAATTGGCCAACCACAGGAGTATTGAGGACAGATCCCCCCGGGGGAAAACGAGGAGACGTCGTCGACGTCGATGTCGACGAATCCGAATCCACCCGCAAGCAGTTACCAGTCACGGAATGCGCAGTGCCCCGTTTGGCAGGCGCCGCTCCTCAGTATCCAGGGCCAGACCGACTCCCAACCGCTACAACCGACTGAAAACTGCGGCCTCGATCAGCCACCGCCCTGTTCCGGTCATTAATGTCGAAGAGACATCATCGCAAAGGACAACTAGAAGACGTCGTCGATGTCGACACCGATGCAACCGAAGGCAGTACATGCGTCCTGCTACCATCATTAACCACGGAACGCACAATGCCTCGTTTGACGAACGGCGTTCCCCAATAGTCAGGAATCGACTGAGCCCCAACCCCTGCATCCGAATGAGCGCTGCGACCTCACCCGCAAACGACCGCATCATTCCGGTCGTTAACGTCGGACGGGCGCCATTGGAAACAACACTCGTCAACACCACCACTTGTCTCGATGGAATGAGACCAATGATCAGGCACGTGGTCACCTATTGTGGGTTGCACCAGCACAATTCCAACCCGGAACACATGACCAGCCACGTTAACCGCATCCTCACACTGGAAGAGGAACCTCCCGTCCCTGGTTCTGATGACCATCCCCTGGAACCAGACGATTCGCCAATGATTGGCGAAGGCGGGCGGAATGTTGCGGATTCGCACTCAAAACAAACGGTGAATTCGCAATATTTAAATTTGTGGCATCACCTTTAACAATTCAGCTGACATTTATGAATTCTGTTGGTTGTCACTTGACAACCATCTTTTGTTTTGTTTTCTCTCTTGGACTTTAGCTGTTGACGAAGATAGTCGCAACCATATTTCATCTGAATATATTAAATTGATCAGTAAATAAAAGTCAGAATTATTAACAGTAAATCAACCACGTTTCATTGAGGTAGTCTGATGAGCGTTTCTTTCCTAGATTGCGCACTCAACATAGGTATTCGGGTCACTTTTTCTTTCAATATTACCATTTGGTTTCAGAAATCAGATTGCTGACGCCATTTCTGTGTTGCCGTAGACCATCGATAATTCAACTACCATGAGACACCATCGTGTTCCACCCGTGTGTGATCAGCGCTTCCCTGACACACAAATCTCTTTGGCCAGGAGACACCATCGTGTTCTTGACCGCGTTGTATTCACCGCTTGTTGGATACAACAAACACCCACTTATCAGGTAAGTGTTTCTACTTACCTGCAAATGAGCATCGCAAGCTACTCTGCATCACCTTCCACATAAGCCCACGGCAAGATTACCACCTTACTGTAGCATCAAACTTTCACCCCGGGGCATACTTGCAGCCAACGCACCATGTTTCCGAAATCTAATTCGGTTACCTCTTTATGTAACCGACATTAATTCCCGAACATGTCAATGCGCATTGCTGAGAAGCACTTTCTCACACACGTGCATGACATGTCCATCCTCGCCTTGTCGGTTGGACCATCGGTCGATCGTGTAAACAACAATCCGTTGGTCCAGAAGACACGTCGACCAACGTACTTGTTGACCAAACTGCAGCCGATAGTTTCCCTACCATTCGGTAATTAAATACTGCCCCCATATCTTTAGGTTCGCAATAGCTGCAACCAATTTCCCATTATCGGCTATCAACCGATCATGGGATTTGGGCATGAATAGGATCGTTGTTTAGGCAATCATACCCACGTTCATGCTCTATGATGACCCTTCTGGAGATTAAAGTAACCACACAGTACCGCACTGTGTTTGTTTTGCTTACCAACGCTGGTCCATGGTTCCCATGGGTGGCAAATTCCTCACCACCATATCCATGTACCAGCATATTAACCCAAATAAGATAACCATCCAGCCTGACCCTTTGCCACCGTCGGCAAGATTTCTGTTGACTTAATGTCAACAAAATATCTTCCTTTCTAGAGCATCAGGGCCATAGTCACCGAAGAATGTATCGCCTACAACGGCTTTACATGAACACAATGCCTGCAGCCCTTTTTTGCTCGTCCATTTGTTTGAATACGTGCGGTATCGTTCGTTGTCGATATGCAGGTTAAGGGGCATCGTACTTGTCCTATACGGACCTATGGGAAATCCTCCCATTTAACTCCTTTTCGATCGCTCATTGGCCGTCGCCAAGTTGAGCCTGTTCGCTCCTCCCACATCGATGTGATCCACCACCGTTGAATCTGATGGATGTGGATTGCATCGAGGAGTCAAATTTTATCACCCTTCGAGGAGAGACGTCAAGTCTCTGCTGTCGCGCCTTCCGTTGTCAAATTTAAATTCCCTAAGCGTACACACGCTTGTTTTCGTGTCGAGTTGTTTGTCGAGAAACATAAGTTCTATGGGTATGAATTTAATATTTTATAGTAGCAAAATTACTTAAAGACTGGTTGCCAAATACGAGTGTGACGTTGATTCATAGAGTTCGTGTACCACACATTAAATAACAAGTGCGCAGTGAAAACTAAAATCAAGACTACTGAACAAACAAAACGACCTATAATTTAAAAGATGGTTCCAGAGCTTGTATTTAAAATAAAAGCTATGTTCCAGAGAATAAACTGAAGTAAAAATAAGAGAATAAATTACTCCAGTGTGTTTTTCTTTGGAGAGTTGTTGTGTTCGCTGTGTACTCGTTCCTTCTGGTAGGAACAATTTACAGTGGTTTTGGTGGTGTTCCTGCTGAACCCGCGCCCATGCTTGGTGCACAAGAGGAAATAACCCACAGGAGTAAGGGGGTGTAAGGAGCTGGCGTATACCACGAGCTATTAACAATGACTGCTTTATTAAAGAATTCTAGCCCGTTGTCAGTTCGAAGACATAATACGGCATAACATGTGTCCATCTCCTGCCTTAAATAATTTTCTATTATTGGGTTGTACCACATCAAATGTCCGATTTTATAGTAAAAATTTAAAAACCAATATTATTTTTCCGTAAATTTGTATTCAATCAAAATAGGATCCGTTGGCATCTATGACATTTTTCCAACGTAATACGAGGTCAAATATTCCTTTTTCGTAGAAGTGCTGACTCTTCAAAGGGTTTTATAACCTCTGCTCGGTTCCGAAAGACCTTCTGCCGGCAAAATGAATCCAGATTACGGAAAAGATGGTAGTCCGTTGGGGAAATGTCAGGAGAGTACGGTGGATATGAAAGAATTTCAAATCCCAACTGCAACAGTTTTTGCACCGTTACTTGTGAGGTATGGGGTCTAGTCTAGCATTGTCAAGCCAAATGATCGGGCCGTGCCTATTAAGGTTGCTTTCCAGCCAATTTGGCATGCGATATGTCAATTTCCTCACAATATTTGATAGTGTTTATCGCTTCTCCTGGTTAAAGAAATGAAAAGTGAATTCGTCCTTTCGATGTCCACCAAATTGTCACCATAACGTTTTTTGAGTGAAGATGGGGTCTGGGGGTGTGTTTTGGTTTTGCACCTGCATCCAACCACTGCCCAGGTCTCTTAAGGTTATCATACAGAATCCACTTTTCATCACAGGTGACTATCCGGTGCAAAAACGGTTCAGTTTAGTTTTTTATTCTAAGCAGTTCTAAGATTGGTGCATTTTTTACGTCACCTGCCATTTGGGCGTATGACACACTTGGTGTCACGAAGTTGTTGTAAGAGCGAGTTTTCATCCTTTTCTCTGCTTCAACTTGCTTCTTTCTGGCTTCCAACTTTGATTTTATTTGTTGGTACTTAGGGCAACCTCTAAAATTAGCAGGATGACCTGAGTTGTTACAGAGGACACAGGATAGTTTATTTCTATCCGGGAGCTGTACTTTGCCCAATGAGCTTTCTTCAATGATATACTTATTTAAGCATTTGACGTATCTGAAATGTAGATTTCAATACGACGCCACATGGCCGAAGCGTTGACAGCGCATACACTGCAATACGCGGTCGGACTTCTTTATCCTCTCCCAACTTATTGCTTGGTGATTAATGTATTTATTATATCTGTTATAAAACTTTTCTTACACCACCCACTTTGCACACCACACACACACAGTTTGGAAATAAAACGCTGTTTTGTTAATTTTGTTTTTTAGTTATTACAGTATATATTTATATTCCCTTGGAGGCACACACTCTTTTTTGTTAATGTCTAAATTAAATTACATTGAACATATACTAGTGCTTGCACCACTTTCTTTATTAATGGATTGACAATATATTAGTACTTGTTAGAATCTCCAAATACGAGCACACTGGACCACTTTCTTTATTAATGTCTAAGTTAAATTACATTGACAATATATTAGTATTCGCACCACTTTCATTACTTTTCTGACCGTCTCGGTCGAGATTCAAAAACCAACTCGTCTCTCACCGTCTCGGCTTTTTTCTTTTTGGATCGAAATCTGGTTACCTTCGGCAGATAAAAGGATATCTCATTTTTCCCACCTGATCCTTTTTTCTTTAACCGAATGGGCAAGGACTTTTTCGTGGGAAACCGATTGAAAGAAAGATCAATAGCGCCCAGGCGAACGTACATTTTGTTTGTTTTAGATAAATTTCGGGATTTAAAGAGCCTTGATAGACCGTAGTAGGCTTTGTTGGATTTAATCAGCCGTTCGCGTATTTCTTCTTCCATATTGTTATTGGCCGATACTATTGACCCAAGGTAGTGAAAGTATTACACTACTTCAAATTCGTGCTTCACTACCCTGATAGTTTGACCAACGTTCGGTATTCTCTTCGCAGAAGTTGCCATCATGTACTTAGTTTTTCCCTCATTAATATGTAGTCCCAGTTTTTGTGCCGATGTGATCGATCTGGGTGAAGAGTCCTGTACAGCCGGTTCGGTTCTACCGATTATGTCGATGTCATCTGCGTAGGCAAGTTTCTGACTGGACTTGGTGATAACAGTACCTCTAGTTGTAACGCCATCCGTCACGGATTGCTTTCAACAACACCAAGTTGAAGAGGAGACCCTTGTCCCCTTGCCGGAGTCCATTAAATATGTTTATTGCAATCCCGCTACTTTTACTTGACTAGTTACGTTGGTTATGGTCAACCTACAAAGTCGTATCAATTTGTTTGTAATGCCGAACTCCCTCATGGCATTATATAGGCCTACCCTGGCTATGCTGTGGTAGGCGACCATAAAGCCTATAAATAGATGATATAATGGAATCTTAAATTCCTGACATTTTTCCATCGCCTGCCTAAGGGTGAATATCTGATCAATCGCTGATTTGCCTGGGATGAAGCCACACTGATATTGACCAATGATGACTTTAGCGTATGGGGCTATCCGATCTTGTAGGATAGTGGAGAGTATCTTATATGCGGTACTCAGCAATGTTATACACCTATAGTTGCTTCACAGTGCGATACCTTCCTTCTTAAGTATGGGCCTAATTATTCCACGACGCTAATCTTCCGGCATCTCCTCTTACTCCCATACGTGCATCACGATCTCATGAATTGCGTGATGTAACGCGGTCCCTCCTTGTTTGATAAGCTTAGCTGGTATGCCATCAACTCCGGGGCTTTATTCGATTTGAGCTGTCTTATGGCTTTTAATGTTTCCTCAATGCTTGGTGGCGGCAGCATTTTGTCTTGATCTTGCATTGGTGGAGCCTCCAATTCTTCTGTGAGCTGACCATTTAGCAATTCATTGAAGTGCACATCCCATCCCTCCAGCATGCCTTCAGGATCGGTGATCAGATTACCCTTTTTATCCTTGCAGTAAGTGCAGTATGGTGTGTACCGCATCATACTGCGGAATTTTTGGTAGTACTTCTGCGCCTGGTGCGGACCTCGCTCTCTACTTTTCTCTATTTCACAGACAAGGTTTTTTTCTCAGGCGCTTTTCTTTTATCTGTGAAGTCTTTTTTTCAGATCTTCTGAGCTCTTTGTATTTCTCCTCGCGTACCGGCATCCTATGAGTCTGCTGCATTGCCCGGTATGCAGCGTTCTTACGTTCAGTCGCTAACTTGCACTCATCATCCAAGCAGTCGCTTCGATCTCTACGACTACTGCCTAAGGTTGATTTGGCAGTACTAATGACAGTATTCTTAAGGCGTATGCATTTCTCTTCTACGATCGGCATTCTGGCCCCAGGACTTACTCTCCCTCCATCGAGCTCTTCGAGGGCGAGTTCGAACGCATGACCAAAGGTGTTACTGGTATTCTCATTGCGTAAGGCAGCCGT
Source organism: Microdon myrmicae (assembly GCA_963931805.1). Taxonomy (NCBI): domain Eukaryota; kingdom Metazoa; phylum Arthropoda; class Insecta; order Diptera; family Syrphidae; genus Microdon; species Microdon myrmicae. The sequence continues at coordinate 45,952,349 of OZ007498.1, read as the reverse complement.
GTTGATTCGAACCTGATCCGCGGATGCATTACGTCACCGTAAGGCAATCCGCGCTCGGAAAACAAGATAGTGATCCGAGTCGACGTTGGCACCTCGGTAGGTTCGTACCGTCATCAGGCTCGAGGAGTGGCAGCGATCTATCAACACGTGGACAATTTTGTTGCGAGTGGCTCCACCAGGTGATACCCAGGTGGCTTTGTGGATATGTGGGGGTTCTCTATACTACATGGAGAACCAACCCACTATTTCCGCCTTATTTCGACCGCTAACGGCGTGTCATATCATTCCCCAATTTCTTCTACCAACATAATTCACCTGTAAAGCATGTTTCAAAAACGGACGCATAGCTGAATTCATTATTCTATCCAACTCCAGTCCTCTAACCATAAGATTTCCACCGGAAATTCCAATTCATGTGGTTAGCAACAACAAGTCAAATCAAACGACGCTGTTGCATAATCATGCAATCGCTGGGGAAATTATCAAAATATTTAATTAGTTCCCACGATAACATCACCCTAGCCAAAGTAGCGTCACTTCGGCTTTACCCAGACACCCCATTCGCTGGGGATCAATGATCTCTTCTTATAGGAGAATAGCCACAGAACATGTTCCTCTCCTTCTCAATTTTACCTTCCCACAGTTCAATGCACTCTGATGTCACCACATTCACCGAATTAGATCAGTGGGCTATTCTCAGAGCTGCATTGATACATGCACACAAAAAACCAAATCCACCCCGGGAGCATTGCACATTGTGTTTCTGTTCTCTCATTCTTCCTTGTTCGTCTTCTATCTAATTAACTGAAGTTTTCACCACACCTCGACGGCGGGGAACACGAGAAAGCAAAAACGTAAAGACGATCTCGAATGGTTGTCCGGTGAGCAAATCAAAAAAATCCCATCTTCATCCCTAATTCAAATCAGTCACATCTCAACCACCACCGTGTTCGATCGCGCTACACTGAGTCGATTATTAATCACCAGTTTCACAAGTCGAGCAGAGTTCAATTTTAACGTTCCACAAGAAATCGAGTTTTATCCGTCATCAAGCCGGGGCGCGTACGAGAAAGTGTTTACTACGAGCAACAACCTTTATGTAAAAAAAAAAAAAAACATTAGTGACAATATTAGAATGTACCTACTTCAATAAAAATGTAAGTGTAATAAAAAGGAAAACAATTTTAAGTGCAAATAAAAAGAAATATAGCAACATTAACAACAAACAACGTCAGTGCTTTTTATTATCTCCGTCTTTTGACTACTGGTTTTCCTGTGGACAATTTTCGTTAGAACATCGTTGGGGATTAAGTGAACCCAATACTTTTTACCCCCACAGATATCTTTACGCGGAAACCTGGTACTCGCAAGGACCAAGTTTTTTGATGTTGCCAGTTTGATGACTCGTAATCCACTGTCATTAGTGTTCTCGTGTAAACTATGGGAACCTGCGTATTGCCTGAAAACCGGCTCCCGCCCCATTTTCGCATTCAAACCCCCAAGAACGATTTTCACATCGTATCTTGGGCAGGCATTGAGGGCCCGTTCGACGTTCTCGTAGTATTCTTTCTTTTCGTCGTCAGGGGACTCCTCTGTAGGTCTGTGAACGTTTCTGAGGCTTATGTTCTTAAACTTTGCCTCGCATGCGAAGAGTGCATAGCCTTTCGTTTCGTCTATTACATGAAAGCCGATGATGGCAGGCTTCAGTTTTTGGCTGACTAGAAAGCCTACCCCGAGCACATGGCGTTTTGCATGACATCTGTAATAAATGTAATACTCGTTTCTTTGAATAACACCACTCCATCGGCCAGAATGGACGTGACCAATTTGGGTTGTTGAAAGGGTACTTTTAGCCACTGTAAACCTATTTAGTGCTACCGTCCACATTTTTTATCAAACGAAGGTTTCTCGGATGAATTTCGTTTGATAGAATATGAAGTCCAGAATAATAATGTTGGTAATTCACTCTGCGCAGGCGCAAGCATCCGAACTCTAAAGCAGTAGCGCCTGAGAATATACTTAAAGCTTGGCCGCCGAATGGTGAGTGGGTCCCAACGCTCTGCCAACCGGTAAAAAACTACTCCATGAAACTATAGATTTCGTGCGTGAAATGCTCAAGGAGAAATCTTTTCAAGCTTGGCTAATGGGCCGGTTCAAAACAGAATGTGGTATAGGTGGTAAGTCGGTCTCAAGGCGAAATGCCAACCCGTCGCCATGAACGTTTCGAGATGTTTCGATTATGTTCCAGAAGTGTGGCTGATGGCCCGGCCTAAAGTTGAAATAAGAGATAATGCCACCCCCTGAGATACAAAATTCCGGAGGTAGACTAACAATCAAAGACAGTGGCCTTAGATACCTCCAAGGCTTGTGACCGCGCTTAACACAGAGCGTTACTAAGTAAGCTTCGTTCATACTGACTTTCCGAAAAACTTTGTTACCGGATAAAGAGTTTCCTCGAAAAACGATTGATTCAGATTATTGTAGACGGCATGTCTTGGGATCTGTATTCCTTTATATCCGAGGTGCCTCAGGGTTCGATCCTGGCTTCAAACCTATTTCTGTTCTATTTTAATGACCTCGTAGGATCAACAAGTAACAAAATATTCAGTTCTGGTGATGACAGTATTTCCTAATTTTCGAGTGATCAACCAACGTATCAACTTCGCACCAGCTAAGAAGTATACAGAACGACTCTCAGAATCTGGGTAAAACACTACAATGGGTAGACTTCAATGGAAGCAAAACATAATATACAACGTTTACGAGTTAAATGTATCGTCGGTTCCACAACTCATATCGAATGGCAAGGTGAACCTATCTAAGAAAAGCACGAATTGGCTGGACGTCACGGTCTGTGGAAATTTATCGAATATCACTAAGTCCGCCTCCTGCAAATTGAGTTATCTTATAAAATAATTTAGTCCGGCCGGTTATTCTCCTCCACAAATCTGAATATAGACCCACACACGAATACTGTTCCGAAGTTCTGCTTCTAAGAATATCCGTGAACTACTTGATACCATACAGAGATGGACAAGCCGCCTGTTCAAAAGCGCAGCATTGACACTGGGACTGTAGTCGCTATTACTTCGAAGGCGTGTCTGTTTTACAGATATTATCGCGGGGACTATTTCTCGGAGATTCGTGGTACTATTCCAAGCAATTAGGTTTATTTGTACCCCACAAAATAGTTCGGCGGATCCCACTAATTTGTTGTTCGTTCAAAACTCGTTTCGATACAGAACGGAAATGGTGTGTAACTTCGTGTTTTCGAATATACAGTGTAATTTTTAATTCAGTGTTTCTCAACTTCCACTTTATAGAGGGTTGCGCAGTATACAATTGTGTTAGCGGATTTATTTAGTATTTACGTATATACCCGTAGAAAACTCTTTGATTGATAGAGCATTCCCCCTGCCAGAGTCATGTCGCATTTTGAACCCTTTAGTCCCCGTACAAATGTTTCTCTGATAACTTTACGCGGTGTGTTCCTTTACCTCGGTCGGATTGTCTGTAACTCAATCCATGTTTGCCATTGACATTCCTTAGGAATGACATTTCGAACGAGCATAGATATCCGCATCAAATGATTACATTCCCGGAGCAATAGGATTCTCGTTAAGTACGCACGTCTCACCCAGACAAGATGCTGTGTATACTGGCATCAAATGCACACCCAGACGGCAAGTAGAAAGAGTTGACTGCGAGGCAATAATTCATCAATCATAGCTAATTGACACCGCTAACCTGACCGTCGGACCTGCCCCGTTTCGTCAGTCGCATGAGGAACAAAGAAAATTCAAGATTGAAGGATAGCACATTCACAGATACAAAATACAAAATATCCTTTTTACTCAAACGATCCTTTTTGCTAACCCCTGCAATTTGCATAGACGGGTTATGTTTTGCATAGACCCAAGAATTTTCAACAGACATCCTGCTTAAGGGTTGAACACATCAGAGTGGTTGTCTTACATGCAGATGTTGTATGTAGCTGAAGAGTCCTTTTTTGTTTATGAATTCGTTACGTAGGCACGTAAAGTGCGCGAAGCGAAACCGATAACAAGGATTGACAATATTTCGTTGTTGTTAGCCCAGGAAGTAAACCGCGAATGCAACTGACAGTTTAACGTGATGGATAAGGAGTAATTATTGATAAAGTACGTTCCAGGATGTAAATGAAGTAAGTCCCGGGATAATGAATTAGAGGAGGCGCGAATGGATCAGGACAGGGATAATGGATGTGAATATTCCATTTTTTTTTTATTTAAATTATTTGGTAACGAGATTTTTAAAATCAATTAGCAAGACAGTGAAACACGGTACATTAAATGTAGAATGAAACTCGAATGATTGATGAGTATCTTGGGAGTTGTGAAAGCTTCTACATGTGCAAAATGAACATTTACAGACAGACTTTTTACTTCTTTACGTAATTTTGAATGTTTCTGGCGATAATTATGTCCAAGTTAAAAGTACAGTCGAAGGAAGTCTTCTCTCGGATGCCTATAGATGGTACTTCGAGCTTATTAACTCAGTCCAGTTATCAGTATGTGAGCAAAATCCGACAGCGGCTGTCTCTGTTCCAATTGATATTGGGTAAAGGAAGAAAGAAGGACTGAACGGTCTCGGTGTATTGTTTCTGAATTGTTTTCCTTTTCTTTTACATATATTTAATATTCTGTGGTTCTTTAAAGAAAACATATACCAGGTGTACCGGCCTGAAGTGAGCGTCAAGATACAAATGCATCAATGGGGAACGTTTGTTGTGAACGAGCCCTTATATATTTTTTTTATTTGGTTGCTATGACATCTGTCAAACATATTTAGTATGCATCAAGTCATTGTACAAACAACATCTTTTTTTTTTTAATCCTGTTAAAAATGTCGAATTTTGTACCAGAAAATGATGATTTGGGGAAAGGCTTAATTTTTTGTTTTCATTTGAAGAAAAGTGCTGCAGAGTCGCATCGAATGCTTGTCGAGGCCTATGGTGATCATGCTCTGTCGGAAGCAACATGCAAAATATGGTTTAAGCGGTTCAGAGATAATCATTTTGATGTGCGAAATGAAGAACGTGGAAGACCACCAAAAAAGTTTGAAGACGCCGAATTGCAAGCAATATCGGATCAAGATGTCACTTTAAGCCAAAAATAAATGGCACAAATGTTAGATGTTGCACAACAAACAATTTCTGGCCGTTTAAAAGCTTTGGGAAAGATCCAAAAGTGTGGAAACTGGGTGCCACATGAATTGAATGACAGGCAGATGGAAAAGCGAAACACCACATGTGAAACATTGCTTCTACGACACGAAAGGAAGTGAGTATTGCATCGAATTGTGACTAGTGATGAAAAATGGATTTATGTCAACATCGACTGCAAAGCCTGATCGGTTCGGAAAAAAGACAATGCCCTGTGTTTGGCGGGACCAGAAGGGGGTGGTGTATCATGAACTTCTAAAACCTGGCGAAACTGTTGATGCGCAACGCTACCGACAACAAATGATCAATTTGAACCATGTATTGATCAAAAAACGACCAGAATGAGCCACAAGACACGGAAAGGTAATTTTGTTGCATGATAATGCTCTGAGTCATACAGAAAAAACCCGTCAAAGAACCAATAAAATCTCTCGGCTGGGAAGTGTTACCCCACCCGCCGTATTCATCAGACTTGGTTCCTTCCGACTACCATTTGTTTTCATCGATGGGATATGCATTGGCTGAGCAGCATTTCAATTCCTACGAAGAAGTCGAAAATTGGGTCTCCGAATGGTTTGCCTCAAAAGACGACCGGTTTTATTGGCGTGGTATCCACAAATTGCCAGAAAGGTGGTCGAAATGTGTAGAAAGCAATGACCAATACTGCGAATAAAATATTTTTTACTTTAAAAAAAAAAAAGTTTCATACCGGTACACCTGGTAAGTGGTCATATTGAGATGCCTCATGTAATTAATTTAGATAAGTATCGCAGCCATGCTTTACTAAACATTTGTTTTGGCTTTCAAGTATTCCCACAATTATCAGGACATCTTCGTCTAAAGTCTTTTTTCAGAAATCTCGTTACAATTTCATTTTTCACAATTTTCACTCAAACTTTAAAATCTTCTAAATTAAACTCACAACACCAATTGATTAATAGAGGTTGCAACAGAGCTATGATCACTCATCTATTTGTTTCCTTCCTACTCAATCAATTGCGATTACTCTCGCACTTTCGCAATTTGTTCCAAATTATTGGTACTGTATTCAGAAATGTGCAAATATTTCAATAAGCCCTAACTGCGTCCCCTATATGTCTAGTTGCTTCAATCTCTTCAGAAATGTGTCACCCACAAATCACACTGAGCACCTGTTGCAGCCAAATTTAAACTATGCCGACGAATGTTGTAAGCATTTTCGTTTTCAATAAGTAATGCTATTCAAACACCAGTAGTCATATTTATAAACAAAATGAAAATTTTATTCATTAACTTTCAATGCTTTCCTACTTATAATCATTTATCGTTATCAGTTAATATAATCAGTTAATATAATATAACAGTTATCTGGAATAATTCTTGATTAAATTCACACTTGATGAAAATCGTGACGAGTTGCCGAATGTGGAAGTGAGGTCCTACTGAACAACAATATGTCTTTTGTCCCCTAAAACAGTTTTTCTGATCTCCGGACGCAGCAGAGTTTTTTGGTACCGGAGGAAAATTATATTGGAATGCGTTGCAAGAAAGGAAACAAATTTTTGTATTTACATAAATGACATACATTTATATATAGAAGTATCATTGCGTCCACGTCGTTATACACACAAGTAGACAAACGTAAACTAAAAATCAGTAGGAATCGATGGAATTCCCAACATTGTACTTAAACACCTTCCCCCAATGGCAACAGATATACTCACAATCCTGGTTAACAACGCGTTGAACAATTCCCACTATCCGACGCGCTGGAAAACAGCCATCGTACAACTTATTCCAAAAAGGGAAACGACAGCCCAAACCCAATAAACTTGCGATCGATTATTACCGAGTATTAGTAAAGTATTCAAGAAGGTTTTAAATAAAGCTCTACTAAAATGGGTTGATGACAATAACATTATTCCAAATAACCAGTTTGGCTTTAGGAAGGACGCCAAACCTCCCATGCCGCACCTAAACTGGTCTCGGAGATTCAATGGAATAAATGCCTGAGTGACATAGAGAAGGCTTTCACCGCTATACGGATCGATGATCGAGGATAGAAATTTCATTGTTAAAAGTAGCAACGTGACATTCAACGTTGTTTATAAAATAAAGAATGGCCGCAACAGGGAGCGTCATCGGGTCGGTCGATTGCGCCTATCTGCTCAATTTAATTCTTCACGCCGCCTCCTGGGCTGGCTGAGTTAGTAATGAGGTTGTATCTTGCGTTTGATTGTGCAAACCTAGGTTCAACTGACGACTCTTGCTATTGTGCAGTTCGGCTCAATTACTGAGTGGTAGGTGGGGCCCAAAGCCCAGCCGCCCGGTGAAATACCACCCCATTAAGCTATATAGAAAATTTTCACAAGCAAAATAATAGTTTGGCGAAAAACTCGATTGAGACAACTTTTCTTGATATATATTTTTATCACCAAAAGAGATTTGTAATTACAAAAAATTTGGTAATCCCTTAGTGAGCTCTTGGACTATGAGATGGTGCACCAAAACTTGCCAAACAAGGCCCTGGAGGTTCTGACGAGTTCTTATATACGTGTGGGGCCTAGGGTTATCCTAATGGAACATAACACTTCGCCTGTTGGCCAATTCTGACTAGCTTTAAGAGGTCCAATTATTGACATTCGAGCTTCGAATTCAGTGTTTGATCTAGGGAATACCCTAAAGTATATATTTCCGTTTCAGTTCCATCAAATGCTCAGATGGTTTGGCCACCGTTTGAGCCACTTCAACGCCCATTGCACAATCATGCCATGCAACATAACAATAATCATTGCGTCAACTGATCAATGAACATGTACTTACCGATATTTTATTCCACGAAATTGTATTGCAATCTCGTGAGACTTTTTACAATTATTCAATGGAATCAATTTGATCAGACTGGAGGGAAGAAAAGTTGCATGCAGGCGATTATGAACTTCAAATACATCGCACAAATAATCACGAAAACTACTATCACTCAGTAAACTTCACCATCGAATGTAGCATCAGGTGAAGCGAGGTAAAAAAAAAAACAAAAATAAAAAATGTCGAAATGATTCCCGTAACACAAAGTCATAATTAATCAACCTGTATCCGAATGTCGCAGAGGTGCTGTTTGCCTGCTTGCCATTTGACTTCATGTCAAAATAAGGATGCTCGCCTCCATTACAGCCGACAGGGTTCTTTGCCTCAACACGCACACATGTCTGCAGTATATGAATGGCGATGCAGCCAAAGGCAAAACGGAAAACACAGAAGAAAAAAAAGAAATGAAAAGGTAGAAAGAAGTGAAAAATTGGTCACCCACGGAAATAGTTAATAAATTAGCAAACGGTCAAGTGACCATAAAATTGTGACCGGACAATGTGAACATCAATTTTGATCACTGTCACGTTCCTCTTTCTTTTTACCCTTGTTGTTCGGGTCATTGTTGTCAGCTCCTTTCGGTTTTCTAACATTTGGTCCCTGGTTTTTAATTCGATTGTATTTTGTCCATAATTCGATTCTTAGCTATTGTTTTCGACATGCCATCTGACCTCAGGTTGTTTGCTTAAGTTTTATTCATGGCTGACAGGAATATTGATAATTTGTCTAACGAGAGGGCAAACTAAGTAATAGACTTCACCAGGTAGGACATTTGTGTTGAGTAATTGAAGATTGCATTACACGCTGTTCGGTTTTATACACAGGTAAATGATTAGAATTTCTTTGGTTATTAATATTTCGATTTTTTGAAATCTGAAAGAAAAATAATAAGGTGGAAGGCACGTTGCGAAGTACGTACGCCACTGTGTAGGCAAGTTCAATTGACAAGTCTGTCTGTATTGTGGTTAAATCATTGCAGATTATTGAGCCTCGATTTAATTAGTGGGTGGTTGTGACTTTATGTGATCTAGTATACCGTTTTGTTAAACTTAAATATTGCTGTCTTGTAATAGTCGGTGTCAGAATTGTTCAATTTTCAAATTGTACTATTTAAAAAGGTTGCAAACAATGCAAAACAAGATCCTTAAAAATGATGCTCAACCTTACTTGGCATCACTCTGCCTGTGATTTGCATAATAAGGCTAGTGTGAAATGATTTCTGATAGAATACGCAAGCTCACCGAAACATTTATAATTATTACGAAGGCGAACCAAATATAAACGGTCATTTCAATGAGCTCTCGAACGGCACGGATGTTGTCATCCGTATGACTTGTCCTTGGGCGTCGATCATGACCTTCGCTTTCGATACGTTGTCGTCCACTTTTAAATTCTCTGGCCCACGTATATACACGATTCTGAGACAATATCATCATAATCGGCACTACAACCGGGAACCGATCTTGTGCGTATTTAGCAAGTTCTGAGGCTTGTTAAATTTTCCATAATGATTTGTTTTCTCCGGGCAAGATCATTTAGTCTTGCGCCAGACAGTATATCATAACCAAATTGTGCCTTCCATCGAGAAAAAATTTCCAGGGATTTAACGCCTTCATTTGTTAAAATTTTTATAATAATCCATTGCGCAATAGATATACCCCTTACTCGATCATGGCTGTACTGGCTACAAAGCCAAGCGTGATCGCTAGCCAAGCCGTTCCCCTACACTTCGTAAACCAAACAACAGCCACGCACAAGATTATCTAGCTCGCAACTTGTTGCTGAGCAAAAAAATAAAATTACCGATTATATTTAATTCACTCGTATTATATTAACTTCTCTGATAAGCCTTATGTAACTATGTAGGTTCCGCTCCACAAAAACAAAAAAGTTATTAGAATTGTTTTTTATACTTCTCTCATGTGAGGCGAACCTATAGCGCCGACACGGCGCCCCAAGATGACACCAAATAACCGCTGCAGTTCTTCTTGAACAGTTGCAGGTTGTAAAGCACCGAAAACACTCGCATTGGGAGGGAATTCCACAGATCTCCCGTTCGGTAACGGAACGAGTTCTGATGCAGGGGTGTTCTCGCCGTCGGAAGATGAACCGCAAATTGGTGAGATCGGATTGCTTCGTGGAACGCTTAAAAACCGAATTACGTGCAACAATACCACGAATCTGCAAAGACCAGTATCTGACATAGGTCAGCTACACGCCTTCGGTGTGATAGCGACTGTAGTCCTGACGTCAGCGCCATCACCCCGATCCGCCGGATGGCTCGTCTCTGTATGCTCTTAAGTAGGTCGAGGTATGTTTAGGAGCGGATCTCCAAACATGAGAGCGATATTCGGGCGCGGGTCTAATTTAGGATTTATACAAAAGAAAAAGTTGGACCGGAGTAAAATATTTCTTTACTTTAAAAATATATATCAGTTTTCCTGAAAAATTCACAAAAAAATATTTTATTTAAGAAATTAATTACCGGAAACTTCGTTACGATTTAACTTGCCTTCTCTTTACACATTGGCTTTTCGTTTTACTTTTCAACAATATTCCTTTCTTTTTCTGGCACTTTTTCCATTCCTTCTTTTCTTCGCTCTTCTTAATCATCATCATCATCGGCACTACAATCGGGATCCAGTCTTGGCTTTATTTAGCAAGTCTCTCCACCGGTCCCGATTTCGAGCCGTTGTCATCCAATTGAGCAGTTCCAGGGTCTAAACATCCTGGTTTACGTCAACCCCCCATCACAGACAAGATCTGCCGCGCCGTCTCCTTCAATTCGTCCTGCCACAAAGGACTTTCCGGGAAGACTCCTCTTCGCTTAATCGAGCTAGGTGTCCCGCCCACCGGAGTCTTCCAAGCTTGATTTTCCGTACAACATTAGTTTCAAGGTAGATCGCGTACAACTCATCGTTGTAGTGTCTCCGGAATCGCCCTCCTTCACATACGAGACAAACAATTCTCCTTAAGTCCTTCCTCTCGAACGCGGCTTAGAGTTCAGAGAGCCTTTTATTGAGCACCCAGGTCTCGAATCCATACATGAGTACTGGTAAGACCATGGTCTTGTACAGTAGTATCTTGGATGTTCTGAATAAATTTCGGGGTTTTAAAGAGCCTCGATAGACCATAGTAGATTAGCCGTTCGCGTATTTCTTCTTCCATATTGTTATCGGCTGATACTATTGACGCAAGATAGTTAAAGGATTACACGACTGCAAATTCGTGCTCCACGACCCTGATAGTTTGACGCAACGTTAGGTCTTCTCTTCGCAGATGTTGCCAACATGTACTTAGTTTTTCCCTTTTTAATGTATAGTTCCAATTTCGCCTGCCCGATCAGGGTGAAGGAGTCTTGTACAGCCGAATCGGGTCTACCAATTATGTCGGTGTCATCTACGTAGAGAAGTATCTGGCTGGACTTGGTGATAACAGTCCCTCTAGTTGTAACGCCAGCGTCACGGATTGCTTTCTCCCACGCCATGTTGAAGAGGAGGCGGTCTGGCCTGCTCCACTTGTCGGACTCCATTTAAGATGTATATTGGTTTGGACAGCAATTCCGCTATTTTTATTTGACTAGTTACGTTGGCCATGGACAACCTACAAAGTTGTATCAATTTGTTTGGAATGCCGTTTTAGCAATTTGGCATGAGCAGCAAGATCGACCGATTTGACCATCCCAAAGTTCTTTATTTTGGGCTACTTGAAGTCGCGGGCTTATGCCAATAAGCCTCAAACAATCTCAACCCTTAAGGAGAATATTCGACAGGAATACGAACAGTTATCATCGGAATTCTTGGGGAAAGTCATGGCAAATGCGATAAAATGGGGACAAATGTGTATCAACACTGGCGGCAGCCACTTGACTGACATCATCTTTTCCACTTAACAGAAAAAATTGTGAAGATCCAAATAAAGATTTCCATCACTCCTTCAAAACCATTATTTTTATTTATTTAGTAAAAAAGTAATTTAAAAAAAACAAAATTGGATGATTAATTTTGCGGCCCCCTATATACATATATATGGTGTACAACTTTGCTTCCGCCGTTTTGCAATAGCGGTAAGCGGTAGTTGATATAATTAGATCATAGATGTCATACAATAAGCTTAGGTATTTGTAAACATAACGCCATCGAAATATTAGTCGATTTGTGTCTACATCATAAAGTTGGGTTCATTACGATAATCCCAAGCGCAGAAAATCATGGAGATATCCCGTCCATGCTTCCACGTCGACGGCCAAACCGAATATCCACGGTTCCAAGGTCATGCTCAGTATTTGGTGGGACCGACTCGGTGTAGTGTATTATGAGTTGTTAAAACCGACTGAAACAATCACAGGCGATCGTTATCGAACGCAATTAATGCGTTTGAGCCGAGCATTGAAAGACAACCAGCCGCAATACAACGAGTGACATGATAAAGTGATTTTACAGCATGACAATGCTCGACCCCATGTTCCGAAAGTGGTCAAGACATACTTGGAAGCTTTGAAGTCCTACCCCACCCGCCGTATTTTCCAGACGCTCCTCCCTCGGACTATCACTTGTTTCGATCAATGGCACACGGCCTGGCTGATCAGCACTTCCGGTCTTATGAAGAAGAAAAAAATTGGATCGATTCGTGGATCGGTTCAAAAGATGACCAGTTTTTTCAACGCGGGATTCGTATGCTGCCCGAAAGATGGGAGAAAGTAGTGGCCAGCGATGGACAATACTTTGAATCATAAATGTATAACCAGTTTTTTACAATAAAGCCTCGAAGTTCGGGAAAAAATCTCGCCACAATATATATATATATTGTAGCGAGCTTAGGGTTCCCTGGATTAATTATTCACACAAAATAAGTCGTGAAATCAATTTTCTATTCAATCTTTATTTTTCTGCTCTTGACAAACGTTCTTTTCTTTTTCGCTCCTCTGTCAAAAGTCACACTTCTCTCACTGGAGACATCGTTTTTCCTCTCGCTTCTTTTTGCTCATATTCTTCAGTTTTCCAGTACTTGCCAGAATATTCCAGTACTTTGTTTTAGAGTCTTGCCAGCTCGTCACAATATATATATATATATATATATATATATATATATATATATATATATATATATATATATATATATATATATATATATATATATATATATATAATTTTTTTTTATTTCGTTTTATATTCTTAGTTTCTAATTTAAATGCTAGATAAAAAATGCTTAAATTCTAAATTAATTACACTATATTATAGCTTACTGGTTGTACGCAGACGCTCTAAGCTAAACATAATAAGACTATTGTGCAATTGCCTTTCGGCGACAGGACTTTATTTGTGGCCTTGTCTAACAAAGAAAAATACGAAAAACTTTGTGCAATTTTTTTTCCGGTTTTTACTTAAAATTTAACTTAATTCTATTATTGTAATTTTTTTTAATATAATTTTATTTACCTAAAATAACTTAACTTAGAACTTATACTACTTTAATTCTAGAAAAGCTAAGTCTGTGTAAGCTAGCTGATAATGCAGTGATTCTACCGACATTGGTAATCAGGTCTTTAATTGCCGTTCAACCACCAGAACTGTTGATGCTGTTTACTATTATCGTCCCGGTCTCTTAGGGAGATAACCCTACCGAAGAGCAAGAACTCTTCTTCGGTGCGTGTGCCGTCCCGGTCGTAGCACAATCGCCCGTCTACGGATGATCTACCTACTTGATAGATCAGCGAAATTTCTGCTCCATCCTGCATAAGCCCATTCATGTCCAAGTCAAGGAACGCCTCTGGTGGAACAAAGGCGTTGCGTCGCACGCTCTCATAGTACAGAGTGTTTGGACAATAAGCCCCGAAAATTAGGTCATTGGACGAGCTTATTGCTCTTGAAATATGTCCTCTGATTAATTTGATCATAAAATTATCCACCCTATTTATGTAGGCTTTATTATATAAAGCCTCATTTGAATAATACATTTTATAGTCCGATTCCGGTGTCCGATATAATCTGAGACAACTTCTCAGACACTTCGTTTCGAACATCCGAATCTTTTCCATCAAATTTGGACCTATGTTAAACCATACTGGACAACCATATATGAGCATTGGCCTGATTAGCGTCATGTAGCATATGACTTTTACCCTGCTGTCAAGTTGGCTACTGTGAAATAGCCTCCTTGTCATAGGAAAAGTTTTCCTCGCTTTAAGCAAAGCAGCCTCTACACGTCTGTTGAAATACAGATATTGGTCTAGCCAGATGCCAAGGTATTTAACTAAACTCTTGGTTTCCAGTTTATCTCCATGCGGTCCCACGATAACTAGCTTTCGCCAGTTTTTCCTTGTGTCGTTCGTGGCTTTATACAATGGAGTTCTAAATAGGATGGCTTCACATTTCTGGAAGTTGATCTTAAGTTTCCAGTCATCGCAATAGCGCTGCACGTTGTTGGAGTCGCGCTGTATTAAACTATTTATGATCTCAACTTTCGGTGCTGTTCTGTAAATGATGAGATCGTCTGCTTACGCAATAGCCTGCGGAAGTGCATCTAATAAGTCGCTAATGTAAATGTTAAAAACAATCGGAGAGAGTACCGCACCCTGTTGCAAGCCATTCTTGATATTATACGTTTTATTAGAGGTCACATTACCACTTTTGACCACGAACCCCCTGTCCTTTAACATATCGTAAAGTACATATAGTAAAGGCTTATGTATGCCATGTCTGACCAGTTTGTAATATAACCCTTCGATCCAGACGGTATCAAATGCTACCACTGACTTTTTGCTTCTTAATGAGTCGAAGATGCTCTGGATTCCTTCCCTTGTGATTAAAAGGCTATTAGCCTCACCATTGGCATTAATGTCAATTGACAGATTATCGTCACTGAATTCGATAAAACTCGGCTTCTCCGATTGCCAATGTGAAATTTCATTCCGGGGGTGCAGGTGATTCAGTAGAACTCTGTCCTCCAGGTCGTGATTTCGGCGAATGCTATCATTCACCTTGTACATTTCCTGAAAGACAGCTCCCAAAACTGTAACACCTATCCACAGTCATGTGCGGAATTCGTCAGCAAACGAAAAAAATTGAGGAATGTGATCCACAAGAGTAAATATGACAATTTCTGCTCCCTAAGGTATGGATTAAATAACAACCCATACGGTAGCGCCATATTTGTTGCTGCCCTCGTCCCACAGTGTGATGAGGTGTTGAGAGCGCCAGTGGAATGGAGCATCTCTGAAAGAAAAATACCTCCCATAACTATCAAAGAGGTGCTCTTGGCTGCAAGAGTTGTTAAAAAAACAAGTCCTCGGGACTGGATGGTATTCCTAATGCTGTAGTGAAGACTGCTTTAACAAAAAAGCCGGAAGTCTTCAGCAGTCTCTTTAGGATCTGCTTCCAAATAGGACGCTTTCCTCAACGATGGAAAATACAGCGGTTTGTGCTTATACCAAAAGGAGGCAAGAATCCAGAAGCGCCGTCGTCCTACCGCCCGTTGTGCATTCTGGACACAACAGGAAAACTGCTTGAGCGAGTAATTGCCACTCGCCTGGAACAATTCACTGAGGGGCCATCGAGGCTCTCTGAATGGCAGTATGTGTTCGGGAAAGGTAGATCAACCGGCAAGGTACTATTTGTAGTGTGCGACATCGCCTGCGATGCGATAGCTGGAGCACGATGTCTAGGAGGAACCAAAACCTATTGGGCCGCGGTGACACTAGATGTTAAAAATGCGCTCGATGAACTGGAATCAGATTCTAGAAACGTTGAACGATCTACAAGTCTCACCCTACTTGGTGTGTATACTAGCAAACTATTTCTCGGATAGAAGACTGCTCTATGACACCGATAAGGCCCGCAGGAATATAAAATAACAGCGGGTGTACCCCAAGGGTCTCTATTAGGGCCCCTGTTATGGAATATTAGTATGATGGTGTGCTCCAGGGCAATGTACCACAAGGAGTAAGAATCATTGTGTAGGCAGATGATTTGGCGATAGTGGCCTTAGGTAAAGATCTAGACCTGGAGAATGTTTGCTCCCACGCAATCCAGAGCATTAAATGCTGACTAGATATGGCCGGATTGAAACTAGCCCGACATAAGACGTGGGCAGTTTTAATAAGCAGCCGCAAGAAAGTTGAACGCCTTGAATTGGAAATAGAAGGACAAATAATCAGATCCAGTCCCTATACTAAATATCTTGGTGTTATACTATACAACAGGTTAACCTTCAAAGAACACCTTCGGAAAACGATTGAAAAAACGGCTACAGTATATAGAGTTTTGGCGAGAGTGCTACCCAATGTTGGTGGTCCCCGGCCCCACATAAGGAAACTGATAACTAGTGTCAAGCACCACTTTATAATGTATACAGCTCACATATGGGCAGGAACCGAACAGTATAAGTCGTACATGAGGAGAGTGAAACTCAGCACATAAACTGGCACCATTAAGAGTATGCTGCGCATTCCGAGCGGTATCCGAAGATGCCACAAATGTCTTGGCCCGGAGGACACCACCTGACATTGCAGCTAAAGAAAACGCTGCATTGCATGAGTTCTCACAAGCGAATCGCTAGTGAATGCGATCACAATTAGAGCTCTCAGGCCTAAGAGAATGTCAAAGAAGGTGGAGTTCTTCCACCAAAGGAAGATGGACACCCACCATGATACCTGATGTAGAAACCTAAGTGAAACGAAAACATGGCGAGCTGAACTACCACTAGACTCAGCTGATATCATGACATGGATGCTTTCGGCAATACTTGCTCAAGTATAAGCATGTCAATCACCCATACTGCTTGTATTGTGGAGGCAAATAGAAAATGCGGAGCCCGTACTCACGGAGTGCTTGAGATTCGAGACGATTTTGGCCGCCTGGTGAATAATATTTGTTCATCTGCATCTAGGACAAAAAATAATCATAATCTACATTGAATTTAGTAGAGAAATACACACTCTTAAAAAAAATCCTTTCGCAAATTAAATTGAATTTGAAGGTTTTTTTTTCAATAACAGATGTTGGCATCTCTCATTTTTATCTGTACGTGATATAATCATCAAATAAAACAAGTTGACGTTAAAACATTTATTCAAATCGTAATTGTTAATCAATTTTAATCGTGTGTACTTCTCTATAAAATCTGTTCAGGAAGCTACGGTTCTAATTTCAAGTCGACCAGATAAAATTGTAAAAGTCATTTGTCTGGCTAAGATGATAAACATAGTTTCGAGATAATCGTATTTGAAGTTTTAAAATTGATTTACTAGAAGAAAAATTCAATTCAGAAAGCATCTATGGGTATTGATTGCATGGGCTGAAAAGTCCCGGGATTTTTCAATAGGCGACGCCACTAGGAATTGAGCATGACTCATTCGAGAGTCTCTTCTGTCACTAGTTTATGTATAAAGTTTCGTGACAATTCGTCCATACGTTTACAAGCTACAGTCGTTTGAGTGGCGCTACTTTCGTCTTCGTAAAAAAAAAATTGAACAACAGGAATATCGCATCTTGATCAAACATTGTTTTTTGATGAGAAAAACTTTTGAACAATCATTGTAATGGTCGCAGAAATGTTACCTCACACCTGCTCCTTCGAAAACAGCAGTTTGTCGTTGGTTTAGTGAATTTAAAATGGGTCGTACAAGCACCGAAGACGCACCTCGCTCTGGAAGGTCAAAAGAATGCAAAAAACGTAAAACAGGTTCATTAAGTCGTTTTGGCTCATAGTAAAGTAAAGTTGCGCGAGTTAGCTGAGGCCGTGGGAATCTCAAAAGAATGGCCGGAAAACATTTTGCACGATCTTTTAGAGATGAAAAAGTTCCGCCTCAACATGAACATAATCAGTACACCATGAACCAGATTCACTTCCGAACGCGTACTCTTCCCCGCTCACTCAAGGAGCTAAACGAAAACAAATTCGGCGTTCCTCTTCACTCGTTAAACCACTCCGGAAACTCTTCCATTTGTCTTATTCTGCTGGGTGTTTCCCAAATAGATGGAAGTCAGTGAACATTCAGCCAATTCCCAAAAAGCCAATTCCCAAATCGTCCTCCTTTCCTTGTTGAATAGCACTAACTTCTATTCTCCCGAAAGTAATGGAATCATTCATTAACCGTCAACTGTCGAAATATCTGGAATCAAATGACCCGCGTGGGTTTCATAGCAACAGGTCCATAGGAGATTTGAATGTGTACCTCACCGAAAAGTGGAACCATTATATCCACTACTTGGGCGAAAGCAAGGTTGTCGGATTGGATATTTCAAAATCGTTCGACAGAGTTTGGTATCCAGCCAATTTGTCAAAATTACATTCCTGTGGAGTGGACAATTCCATGACGCGATGGAAAAGAGACTATCTTTCTGGCCGTTCAATCCAACTGGTTCTTGATGGTTTCAAATCTGCATCAAATTAATGCAGGTGTTCCTCAGGGTTCTGTACTCTCACCCACCTTCTTCCTCATATTTATAAATGATCTCTTGTCAATTACTCTAAACCCAATTCCTTCGTTTGCTGATCATAGTACCTTGAGTTTCTCATACTCATACAAACATTCCTGACCAAATTCTTCGAACATCATTACCAATCAGCAAGTTATGTTTGGTACATTGAATTCCGACCTCAACGAAATATATCAATTGGGATTATCTAACCGAATAGAATTCAATGACTAAAAAACTCAATGCTTCCTCCTGTCGACAAAGACAAACTCCAAACTAAATACATTGACGATGAACGGTACTTGCATCGACGAAGCCAAAGAATTATCAATCCTCGGCAATGGAATTAATTCGACTCTTAATTGGAACGACCACTTATGTGAATCTGCGAAAATTGCGGCCAAATGTATAGGGTTACCAACCTGGCCACTATTGTTACATTACCAGATCGATGTGCAGGTGTCCCATGTTTGCTTACGACATAAAGTTTCATGCTTATTGCAACTACGTTGCGCCAGGTCTTCATCTCGTGTTTTTAGGTAATTTACGTATTTCTATTTTGGGGAATGCCTGTTATTGCTGATACACTTTTCGTATCAGCAGACATTGTGGTTGTGAGGAATGCTAATGCAGGTAAGTACACGATTTTTCGGAGCCGAACGCTTATGAAAAAGGGGTTTACCTGGTGGTAGGTAAGCAGGTGAGTTCGCCAGAGCCGCCACGGCACCCCCCCCCCCCCCCGTGACACAGTCACGATAAAAAGATGAAGAAGTGTTACGACGTGAGGCGTGCTCTTAGGTGGTTACGCGGCTGTCCCAGTGGGGTTCTGCTATTACTATCCGATCGGTAACGCTTGTTGCGTCCGCAGTCGTTTACGACTTCGCGTAAGAGGGCCTCTATATTGATCCGGTGCGCCCGCCGAGGTCGGCGGTGCCTCTTTCGGCAACTCGGTAGCGTGTGAAGTGCACCCCTGGTTACTTTCCCTTGAAAAACAAGGTTTCAGCCGTTCCACGCTGATTGTGGCTGCTTTTCCACGGATGTCCAACTCGTAGACCCGTTCGCTGATTCTTTTAATCACTTTGAACGGGCCCTCATAAGATGGGTCAAGTGGTCTCTTTACCCTGTCCACCCTAACGAACACGTGCGTACAGTTGTGCAACGCTGGGTGCACGAAAACTCTCTTTGCACCGTGTCGGGCCACCGGCCTTGGTCGTATTTTCCGCATCAAGTCCCGCAGGTAGCCCACGCTCCTCGTTAGTTCCGCTGGCGCCTCGCCGTCAACGAAAAGCTCGCCGGGAAAAACGACGCTGGTGCCGTATGTGAGCTCGGCAGCGGAGGCGCCTAGATCCTCCTTCATGCTGGTCCTCAAGCCGAGGAGTACAGTGGACAGGGCGTCGAACCACTGTGTGTCATTATGGCACATTAAGGAGGCCTTCAATGATCTATGCCAACGCTCTATCATTCCGTTGGCAGCAGGGTGATATGCGGTGGTACGGTCTCTTTGGCGGCCCAACAACTCCGTAAGCTGCCTGAAGATCGTAGCCTCAAACTGTGGTCCCCTGTCCGAGGTAAGTGTTGTGGGAACGCCGAAACGCGTTACCCACGTTGAGTAGAAAGCCCGAGCCACACTCCCTGCGGTCACCACTCTTAATGGGGTAGCCTCGGGCCATCGGGTAAAGCGATCTATCATTGTCAGCAGGTACGAGAATCCTCTGGAGGGAGTTAAGGGACCAAATATGTCAATGTGAACGTGGGCGAAACGCCCCTCGGACAGCTTGAATTATGCCGGTTCAAGTACGTTGTGTCTGCTTATCTTACAACGTTGACACTTGAGACACGCTCGCGCCCACTTCGTGAGGTCCTTATTCATATGTGGCCAAACGAACTTACGTCGAATCGCTGCAGCCTTCGCGCGCCCGCTGGGATGAGCTGGGTTATGAAAAGTCTCATAAATGCCCCTACGCAACTCCGCGGGAATGTATGGCCTGACTGTACCCGTTGAGACGTCGCACCAAATAGTTTTCCCGGTGGTGTCTACCGCGAACCTTCGCAGTTCCAGTGCTGTGTCTGCTGTTACGAGAGCTTTAAGCTGGCTGTCGTTTGTTTGGGCTTGCTCCAAGTCGGCGTCGGCTAAGGTTGCGCGCAATTGAATCACGTCTATGCGAGATAGTGCATCTGCTATTATGTTCTGGTCACCTGGAACGTACTTTATCTCGGTACCGTATTGGCCTATTAGGTCCAGGTGCCGCTCCTGCCGCGGCGATGCATTTCCGGACTTCTTCCGGAATGCGTGGCTCAATGGTTTATGGTCCGTTCTGACGATCGCCTAGCGACCCTCGACCACGTGTCGAAAGTATTTGATAGCACTGTAAATGGCTAATAACTCTCGGTCATAAGTGCTGTACTTCCGTTCTGCCGTACTGAGCTTTCTAGAGAAAAAACCGAGCGGCTCCCAGTTCCCGTCGCACTCTTGCTCCAATACCGCCCCAATGGCGGTGTCCGACGCGTCGCATTGTATTGCTAACTGTGCGCCCTCTGCTGGGTAACGCAGCAGGGTGGCGTTTGAAAGTTGCGCTTTCGACTGTCGAAATGCATTACTTGCTGCTTCCGTCCAGACGATTGGACGTTTGTCGTTCTTCTTTGCCCCTTTTAAAAATTCATTTAGAGGGGCCTGGACATGCGCAGCATTTTGCAATGTTGGCCGGTAAAAATTAAACATGCCCAGGAAACGTCGTAATTCGCGAACGTTGGTAGGACGTGAGAATTCGTTGAGAGCTTTTACTCTGTCTGAGAGAGGCCGAATACCCTGATTGTTGATATGATAACCCAAATAGCTCACCTGCTCTTTGGCAATTTGGCATTTGTCTGGGTTGATCATTAGTCCGTATCGGCGGAGGCGTTCCAACACCTGTTTAAGATGTTGCTGGTGCTCCGCTCGGTTGCGAGACGCGATCAGGATATCATCGATGTAGGCGTAGCAAAAATCCAGCCCACGCAGATCTGAATCGATGTTCCTTTGAAATGTTTGTGCGGCGTTTCTGAGACCAAAAGTCATTACCTTGAACTCATATAGTCCAAAAGGGGTAATGACCGCGGTTTTTGGGATGTCTTCGTGGGCCACTGGTATTTGGTGGTATGCCCTGGTGAGATCCAGGGTCGTGAAGACTGTGCGTCCGCGCAATTTGTATGAGTAATCATACAAGTGTGCGATGGGATATCGGTCAGGGATTGTGACCGCGTTTAACAGTCGGTAGTCACCGCACGGGCGCCATTCGCCACTTCGTTTTTTAACTAGGTGGAGCGGGCTGGCCCATGGGCTGACTGAAGGTTGGCAGATTCCTTGTTCCAGCATGTAGTCGAATTCTGCGCGTGCTGCACGCAACTTGTCCGGTGCTAGGCGTCGCGGGCGTTGGCTTACCGGTGGACCCCGTGTCTCGATGTGATGGTAAACCCCGGACTCTATGTGCTCCTGATTGGAAAGCAGTACTGTCGAGTGTCTATACTCTTCCAGTAGAGCCGGAATTTCATCGCATGTGATGTCGGCCTCGTGTGGCGTCCGTGGGGCCTCCCCAGGCGGATGGCCAAGTGACCGTTGTTCCACTAGTCTATTGTTCGCGGTGTCGACCAGCAAGTTGTGGCGCGATAGCAAGTCCGAACCTATTAATGGCTCGGAGACGTCGGCCACTATGAAGTGCCAACCCATTGGGTGCTGTAGGCCCAGATCCAGTCGTAGGTACTTACGTCCGTAAGTAGCTATGGATGTGTTGTTCGCGGCTAGTAATTGAAGTCTGCTAGGCGTTCTATTTTGCGAAGCGTATGACTTAGGTAAAACTGATATGTCGGCGTTAGGGTTCGCTGGATTAATTATTTTGAATAAATAAGAGCCGTTAAATCGATTTTTGAATTAATATAACACTTTATTAGCCTGTTAATAACAACCGTTACTTTTACCGTACACTTAACGATTTCTTGACTTATCACTTCCGTACTTATCGCGTCTTTGACTGCTTACTTATCGCTTGCTTCACTTTCTTACCTTTAACTCCTCTCCATGATCTGTGTGCAACGTATTTATACCGTTTCCTTATTCTGATTCGGCGTTTGGATTCCGTCCGTTCCATAGTCTTGAATGCTCTACTGTTCACGGTCTCCAGTTTTCCATTACTTTATAGAATATTCTAGTACTTTGTTGCGGACTTTCTCGAATATTCTAGTACTGATTGTCATATGTGTCACGATATTTATTTTTGTGCAACAGATTCCTGTGTAACACAATTTACGAGTATATATTACGATCACTTAAAACGATTTGATGCACTTGCTTTACGATTTCCGCATTCGTAACCCATTTTGGACTTCCGGAGCGTGGTGCATCTTCGGTTCTTGTACGACCTATTTTAAATTCACTAGACCACCGATAAACTGTTGTTCTCGAAGGAGCAGATGTGGGATAACATTTCTGCAACCATTGCAATGATTGTTCAGAAGTTTTTCCCATTAATTGATTAAGATGTGATATTTCGGTTGTTCCATCTTTTTTAAGAGGGTAAAAGTAACGTACATTCGTCCTAAAACGGAGTTGAACTCCCCATATTTCGTGAAGTGCATACAAAACTGCGCTACACGTGCTCGATAGGATCCAAACCGGGCAGTGAAACTTATTGAGAGCCCAGCAGCAAGTTGATCGATTCCGTCGTTAGAACATGGGCACAACGTATTTTGGGGGTACGAAGTAGATGTGCCAACGTATGGCGCTAGTTCACTCAACTTCCCACTGCGCTAAGTTCCGCCGATAATCGTCCGCATAAATATCCAAGGGGAAATGAAAACACTCGTTTTATTCGTTGATGTTTTTTTCTATGTTTTTTTTTTTTTTTATTCGTCGGTGTTTTTTTGTTCCACGGGGGTGATGTGCAACTCGGTGGACAATAGGGAAATACAATTATTTACAGAAAGGAAAGTTAACAATGAGTTATGAAAATAAAAAAAATGTTAACACATGTTTCGGTGTCCATCCACTTTATTACTAAACGTCTAAGATCCCCTTTGGGATTTGACAAACATTCGGTTGCATTTTACACGATCATTTGATGGTTCTCCCTTGGCCGCTGCTCCTGTTCCAGGCGCCGAGCGAAGTGCTTTACCTATTCCTTCGGTTACGTATCTGCTACGCAATGGCCGCTCGATAGGGAACAGGGTTTGTTCGGTCTAATAGTATGAATACCTTGTTTTCGCGTTTTCTTTTGGGGGCCGGTTGTTCGTTTTAGTTTCAGCGGAAATTTAAAACTGTCCCTCCCCGTCTCACAACGATTTACGGATTAATAACTAACACGGACTCCCCATCGACTCGACTTGGGCAAGAAAGGTAACACGCGACTGTGCGCACTCCATGGTGTTTGTAATCTGACTGACTGTAAAAGGGCAAGAAATCAAACTCACAGCCTCTTACTAGGAACTCGAAAAGGGTAGCTATGCGTGCATGGGGAATTTAGTTCCAACGAATTACTGCCGTGCAGGCTGAATTGGATTCCTCTGTCGCTATGTATACGGGGAAATTGGTTTTGGAAACACGACCAAGTATGGGCATGAGTTGTCGGTTAGACGGGGGAATATGGGTCTTGGTCGTTGCGATGGTTATTTCGTGGAACTGCAACGCATCGTGCTGGTGACTTACCAGTAAGGAGAATTGGTATTGGGTAAGATGGGAGTCGAAATGATTTTTGGGGAAAGTAAATGTTGCTTGGTTACAAGCGAGAAATATAGTTTAACGAGGAAATGAACCGAAGTGGTTTTAGGGAAAATACGTGGGGTTTGATTGTAGGGAATTGATGTGGTTTTACATCTTTTATGTAGAATAGGTACCGAAATGGTTTTCGGGGGAAATTGCTGCTGCTTGGTAGTAAGCGAGGGATATAGTTTAAATGGGAAATTGGCCGGAGTGGTTTTTGGGAAAAATCTATGCGGTTTGATGTAGTTGAGGGAGATGGTTAATATTCCGTCGTAAGTTTTTGGAAATGCCTTTCGTTACGGATTGGGAAATGGATTCTTGCAAGTTTGGGATGTATGCCCTTGCAGATTCGGGAACGGATGCTGTTGCATATTTGGAGGGGTGTTCTTTGCTTGTTTGCGAATGTGTGCTATTGCAGGTTTGAGTTATGGTGACGCGCTGTTAGCGGTCAAAGTTAGGTAGGAATTGTGGGTTGGTTCTCCGTGTGGTATAGAGAACCCCCACAGTATCATGCCTGCTTCTTTCCACCCCCTGAGTTCCCGCGATATCCTGCAAATGCGCATCAGTTCACGTTTAAAGTCAACTTCAGACGCACAAATAAACATAGAGAGTTTGTGGCGGTTCCGCCAAACCTCACGGCCCACTTACCTGAAAAACCCACATAACTACAACCCAACTCCCATTGTTTCCCGCCAATGCAATCGCATTGGCACCTGAAAACAATTCCTTTCTCAAGGACATTAATGCTTTCAACGCATTTCATGAAAAAAACCTGAAAGATTCTGTTTTCACATTCAATGCACCAGTAGAATTCACTGGAAAAATAATTCGTCTGCATGTCTGTATCATAAGTAGGAAAACTATTAGGTGTACAACTTTGCTTCCGCCGTTTTTTTCTCCGAAATTCGAGGCTTTATTGTAAATACTAATACAAGTCCTTCCATTTAAATCTAGTGATAATTTATTTTAATGTAAAATAAAAGAAACCATTATATTAACAAATAAAGAAAAAAAACGAACAACTATTATATTCCGGCACCATTGTTTGCCAAGCAGTTTTGTCCCTCATGTGCACCCTAATCTTCCCCCATGCCCATATCTAGCTGACCCCTTGTCCAAGGGACAAAAGCAAATACCGCATCTAGCGTCATGTGCCATAAACCGAATTCCTTCGCATGTAAACACGCATAATATCCAACCCATGATTTGTTTTTCCACTAAAAAACAATCTCCAATTCCTTTCTCTGTCGCAACGAAATACCCTGCATATACAAATGCAGACAAGGGATTCGTTTCGTCCACCGACCCAAGATACGATATACAATTCTCATTGTATAAAGTATTGTAATCCATTAGCACCTCCTTCTAATGTCTATTCGTCTATTTACACAAGGGCATCACTCATCTAAGACTTTTATGATGCCCTCGTCTCATCTTTTCTCGTACCACATTTCTTCGAAGCATCGTCGTCTATTCATTTAGACGCGATGCACTTCATAGACAACGATCTTCTCGATTCCTTTGTCCTTTACGCCTGCCTGTTTTGCCATTGCCTTCCCGGATGGGTAAACAACACAGATCTGAACGGTCACACACATACCACCATGATCCTCCATTACGAGATCTTGTTTTCTATTCCACTAAGAGAGACTTTATGTTTCTCTGGTGGTAAGTAAATACGTATCCTTAGTGGAGAGGATATCTACCACCACACCACAAACTCACCCCAAACGAGGGTTGAATCTTTTAGTCTAATTACATCTGCCGACCACCACGGCCATTGCCGCTCCCGCTCCTCGTCGCGCGCCGAGGACGCGTATATACTGGAGTTGTAAAAATTGAGGTGGATAAAATTGTTAGCAAAATACTCGATTAAAAGTAATGTCTCTAGTGACCGCGGTCCAAATAAAACTGTGTAAAATGTGAAAAGAAATAGGCTACTCAAATAATAAAAAAACGGTGATCACCAATAGACAGTGCGTTTTATTTTTTTATTCTCCTGTGCTGTAGTTTAATGGATGTTATCGTTCATCCTTCCGCGTTCGATGAACAGTCCGCTGTGGTGGAACTTACATTTTATGATGGAGGAGGAAGGTGAACCGAGTGCCCATGCCTGGCACAATACACTTCCTCCCCACAAGTTATTCTTTAGACGAACCACACGCATGTTAAATGCTTTACATGATCATGTGTTTCCTCGTCGTTGTCCTCCTTTCCTTATCCACTTCCTCTCCATCCGCTCGCATTGTGCTCTGGCATTTAAGGGTACTTCAAAAGCTTCTTTTGTGTGGGCGTTTGTGTAAAAAAAAAATCGGTGCGATGGACGCCGCGTTTGCTGACCGTAGACCAAAAGCAGCTGCGTATTGATGAATCAACCACCTATTTGGTTGTTGTTGTAGCGTAATCGAGCAGACTTTTTTTGACGTTTTGTAACGATGGATGAAACGTGGGTCCGTTATCATACACCTGAGTCCAATAAGCAGTCTGCAGAGGGGCTGGGAAGCCACAAAAGCCAACCAAAGCGCCAAAAGACGGACGCTCGGCCGGGAAGGTTATGGCTTCCGTTTTTTGGGATACGAATGGCATAATCTTCTTCAATTACCTGCAGAAGGAAAGAACAATCACAGTAGAGTATTATGTAGCGTTATTGGACAAACTGAACGACGAAATAAAGAAAAAAATGACCCAATATGGCGAAGGGAAAAGTTCTGTAACATCACGATAACGAAACCGTCACACTGGTCCTTGAAAGCGATGGCGAAATTATACCAATTACGATTTGAATTGATTGCGCACCTATCGTATTGTCCAAACTAATCCCCAGTGACTATTATCTGTTCCATAACCTCAGCGGTGGCTCCAGGGAAAGATATTCAGATCGAATAAGGAAGTCATCCGGGAAACCGTTTCGTACTACAGAAAAGGCATCAAAATGTTGTAAAATAGCTACACCGAGTGCACCTCCCTCGGAGACAACTAGTCGAATGTTGAAAAATAAATATAACTTTGTTTTCATTAAAAATCCCAGGACCTTTCAGCTTCTGTGGTACAAGTGTAGACTGGCCGCTCGAATACATCGCTATCCGTACTTAATATGAGTTACATTTACAGAAATACTTACTGCGCTAAACGACCATAAAATGTTACTATTGACGCGTCCAGCGTTCAAACCCGTCATCTGAGATTTATTCAAAAATATTTGCCCTAAAGGCCTTTTGACAAAAGTTGTTGGGCTATAGCTCCTATCATTTTTGGTAGTTTCTGCATTATTGAAGTAAAAAAAAATCATTTTAAAGTAGGTGTAACTCGTTAAGAAACTTTAGGTTGGGTGTACTCAAAGATATGAGACCGTTCGCGTAACCTATCCTAATTTGCCCCGCTTTTCAAACATAAAAAGAAAGGATATCATTGTGGCGATCCTAAATCGCTACTCCCATCCAAATCCCCAATATTATCATAACCATAATCCAAATCCTCAATTTCCCATTAACCTACATCCAAATTCCATATTGAGTCACATGAGCAACGAATTAAACCAAAAGTTAATTCGTCGCACATTGACTCAATTCCCAAATTCCTGACATCATGAAATGCTTAATTCAAAACGCATTTTATGATTCCCTTTCCAAGAACCTACCCAACCAAACCTCTAACAAATTCCCAGAACACAATTCCAATTGAAGCACACAAAGCATTGTGTGTGCTTCTTGGAATTTTGACATTAAAATAGTTGACAATTCTCAACTGAAAAAACAATAAAAGGGCGGCCAATTTCAATTTCGTGATGAGTCAAGCTTCAGAGGTCGAACCGCTGATCAACCAAAAATGAGTAGATGTCCAAGAGGGCAGAGCGCCGGTCGAACGACCGAAGATTCCATACATAACAAATAAAATCAAAGATATTGCAAAAGTACTTCGGACTATTTGATTTACTATCGATTTCAATCCAAAAATTTATAAGCAGTATACTATTCAGAGAGTTAGAGAACAAACCAGAGAGTGGTATTTTCCCTGTACAGATTGAATAAATAAATTAAGCAAGGCGAGACATTTGAGGCTCCGCAACTCGTGAAATTTCAAGAGATCTCAACGCACCCCGGAGGGGACTCACATTGTTTTATATGACTTTTGAAAGAATATTTGAAACACCAGTATACAAAGGAGCAACGAGTTTCTTTCGACTTGCAAGGCGATACTCCCCACACCTGACTGGACAAGTAAAAGACATAACGATGTCCAATTGTCCTCAACATCATCCAATAATCTTAATAGCAAACGGTTGATACTTAAATGTACGTATAGGCCTTGCCACCAAACCCACAAAGACAGAGTAATGTATTGACTTAAAACCTGTTGCGCCGGTGAAAGAATTGAGGCCTGTTTATTCAAATAGATATTCGAATTTTGCGCTCAAAATTGTGAAAATATTAAGCGAAAATTCATTTTAAAAGGCAATACTGCAACTATTTTAGCCTCTTCGTCACACTGAAGAAAATAAATATCCCTCCGTCAAGCGAAGAAGAAATTCTCATCGATCTCACAACTTATATCCGTGTCCGTTCAAACGCCATCCATCCACAATATATTGAATTACCAACAACTGTAATCCCTAACCAGTATTCCTGACACCTGTAGTTTTCTCTCAATCCTCAAGAGCGCTCTACAAACTAAAGCGGCGATTACTCGAATCCACTAGCTTAACATCCGGCATATGCACTCCCCAGAACCTCGTGTTTTCACGACAGCAAAGCATAAGTGTGGCGGGAAAATCGGCTCCAACCAGTACTGCACTCCAGCGGAAAACCTCTGCATCACGGATGCACATTAACACATTTCACACCAAATAGCACTGCTCCTTGCCAAAGCTCTAGAACACAAATACTAGCAGTCGGTGAGGTGAAACGGAAGAACCTCCGTCAGGGCGCAAACTATGCCATGCGCCCTAATCACGCCCCTCCAACAAAGCTCCATTTAACAACTACGAATTCCAAGGGAATATCCTTTAATTTCTTTCAGAAGAAAATTTCCCAATATTTCCAGTGCATGGGAAGTGATAGGTCCGCCCCAAGTGATCGCAAAGCAAACAACGAAGGTTTCCCCTACTGAAGTGTTTTCTCGCCTGAGTGAAGAGCCTAGATATATGGCATGACAATTCCCCTCCACTCACACACAGATATGATGGGTTGATTAGGTATCGGCCTGTCTTCTATGGTTTCCTCTTCGTAAAGGGGTTCCAGGGAATTTCTTTTCACTTGGGCTCTCAATTCGATTTGATTCGTCGATGAGGAATAATGCTCGCTGCGGTGGCGACGATGGTGGATGGATGGTATTAAGGAGCGTGTTGTCCTGGCTTACGGCGTTTGACCAGTCAAAGTGTTTTTACAGTGTCTTCAATTTAGTTGGTCGTGGGGTTAATTTGCAATTGTTGAATGTGTTTTTTTGCACTTTTTTTAGTACTTAATTGTTCGGTTGAGTGGCAGTAGATACATTTAAATTGCGAAGCTTTTTTACATGAAAGGTTGTTATACGATAATAAAATAATGTTCATAGAACCCAGTTGAATTCATTATGAAATAGGGAAACACATGCTTATCCAAGTAATGTGTTGAATTTTGGTTGTTATGTACATATTCTCAGTCACCCAATGGATCTATGCTCAATTCACGTATATCACATTTGCTAATAATATTAACAGACTGATGCACAAAATGAAATGTGTAGTAGTGAACTGTAACGAATAAAGAGGGCAACTTTTATTGAAAAAAAAGGTTACATCTGGTTTCTAATCTTATTTCAGTATCAGGATTCTCATATATTTCAAAATGTTGTTGCTATTGGTGAGCTAATAGCCTAGCTTTGTGCGTGTGCATTAAACAAAATTACGACCACATAACCGATATCCAGAAAACCATAAAGATGTAAAATGTCAGTTATAGGAATATACTGAATTTCAATATCATTGTCCCAGTGGATAGAATACGCAGACTGAACTTCATCCCAAATCACTGAACTTCTTCAATTTATTAGACTTGGAACTAGCAGGGACATAGACTGAATTCTCACTTCTAAAGGAGGTAGGTTTGGCTCCCCATTCCTTAAAAGAATGTAAACAGTCGAGGAAGCACGAGGCAATCTTTTATGCTATTACAGTACAAACTAGATTTCCGCAACTAATAGAAATTGGGGCAGTTGCATTAACCGAGGTTGTTGCACTTACTGGGTTGTAATTTATTTTAATGCAAATTGTCGCAAATAATCCTCATGTGGAACAGCAAGTCCAAGCAAATAATCCTCATCCAATGGAATAATAACACAAATTATAGTTGAAATTGCTTATTTTCTTATAGATAACGACAATGTTATGAAAAAACTTTAGTGAAACCAAAACAAACGATTATTTTTGAACATATTTTTATTAAATACGAAAACGAAATGTTCGAACTTTATACACAAATTAATGTCATATAGATAATGAATATTAAGTTTTTTCTTACACAAGATAGATATTTTAGATTGAGTTTTTTGCGATTTAATGTTTTTTAAAACCGAGTTGTTCTTTTCGGCCCATTGCAAACATATTTTTCAATTTTGGGCATCCAATTTTGTTGGAAACGAGACTGATCCTCGGAGCAGTGCAATCACTGTCATGATAGCATCCACGTGGTCACTCATTGGTCCGCCTTTGTACTGTATTCCGTACAGTTTCCTTCTCAAATATAGCCTGCTTCCGTACGTTGAACGTTCATACTTCTTTGTTAGCGCTTGCCACGCTTTGGACGCTTCTTCCGTATGTTGGATGTGCACTAACTGATTATCTACGACACTCAGAGTTATATATGCCATGGCTTTGTTGTTTTCTTTTTCCACTCGGTGTCTTTCGGCGTGGGTGCCGGCTCACTCACCACTTCCCATAATTCATCTCGAACCAGTACTGCTTTGAGATTTGTCTTCCAGGGTATGTAATTTCCTCCGTTTAACAACGGAATATTTGTCTTCATTCCGTCCTGCATCGTACCGATTACTTGGCGTCACTTTTGGGTCTTCACGTATTGTCGCCATGTGTTCCGTCGACGCGTGCTTTAACCTCACTATTTATTCCGGCGTTAGACTGGGCCCATAATCTATTGGAAATGAGACTTTATTTGTAAGAATGATATTTGTAAAACAGAAGTTAACATTTAGTCTTAAGTTAAATCTTGAATTAAATTGTGTTGACGATAGGTCCAGCGGCGATAGGAGAGAGAGAGAAAGTCATCGGTGCCACTGTTTATATATGCCCTGCTTGTTGACCTAAGCGCCACCTATCCGACGCTAGAACTACTAAGGTTGTTACCAGAACACTCTGTAAGCGTTCCCTTTCCAACAAATTTTGTATTAATATCTGTAGCTTACGCATCCGGTTTTGTCATCATCATCCTGAGCATCTCCGAAATGTCCAACTGTGGCGAACTCTTCTCCGTTACATTGGCACCATCTTGACTCGCTGTTTCTTCTCCATCGGGACACTCTGGCCCAATCGTAAAAAGATATGCGTCGACATCAATACCCTCTTCCTCCAGAATTTGCTTCTGTCCTCTGCTATCCAGATTCCGGTCCTCAAGTTCCTTCTTCAACTCAGGAACGCGAAGATCCTCCAAATGTCGATCTGACATAGTCACAACACACTTTCACAGACTTATTTACTGCACTTCTGACACCAATTGTAGCGACCTTCAGGTTCGCTGGATTAATTATTTTTAATAAATAAGAGCCATTAAATCGATTTCGAATTAATGTAACACTTTATTAGTCCGTTAATAACAACCGTTACTTTTACCGTACACTTAACGATTTCTTGACTTATCACTTCCGTACTTATCGCGTCTTTAACTGCTTACTTCTTACTTCTTCCCGATCTGCATGCGACGTATTTATACCGTTTTTCCTCATTCTGATTTGGTGTTTCGTTTCCGTCCGTTCCATAGCCTCGTATTTTCTATTGCTCATATTCTCCAGTTTTGCAGTACTTTCTAGAATGTTCTAGTACTGACTGTCATATGCGTCACAATATTATATTTACAAGGATCTAAACAATCTACCACAAACACCTGCACTATTTATTTGATTAAATATAATCACCAGATTCTCTCCAGAACTTTGTTAGTTTCCTTGTGTCTGCCGCAATAAATTGTTTAGTCATTTTTTGAATTATTTTCTTCGTCTTTTTTTTTTGTTGACATGTTTTTCCGTTTTTGAAACACACGGTGCCTTCATTCCTCGACTCTAGCTCACACAACACACAATGACGAGCAGCAACTGACCGCCAACCCCTTGCTAATCACTCCTGACTGACTAGCATTTTGTTCTCTGTCCATTCGCGTCCCTTTTATCACTTTTGCAAGGACCCGCAGGTGTTATGGAAACCTGCCGGTAAGGGTTTTGCGTGTGCAACAATGCGTATGAAAAAAATGTTATGCATATGTTATGCTATCGTAGTATAGGAAATATGTTATGCTATCGTAGCATAGGAAACATTAAGACGGGCATACGTGGGAAAAAGTGTGCGAGAGAATATGTTTGATATACTGCCGTAGCATAGGAAACATTGGGGTGGGCATACGTGGAAAAAAGTGTGTGAGAGGATATGTTTGATATATTGCCGTAGCATAGGAAACATTAGGGTGGGCATACGTGGAAAAAGTGTGCGAGAGAATATGTTTGATAAGCTGTCGTAGCATAGGAAACATTAGGATGGTGTTGAGGTTATATTATTATTTACTATTGCTTTCTTACCTCCGTCCTTCTAGGGTGGACGTCTGTTCCGGCTGGAGATGTGCGGGCGGCGTAATGGATGTGCCCGTCCTCTTTGATTGGGAGCCTCCCCGATGAGTCGATCTCCTAACGCAACTTTCTTTCAGGCTGATTGTTCTTGGATTTTGCTTCTTTCGGCGAACGAGGCAATGAAAACAATGGGTTCTCGGAGTTTATTTTATTTTATTTAAAATATTTGAGTGCAACTTCGCCCTTCGAAATTTGACTAATAGATTTAGCTTTATGGTTTGATGGCCAGCGGTTCGCTCTTCGGAATTTGACTAATCGATTCAGCTTTATGGTCTGATGGCCAGCGGTTCGCTCTTCGTTACTAGACTGATAACGAAATTGAAAATTATCGCCCCTTTATTCTCTTTCTCGTTGAGATTTGTCAACGTTTTTAACGTAAAAATTCCAAGAAGTACACACAAGATTTTGTGTGCTTCAATTGGAATTGTGTTCTGGGAATTGACTAAGGGTTTAGTTGGATAGATTCCTGGAAGGGAAATCATGAAATGCGTTTTGAATTAAGCATTTCATGATGTCAGGATTTTAGGAACTGAATCAATGTGCGACGAATTAACTTTTGGTTTAATTCGTCGCTCATATGATTCAATATGGAATTTGGATGTAAGTTAATGAGAAGTATTGGGGATTTGGGTGGGATCATTGGTATTGTTGGGGATTTGGATGGTCTATGGTCTGTCAAGGCTCTTTAAATCCCGAAATTTATCCAGAACATCCAAGCTACTACTGTACAAGACCATGGTCTTACCAGTACTCATGTATGGATCCGAGACCTGGGTGCTTAATAAAAGGCACACTGAACTCTTAGGCGCGTTCGAGAGAAAGGTCTTAAGGAGAATTGTTGGCCCCGTATGTGAGGGAGGACGATTCCGGAGACGCTACAACCATGAGTTGTAAGAAAAATCAAGCTCGGTAGACTCCGGTGGGCGGGACACCTAGCTCAAATGAGCGAAGAGGAGCCAGCGCGGCAGACCTTGTCTGCGATGGAGGGATGGCATAGACCAGGACGCCGAGAGCCTGGGAGTGCCAAACTGGATGACATCGGTTCGAAATCGGGACCGGTGGAGAGATTTGCTAAATAAGGCCAAGCCCGGCTCCCGGTTGTAGTGCCGATGATGATTATGCTGATGATACACCACAATATCGTCGCCGTATGCAATTGGAGGCCTGACGTAAATGTTAAACAAAATGTGAGAATTCAAGTTTTTTAATGTGAAAGATCTTGTTGGAAGTTATAACTCCGCATTTCACCACAAACTGTTTGACTATTATCGTAGATAATGTATAACAAATACTCTGGCATTCCCAAATTTTATAACTTATATACAACCCCTCCTCACAATACGGTCTCTAAGGCTTTTTCAAAGTCAACTAAACAGCCCCCTGTGCATTGTTGGTTGTTCGGGCCAGGTCATCAATGCTTTAGTATAACTTTCTCGAATACCTTACTAATGGTAAACAGATTGGGGGAAATCACTACTCCCTGCTGTAAGCCGTTTTTAATGTGGAAGATCTTGTTGGAGATTATATCTGCGCATTTTACCACAAATTGTTTAGCCATTATAATTTTTTTTTTGTTTTTAGACTTCTCTCGGGAGAGGCGAACCTATAGCGCAGAGTGGGCGTCCCGAGATGCCATCAAATAACTGTGGCAGTTCTTTGTGAACAGTTGCAGGTTGTAACGCTCCGGGAACGCTCGCGTGGGAAGGGAGTTCCACAGCTTCCCCGCTCTGTAACGGGACGAGTTCTGATGCAGGGATGTTCGGGCTGTCGGGAGACGAACCGCAAACTGGTGCGATCCGTCGGATTGTCTTGTGGAGCGCATATAAGCCGAATTGCGTGGAACAATACCACGAATCACCGAAGAACAGTATGTATAACTAATACTGGGGCATACCTAGGCTTGATAACTTGTATACAAGCCTTTATAACCATACCGTATCGAAGGCCTTTTCACAGTCAATCAAACAGACCCCATGTGCACTGTTGGTTTACCTTGGTTTTTTTCATTTTTAGTTTTGCATCATTTTTTATTTTCGTTTTATATTCTTAGATAAAAAAACCAAATTCGTTGAAATGATTAAGCAGATCTCCAGAAAAAGGTCCCTTTGGATTATATGTAACCGAGGCAAATGGCCGCTACGGTTAGCCGATAAAAGAACAACATATTTCCACTGTTGGCAATTTGGAGTTCTCGTGTTCAACAGAAATTTATAAAACGAACCAATCAACACAATTTTATTTAGGAATAATTTCATTACATTTTTTGTGTGGAAATAGTGAAGAATGTGATTCGAACCTAGGATCTGAAACGATTAAAGTCAAAGCATCAATACACCAAGCTACGGGCGCGTGTACAATAGGTTGTTTCATGTCGCTGCTTAAGCTGTGGATTACTACGTTTAATGCTCCGGCATGTATCTCCGATTCACGGCATTCGAGACCATTATAAATAGATGCTTCCTTTTCTTAATCTCTTCGAAAAATATAACGTCTGGTTAAATGGAGGGGAGGCTCTCAGAGAGTCTGCAACCTTCCTCGAAATAGTGGACTATATAAAGGTGGTCAAGAACACCAGAAAATAGATATATCCATCAAAACTCGATATTGAGAAAAGCCTACGCTTTAGAGCCTATTGCGCTATACACTCTATCGCGGTTTAGACCCTATCGCGATCCACCGGCTCGATATTACGTGGTACTGTTCCCCTGCTTCCTTCACGAGGCACCCCCTACTACTGGGGCCTGGAATCGCTCCTCGTGTTGACGAAAGAGGAGTTTTTCTCACCACAGATAGGGGGAAGTGCTGTAGGGAAATAAGATACTGGGTCGAAACGCATCCCTCTGAATGATACCAAGTACTTTTCTATACAACAAGTTTATTTAAAGTGGTTTATTAAATTGATGATAGGTAAAAGGTTAACCTTCTGGGATAACCTGCCGACCCTTGAGTCAAACTCAAGTGCTTTTTATTTTGCTTCGCCCTTTATAGTACTTGGTGTGCAGCAGCTGGATATATACGAGGGCAAGTCAATAAGTCCTTAGAAAGCCCAAGAGATGGCACTCGTAGCCTCCCTAATGATTTCTAGAAAGTATCAGTCCTCACTAGGTATCTATCAGCTACAATATATAAATACTTTGTTGGGATCTGTTAAATTGGGTATGAAAACAATATCTAGGAGATGGGTGCCGCATTTTGTGTCAGCTGAGAACGAACGCAACCCCGAGCTCTGCTCTAAATCCTTAGAAACGCCAACGATGGCGCTCGTAGCATCACTAATGGTCTGTTTTTAGTAAGCATCATTGCTCACTAGATATCTGTCAATTTTCAATTTGTTTCATGTTTAAATAATAATATCTGCGAGATGGGTGACGCACTTGCTCTCAGCTGAAAACTTTTGGAGCGCATGCGTCGCAACGCAGATGAGTTTCTGCGCAGATTAGTAACTGTTTATGAAACATGGGCGAAAGAACATTCAAAACAGTGGATTGTTAAAGGTGAATGGGCTCCAAAGAAGTTAAAGAAGCTGAAATAAACTGGAAACGTTATAACTACTGTTGTAATATAATTCTTCTCACTGTAATATAACTCTTTGTTCGTACTGTGCTGTAATATAAGTTTATATGGCACCGTAAGGTGCTGGAGGGTTAGCAGAATTCGTCAAGGACAAACGAAGAAAACTCCAATTGCTCTGCAGATTGAACACTATATTTGCGATACAGGTCGCTCTAAATCACCATGCACGGCTATGAAAATATGGTATGCAGTCGGATATTCGGCCAGAGGAACATACGATGAAATGCAGTATATATGATAGTGTGATGATGTGCCCCTTTATTTTTCCTGTACCCAAACCGTTCCCTCGTTGGCTGCTAATGTGCAATACCTTGTAATTCTAATTTAGGTAAATAATTCCATACCTGCGGAGCAAATGTGGAATAGTCGCTGATGTCACCTCCGGGGCACTTCTTACGTGATGCATCTATCGTCCAATTACCAGGTCGTCAGTCCTCTTCGGTTTCTTTAGGTGGTTCTTTAAACTGCTTCCCTTATGTTCACGTCATTGGCGTTTGTTTACGCCAAAATAAACTCTTATTTAATGTTTTCGTTCAAGGCTAAACTTTTATTTCTTATTACAAAATCCAACTTAGATGTTTAATTTTACTTTTATCTGCTTTTTATTTTAACTTAGACAAAAACAGTTCACTCTTAGTACACCTTCCAACTTGCTCACCTCGTCACGTTGTGGTGGTCCCCCCAAACCCCACGGTACGCTTTCCTTAAAAACCCCCATAACATCCATCTCCCCATATAATTTCACCAATGCAATTTCACCCTATAAAGAAAACTTACCTTTTCATGCATCCCTTTGCATTCAATTTTCTGTAAGAATTCTTCTTGACCTTTTTATAAGTTCCATAACTCCCATTGTTTCCCGCCAATGCATTTGCATTTGCCCCAGAAAACGTTTCCTTTTCCAAGGACATGTAATGCTTTCAAGCATTATCTGAAATTCCTAAAATTGATCCTTAATGTGCATATGCACCATAAATACCAAACATTCGATACCCTTTGTCTAAGTTAAAATACTATGTCGTCAGCTTGTTTTTACAGCTGCAACACTAGCGACAAACTATGATGCATTTCTTTCGTCGCCACCACTAATTACTTGGAATACCTAAACGCAAGCAAGGGATGCGTATCGGCAGTTAACCCAAGATACGATATACAATTTCCATCGTATAAAGTATCGTATCCCATTAACACCTTTTTTCCAACGTCCGTCATAGCGACGTTGCATAAACATGACCCTCATTACGGAGCAAACCATTTGGTCGCCTTTTCCTTTGTTCTGACTGCTGACTGCCTTTCTCGTTGTTCCACTGCTTTCGAACACGTGGAACAACATTGAATCTGTTCGATCGCGCACACACACCACTGTACCAAAAAGATCGCATTTTCTTATTGGCCACACCCTTAAGAGAACATTTTCTCTTTCCCCTCCATATCGCACCCTTAATTGAGGATAGAATAGAAGTCAGAGTTCTATCCTCGAGGAGTCCTTTACCATCCGCAGGCCAGTACGGTCATGGCACTCCCGCCCGTAGTCGTGCGGGCGATAGTTTTAAACCATTTTTTGTAAAGTTATAAACGTAACGTAAAATAAATAAGGCTAAAACAAAGAGATCCTGAGTTTATATTTTTACTTGTGTGATGGCGTGATCAGTGACAATTGATCGACGCTGGTGTTTCCTTTCCTGCTGCGGTGAATCATCAAGAGTTTGGGCGGAACTGTGCGAACAGTGGAGTGAATGCTGGAGGAAGAAGGGAACCAAGTGTCCGTGTCAGGCACAATACTTCTTCCCCACAACCTTCCTTCGACTTCCGACGAGAAATACCGTTCCCTCTTCTTTCGCCGTTCTCTCTATTATCTACAATTCGATTTCGACGGCGATCAACTTCAAAAACCAACGAAGGTCGACACTGCCGAAAAGGAACTGGGTTTACATGCAATAACAAACAACCATTCACTCAGCCAACCCGACTGCACTCAATCAGTCTTTAATCGATTTAATTGTAATATTTTATTGTTGAAACATCTCTTCAATAATTTGCTTAGGCTTTAACTTAAATGCAGCCGAGTAAGCTGAGTCAGCGGACAGTGGTTTACATCAAATAAGGCGGTCTCATTTTAGATGCAATGATTATTTTGAGGAACTACCACAATCATACCTTTCTGAAGGCTTAAAACAAATTAGAGAGACGTCTGTCAAAGTGTATTGAACTAGAAGAAGATTATATTAAAAAATAAAAAAATTAAAATTATTATTTTTTTTATTTTAATTTATTTTAAAATTTATTTAAATTTATTTATTTATTTTAATATTTTAAATTACAAATTGTTTTTTTATCTTGTTCTAAGGACTTATTGACCTGCCTTCGTGGCTTCTTTCCAGGAATGGAATTATTTGTTGTTGGTTATGTTGTGTTCCTGGAAATCGACTCGCTGTTGCTTCGATTTGGGGTCTATCCGCAATTGGCTTACGCTTATACGGCAAACGCTTATACAGCAAACCTTATTTTATTACCCGCGAATTGGCGCGTTGTATTAAAGTGGCGTCTTTCTGAAAATGGTATAACGCGGCGCCATGAAAAAGAGGGCGTTCGGAGTTCTTCGCACTTGCAAATCAAGCTTAATACAGTTCCGGGGACTTCTATAAACACACGAGCGGTTGCATCGCAATGAAAAACACGGCACCATACCAAAATCGAAAAAACGATCAGCGCCAGTTACCAATGCATTAACATACCATTCCACAGCTTATGTAACGAGTTGAGATATCCGTGCACTGATCTGATGTGATGCGTGGGGTTTAATATTTTCTCGGGTGGGTTCAAATCAAATTATTCACTTCCATGCCTAATTGCTGCAGCTTCGATCACCTAAGTTACGTCTACCATTGGGGTTTTCCTCTTTGATGACAAGGAACAACACTGAGTATTAGAAGTATTCAATTTTACTTTGCTAGGTCCCCATTATTATAATTTGTTGAGGTATATCATACCCGGCTGTTTAGTAGTGAATTTTGTTCGAAACTCAACGTACTGCCCATGACCGACGAAGAAATAAAGTTTTGAGTAGTACAGAGGACCTAGTTTATAAAAGTGTGGAATAGGAGTGGTGAGAGTATGAGGTCCTGAAGGACGCCAACATAAATTAATGACTCCATACAGAAACACTTTGTTTGAATAATCACTAAACGAGGAGCAGCGTAGTAAAGCAATGATGGCAATAAGGTTAGGTGCTTAGCTCTGTTGATGAAAGCGAAATCAGTTTTTTGGGGGCATAATTAAGAGGTCTCAGAACTTACACCATTATGTTTAGTATTTGTTAAGATGGATAGAATGCAATACGAGAGCCCTTCAATAAGTCCTTAGAACGATCGAGACGGTGCTCATAGTTACGACAATGGTTTGTTTTTAATAAGCACAATTACTCACTTCATAGTTCACTTGTAGGCATCACTGCTACTACTCATTAGCCAACTGCACGAAAAATTGAGTGCGAATAAAATGTCAGCAAGATGAATGCTTACTATTAGTGAAGAATGAATGCAATTTTGTGGTGGACTCTAAGGCTGTTTTGACTCTTTGTCGTCGACATGGTGCAGAGTTTCTCTGTCGATTTATAACATCATCATCATCGGCACTACAACCGGGATCCGGTCTTGGCCTTATTTAGCAAGTCTCTCCATCGGTATCCGGTCCTTATCCGAGACTTTTTAAATTGTCCATAATAATTTGTTTTTCCGGGCAAGGTTATTAGCCTTGCGCCAACCTTTCTCAGGATGTCGCTGCATGCATTGGTTCACTACTTGGCGGTTGCCAAAGTTGCTATCCAGAGATGTCACGTGGAGACTGCATGTCAACTTGGATTGAACAGGGACAAGGATCGTCCAGGCCTTCGCCGGGTTGAAAGCAGAGACTTTACCCTGTATGTTCGCTCCCACCCCCATGTCGATTTATAACAGTGGACGAAATATGGATATACTACTACACTTCAGTGACAAAGGAACAATCAAAACAGTGGGCTTTTGAAGACGAACGGGCTCCAGAAAACGGGAATGGTGGACTCTAGGGCTGTTTTGACTCTTTGTCGTCGGAATCGTGAAGAGTTTCCGTGTCGATTCATAACAGTGGGCGAAATACTACTACACTTCGCTGACAAAGGAACAATCAAAACAGCGGGTTTTTGTATACGAACGGGCTCCAAAAGTGAGGATTGTGAATTCCGCCGACAGTAGTTTTGAGATGTACGTGAAATCGTCTCCGTCAATTACTTGGAAGAATGTAAACAATAACTGGAGAATATTATGGGTCGTTTAATGTATGCACCGATTGAGGGAGGAAATCAAGAAAAATGGTTTGCATACGACAATTTTTTTAAAGACTTATTGAAGGACGCAGGTAATGTCTCAAACTGTCCAGAAAAACCAGGGCGTATATTCCTCATAAAGTAGAATTCAATGCCCGCATTTGGTCGGGTGCATTTAATATAGCGACGCACATGCTCGAAAGGAGGCAAAAAACGAGCAGTGAAGTTCATTATACTCCACTTTAAAACTAGTGGTGGGCGTGGTCAATAGGATGCAAAAGGGAACTGTGTGGGGTTGTTTAGAGCATTCCCAAAGAACCACCCATTTCCTTAAATCAACCTGCCTTTCCCTCACTCCACAAACCACTTTACTTACCTGCAATCGAGCAGCGTAAGCTACCTTTCATTCGCTTTCACCTGAAAGTAAAACCTCAGCAAGCATGCACATCATCAAATCATTTCGTTCATATTACATGAACCATACCAACCCAATCGGCTCAGCATGTCAGCAATTATAATCGACAAACACACGCTGGCCAGCGGATCTGTTGACACAGCTGCAGCGGATTTTTCCGACCATTGATGGCCCAAGCGGCGATCATCGAATAGGACACGACCGCGATCGTTGTTCAAATAATCATCCTAATGATCATGTCCTATGATACAATTTTCCGAAAACTAACATCCATTGAATCGGACACGATCATGATTGCTATTTAAACAATCATGCCAATGATCGTGTCCCACATACAGTTTTCTTAACCAAACAATAGCCACCCTAGCCCTTGCAATAGGCGAACAAATCTGCGGTTGGCTTATCGTCACAGCGAAATCTATTGCCTGCAACAGTATGATTTTGGGCGATTATGCCGGCGTTCCCATGCAGCATTGGTTAAACCAAACAAATGCACATCTCAGCGTATGACCCTCCGAAATAGAGTTTCTATTTACAGAACACACAGAAACCTATTTCTTCCTTCGGCGATTTTTCGCTATCGCTTATCTCAGCGATGCCTTTTTTTTTTTTTTTTTTTTTTTTTTTATTAGACTTCTCTCGGGAGAGGCGAACCTATAGCGTCGAGTGGGCGCCCCGAGATGCCATCAAATAACTGTTGCAGTTCTTTTTGAACAGTTGCAGGTTGTAACCCTCCGGGAACACTCGCGTGGGAAGGGAGTTCCACAGCTTCCCCGCTCTGTAACGGAACGAGTTCTGATACAGGGAAGTTCGCGCTGTCGGGAGATGAACCACAAACGGGTGCGATCCGTCGGATTGTCTTGTGGAGCGCATATAAACCGAATTGCGTGGAACAATGCCAAGAATCTCCGAAGAACAGCACCCGTGACAATATCTGTAGAACAGACAGAGGTCGGCCACGCGCCTTCGATGTGATAGCGACTGTAGTCCCGATGTCAGCGCCGAGTCCCCGATCAGGCGGATCGCTCGTCTTTGTACGCTCTCAAGTAGGTCGAGGGTATGTTTAGGAGCCGAGCTCCAAACATGAGAGCAATATTCGAGCGCGGGTCTAATTTGAGATTTATATAGGAGAAGAAGTTGGGCCGGAGTAAAATATTTCTTGGCTCTAAAAAGATAACTCAGTTTTCCTGAGGCTGATCTGGCGATA
This sequence comes from Microdon myrmicae, assembly GCA_963931805.1. NCBI lineage: Eukaryota > Metazoa > Arthropoda > Insecta > Diptera > Syrphidae > Microdon > Microdon myrmicae. The sequence goes on along the minus strand of OZ007498.1, from coordinate 45,909,838 downwards.
CCCGATACGTGTTTATGCCATGATACATTCCCACAGACCGCGACGCCAAGCAATCTCAAACTTTCCCCAGCCTCGAGGGCCCGGCCATTCATCATCAGCTGTGGAACCGATGATCCGGTTTTCAGCCTGCAGCCCCTAATACCAGTTCCTTTGTTTGTACAGTTGCAGGATCGATCGTTGCCTCACTTCCAGCGAAAGGGCATTGTACCCGACCTGTACGGTCACCACAGGGAAATTCTTCCAAAAAAAAACCCAATCGATCGTTCATTGGTCATCACCAAAGAAATGAACCGTTCCGGCTCCTCCCACCTCGATGGAAATTCACCACCACCGCAGCTAGGGGATGTTGAGTGCAACAGCCACTCAAGGAGTCAGATTTTATCCCCGGTCGGGTGTCAAACTATATTTTTCTTGAGTGCGAGTTATCTAACGAGATACATCTCGAGGTTGTGTGTTGGTCGAAGTCGCAAAATATATAAGTGTCCGATTCTCGCGTATTAATACATCTCTTGTGAGGAGTTTGAACCCGATAAATGCGTTTTACACTATAAACCACTGTAAAGTAACTTCGCGGGTTTTGTTGTAATGAATCATCTCAGTGAGCGTACCATTTTAATCAAATGAACCACAAGCAAAGAAAACGCCGTGAAGTGTAATAAGGCATTCAAGTTTGGTTAAATTTATCCCGGTGTGCGATCTTCTATCGAAGCCGTTTACTCTCTCAATTAACATTTATTAACAATAACCATTTGGACAAATAAAAAAACAGTTCAAGCAGCTAACCGGTGTTTTATTTTACCGAGTTCGTGGAACAGTAGATGGAACTTTAGTGAACCAGTGTTGGGAGGTAAGTGAATAAAGTGCCCATGTTAGGTACACAATACTTAAACACAGAACAATTAAATTTATTGAACAGGCAGGGTAAACAATAAAAATAAAACGGGATTGTTGTTTAAATCGAGGATATTTAATTTATTAGTATACACGTCCGAACGGCACAAAAGCTGGATGCTAAGAAGAAAGAAATGAAAGTTGACAAATGTGAGTTGGGCGTTTCTTGGTGTGAATGACAGTTGTGTGCCTTAAGGGCCTGAATGCAATGAGAGAAGTGAGTGTTATAATTTAGCTTTGACTGCGTACAATTTGAATACAATTTTTTAATTTGTTTAACACTCCCACTAAAAAGTTAACTTCAAGTTTTTGTAGACCCTTGGCATCTTGTATGTTGAGCATCCTTCTTTGTTCCTCGAAAATGCTCTCGTCAGGGGCTTGGTCATCAAATCTGCTTGCTAGTTTTTGGAGGCGACGTGCTCTAAAGCAAAGACTTTATTCTCGAAACTGTCGCGTATGAAGTGATATTTCACGTCAATATGTTTGCTCCTTTTGTGGAACTCGGGGTTTTTGATGAGCGTGATGGCGCTCATGTTGTCGATGAGGAGGGTGCTCTCCAGATCTTGGCACAGGTTGAGGTCCTCGATGAGTCTCTTCATCCAGGTGACTCCCTTCACAGCTTGAGTTGCAGCGACATATTCTGCCTCGGTGGTAGAAAGTGCCACCGTCTTTTGCTTGCTGGAACTCCATGACACGGTTGACTCTCCAAACTTCAGAACAACGCCAGACGTTGATTTTTACGGGTCTCGACATCTCCTGCATAATCTGCGTCACTGTAGGCCTGGAGTTTGTTTGTCTGCTCGGCTGGAAAATAAAGACCATACCCACTTGTACCTTTGAGGTACTTGAGTATCCTCTTTACCGCACTCCAGTGGATTTTCTTCGGGTTCTCAAGATGCTGGCTGGCACTGTTGACTACAAAGGTGATGTCTGGTCGGCTACCTACGGAGGGATACATAAGGCTTCCCACGGCTTGTCGATATGGAAATTCTGGCGCCTCCCTGTCACCATTTTTGTGCATTTCTGCACTCATTTGATGATAATGGTCTGCCGGAGTTGCAACAGCATTTGCGTGCTCCATGTTGAAGCGCTGCAAAATTCTCTTGCAGTAGGCCTCCTGGTGGAGAAGAATTGAACCATCTGTCATCCGTTCAACCGGTAGTCCAAGGTAAGTGCTCAAATTTCCAAAGGTAATATCGACGTCCTGGCGAAGTTGGTTTATTAGTTCCTCAATCATTTTCTCATCTTTTGCAGCAATCAATCCGTCGTCGATGTGAATTGCCAGCATCAACTGATTCTCAGGATCTCCGTTGGTGAAGACACAGTGATCAGCTCTGGTTGGACGTAGTCCAGCTTTGCCCAGGGACTTCGTGAGGTGTTTGTACCAGCATCTCGACGCCTGCTTGAGTCCATACAAACTTCGGATGAGTTTGCACACTCGGCTGGTACCATCTTCATAACCTTTTGGCTGCTTCATGTAGATGACGTCTTCCAGCTTTCCATAGAGAAAATTTGTTTTAACGTCGAACTGTTTGAGGAAAAGATTTTGGGAGGCTGCAAAGGATAGAATGAGGCGAATGGAATCAAATCGGGATACAGGACTAAAGGTCTCATTATAATCGACACCAGGAGTTTGACTGAAACCTCTGGCAACAAGCCTGGCCTTGTATCGTTGGATGCTACTGTGGGGCTTTTCAGGGCCCGAAGAGCCACGCATCGCTCGATCCCCACTATTCCAGGCGAACGACTTACCTCTCGGTCGAACTTCAGCAAGGTTGTGTAACCTTGCTACGGCATTTACCCCCAGCCAAATCGCCGGAACTAATACGGTTACCCAATCGGATAACCGTTTTGGAATTCTGTTAGGCAGCTTACCATTGTAGGGGATTTCCTTTCAGACCCCTTTTTCTCCAGCATCACCACTGAAAACATTAAATCCACGGCAAAGCTTATCACCTTGCCGTGGCATCGAAAACTCACCCTCGGTCAGACATTATTTCCTAAAAGAACATTAAGCCCACGGCAAAGCTTATCACCTTGCCGTGGCATCGAAAACTCACCCTCGGCCAGACCATATTCCCTAAAAAACATTAAGCCCACGGCAAAGCTTATCACCTTGCCGTGGCATCGAAAATTTACCCCCGAGGCGTACATCATTTCCTGAAAAGAACATAAGTCCATGGCAAAATCATCACATTGCCATGGCATCTGAAATCTTATCTTTAGGCATACATTCTGCCAGGGTATCTCGTTTCCATAGCCTTAAGCTATGGAAACAACAATCAACAAGAGTTCCTAGTGACTCGTTGTATTTGTTTACCCCCGGCATAACATGCATACGGCTATTGCCCCTATTGATTTACTACCGCCGACAAGGTTTCTGTTGACGCAAATCAAACATGTCCCTGTTTACCAGCAATCGCTGGCACCACAATTAGCGTTCCCCATGTTCAGAGATAGCATTCAAACAACGATCACCAGCAGCCAGAAAATGTTTACTTACAACATCTGGCAATGGCTGCACCCTATGTTCGTTGCAATGTTTAATCATCGGCAACAGAAATGATGATTTATGGCCTTCCATTAGGATGACCAAATCATCGGTTTCGGTTTTTCACACCCCAGATGCTAGTATTTACATTCCTAGAAAATGCACTAGCGATGTTGCCCGCCATCCACGGTCGCTGAACGATCGTATGCATGGCATACGCACACATGCGCAATGTATGCCTATTCCGTCAGGTCCAATCACGATTAACTACATCGAGTTAATCGTGTAACTCCGCCTTCTTCCCAGTTTCTTTCGGGATTCTTTCATTTTAACATTTTCCAATGGAATTAGTCAGATTTTAGCTACCTAGCGGTTCGGGAGTGTTGATACATCGGTGTCATAATGTTAATAAGTTGTGTCTAGTAATTCTTGAAATGCCTATTCGTGTTCGTACAAAGGTTCGAGATTCAAAAGTAAAAGATTGTCGCCGAATTTAAGACCTAAAGTGCTACTAAACAGTTTGCAAAAATAAAAGATTGTCGTTGAATTTAAGATCTAAAGAGCTACTAAACAGTTTTGCGAAAATAAAAGATTGTCGCTGAATTTAAGACCTAAAGTGCTACTAAACGGTTCAAAAATAAATGTCGTAGTCATAATCAATCATTAAAGTTGTATGTAAGAGTTATTAAGAAAATTAATAAAGTACCAGTAGTCGTGGAACTGAATAGATGTGGTGGAGAAAAACTATGTTAAATTAAATAGAGTTCATTAACAATAAAGTTCACCAAACCTCCACAGTGTTTTACTTCCGGAGTTTATTTTCCTCTTTCGAAGAACTTTGTTTCCTTTTCGCGGCGTGAAGTAGTGGAAATTAGTTAAACCCGCGTCCGTGTCGACGCACTGACTAATTAACCCCACATTGGTGACTCTAAATAAATGGACACGCAACCTTTTCACAAGTGCAAAAGAAAAATGAAAAATGTTAAAAACTCGTAAGAGTGATTAGTGCGTGTTATTTTTCCTGCATATCCTTGGTGACCACCGCGAGTGAACACGCGACTGCAGAAACGTCACAAGCGAACATTGGTACAACACAACATTGGTCACTGTGAAACAAACACCAGCCTGCAGAACAGTGATGACTCCAAACGTGACAGTGTGGTGAAAATTTAAATAAAAGACATTAAAAGGGTATGAAGAACCCCACCCCACCTGTAACCACGCTTCCTGTAGAGTGCTAGTGCAAGTATCCGCAACCTGGTAACGGCTGCCCCAACATTCCGGAGATCACATCACCACTAGGAGCTGCAGCACCAATTCAACAACATCAGTTAAAAATATCAGGTACCCCCTTTTTCTTCATTTCTTTGTTTTCCTTTTTTTAGTATTCGCATAATGCCATCAAATTAAATTAAATTAAACGGTAAAACACTTAAAGAAAGTTTAGCTTTACAATTATTTTTTTTTACTGAGTAATTGCAACACCACTAGCAAATCAAGCCTATAGGCATCCGAACAAAATATTGTACTTAGCAAATAAACAAATTAAAGGCACCCCCTTAAGAAAAATATAACTTTTTATCCTTTCTGTCCAATTATGTTTCGAGTCTTTAATTATTGTGACGCAAATAAACATGTACTCTCGTTTTAAATACACACGTTTTCACACCCTCCGTGATTCTAGGTTCTCCTAAATTTCTGTTTTCCTTTTGCTTAATTTAGTGTAGCGTACATTGAACAAACATTTACTGTCCAAATATCAAAACACAACTTTTTAAATATTTATCGCTAATAACTTAATTGAATCTATGAACGAAAAGTAACAGAGTTTCATGCGACTCTATCAAATTAGCGCCACTTTAAATATACTAAACATCAGTTGCAGTTCATTTCTTTTTATTGTTTTTAATCGTGTCAAAATAGCGTGTGTTCGAAGCAGAAAAATATTATACTTTAAACAAAACAAAATAATAAAGGCACTTATCATTGTAAGCCCCTTCAGGGTATTTAGCAGTGCCTAACCGTTTCAACAACAATAGTACATCTCTATAACTACTTTTTAATTAAAAATTAATTGTGAACTAACTTATATCACGAAACAATTTAATAGAGACGAGATACAAAAACGATAAACAAAGATTATAATTTCCTAATCGCGAAGCTAGCCAGTAAATTATGTGAAGCTAAAGATTCTGGCAAATATTTATTTTATTCACTAAGCGTATTGTACAAACGCACTTACAATTTATAAGTAATTCCAATTTTATATAAGAATAAAATATATTTTCTACGTCGTCACATCTCATATTATAATACACGAAAAGGCAGTGTATACCTTTATATAATAAAGATTAAAAAAAAACAGAAACCAGTATGCTAACTATTCGGTAGTTTATTGTGTCGAAATAACAACCTTTTAAGGTATTTGCAAACCAAATATAACTAAACAACAATCAATAACTCAGAAACAAATACACAAACATAATTGTTAAAATTAAAAACCAGTAAAATTACCATACCAAAAACTCGATTGAAATTGTAAACGCACTCTCTTATATTTGTAAACCCCTTCAGGGTACATAGTAACATTGGAATCAGTGTTTGTCCTAAATAAACGTTCACCCACTCACTTGCAGTCACACACAGGTCCGCGTAATTAAGTTTTTTTTCGGCTTCAAAGATTTAAAATAAAGTTTAATTATTTTAGGATTAAGCTGTATGATATTACAGTCCTATCCGTTATTCGCGACCTCTCGACCACCGTTTAACTCCATTCGCCTCCGCACGACCACTCTCGACTCCACTCGACCAGCTCCTCGCGTCCTCTTTTGACTCTTTTACTTGGCCTCCTTTCACCTTTCTTCGCGTCCTCTTACGCTTTTAACTTTAGTTTCGCGTCATACAACCCACAATGGTCAGCACGCGGAACACCATGGCCAAAAAGGCTCTGGAACAATCCGAGCCTCTTGAATTTCACGACGCATCCAGCGTCGATTTCCCAACCGAGCAAGTCGATACTGACTTAGACTTGCCCGGACAAGCTACTCCCCTGGCACCACCCGTTGCCCCCAGCGTCGTGAACCGACCACAGCCTACTTCTACAGACACACTCCCGACTGCTCCTAACGCCCCTGGTACCGGCCCTTTGGTAGATTCCGGCATTTTTATGCCCACAACTAGTGCCGGTACCTCACAGCAAGCTCATAGGCACCCAGAGTCCCAAGAATTCCGCGATGCTTCCAGCCTCGGGAACGGGACTCGTCATTTAAATATAGGACTTCCCCCCTTCGATGAGGAGGACCCAGACCTGTGGTTTGCAGTGGCAGACCGCATCTTCCAGGCCTCGGCCTTGCACGACGAACAACTTCGTGCAGTCGAGCTGTTGAAAGTGCTTGACCGCACTCAGCGACCGCATGTTGCCCACATAATAAGGTCGGCCGGCCGCAACCCGTATAGCAACATGCGTGAAGCTCTGCTCGACGCATTGGACGAGCCAGGAAGTGTGCGGCAACAACGTTTAGCCGCTGTATCCAACCTTTCTGGGATGAGACCATCTCTTTTCCTGACCCATTTACGCTCTATAGCGGGGACCAGGATTGGGGACGACCTAATAAAGCCTCACTTTTTGAGGTGTCTTCCCCAGCATGCCCGTTCGGCACTTATAGCCCAACCCAATCAGAGTTTGGGCTATTTATCCAAAATTGCGGACGCAATAATGGAAAGCTCAGATCAGTATTCTGAGCCTCCAGCGTACCAGGTAGCGGCGGTTTCTCAACACGCCGCCCAGCCTGCACGGCACCCTCGTCTGCCTTTCTCAGCCCATCAATTGGTCTCAACTCCCAATTCTCCTCAAGCTCAATTGCCTCATAGAAGGCCCGCCTCAACCAATTTCCCTCAGGGGAATCCAGAGGCAGGCCCCAACCTTAACCAAAGAAATTCGCCACCTCAATTAACCACTGCTGACCTTCGGGCGCTTCAAACCTCACTCCTCCGCGAGATAACGCAATTGCGCGCGGAGGTGAGGAACAATCCTCGAAGCGCCCAGAACCGAGCCATGCCGAGCCGTCCTCTCAATCGGCAAAATTCCTACCAAACTGCCCCTCAGAGGGCCTATATGCCTCAAAACGCCCCACAGAGGGCCAACTCCTCTCAAAATGGCCCTCACCGGGCCAATTCCCAGCGAGCTCCGGCTCGACCTCCCCGTAACGGCAATACTAATAGGCAGAATATACCTGATAATGCCGTTACTCTGCCTTGGTGCGCCAATCACCAACGATATGGTGATCGCGCATTTAACTGCAAAGCGCCTTGTGGTTGGACACAACCTTCCACCAACCAAAGGCGCTCTTTAAACTAATATTGCCGACCGACACCCTCGCGCAATCGGCCGGCACCCCTACGATAAGTCGCTTAACCATCCGGGATTCGAAACTGAATATCGCTTTTACTGTCGACACCGGCGCCGATATTTCAGTCCTCCCGCGATCGTTTGCTCCGCGTAACCGCGTGCCAGCCGCACTTAAATTGTCAGCTGCAAATAATACGCCGATACTTACGTACGGACGTAAAAAGCTGACACTGCAATTGGGTCTTTGTCGTCCGATCACTTGGCGTTTCGTCATTGCGGACGTGAATGAACCCCTGATAGGTTCCGACCTATTAGGTGCACATAATCTGTTGGTCGATTCGACCCATAACAGACTTGTGGCTCCAACCGCACCCCCCTTGCCCATGACGGCATCATCCGCGGCAACTTCAGGGGCCACAGAGTGCATAGACCCATTCCAGGTTATGGTACAGGAATTTGTGAGTACAACAATTCCTCTGCCTAACCAGCGCCGACATAAAGCCACGGTGTTTCATCATATAGAAACACGTGGTCCCCCGGTGAGCCAGCGTCCACGTCGACTGGCTCCGGAAAAATTACGTGCGGCGCGCGCGGAGTTCGAGCATATGATCGAACTAGGTATCTGCCAACCGTCGGACAGTCCCTGGGCAAGCCCACTCCACTTAGTGAAGAAACGTTCTGGTGAGTGGCGCCCATGTGGCGATTACAGGCTGTTGAACGCAGCAACTGTCCCGGACAGATACCCAATTGCACACCTCTACGATTTTTCGTACAAGTTACGAGGGTGCAATGTCTTCACAACCCTGGATCTCACCAGGGCATACCACCAAATTCCGGTGGCACCTGAAGACATCCCCAAGACCGCAGTCATTACACCTTTCGGACTCTTCGAGTTCAAAGTGATGACTTTCGGTCTCAGGAATGCCGCACAGACATTCCAGCGGTATATCGACACGGCTTTACGAGGTCTTAATTGCTGCCATGCATACCTTGATGACATTCTCATCGCCTCCAAAGACCTCGCCGAACATAAACGCCACTTACGTCAGGTCCTAGAGCGCCTCCGCGAATTCGGTCTTGTCATCAACCCAGATAAGTGTCAATACGCCAAGGAGCAAATCACCTATCTGGGTTACGTCGTTGACAACCAGGGCATTCGCCCACTACCAGACCGTGTGGAGGCCCTCATGAAGTACCCCCGGCCTACTAACGTGAGTGAGCTGCGTCGATTTTTGGGCATGCTTAACTTTTACCGCCCAACCCTGAAGAATGCCGCTCAGATTCAAGCTCCCTTAAATGAATTTTTGAAAGGAGCTAAGCGCAATGATAAGCGCCCCATCAATTGGACAGAAGTCTCTGATAGAGCATTCCAACTGTCCAAAGAACAATTGGCAAATGCCACCTTACTCCGATACCCTCTCGAGGGAGCGGCACTTTCTATCCAATGCGACGCATCGGATACCGCAATCGGAGCCGTCCTTGAACAGGACATTGAAGGCCGTCCGGAACCACTTGGTTTCTTTTCAAGGAAGCTGAGTCCCACTGAGCGACGTTACAGCGCCTACGACCGTGAATTGCTCGCGATCTACAGCGCTGTTAAGTACTTCCGTCATATGATAGAAGGTCGCTCACTCTCCATCTTAACAGACCACAAGCCATTGGTCTATGCGTTCCGGAAGAAGTCGGGAAATGCCTCCCCCCGACAAGAGCGTCAATTAGACCTCATTGGGCAATATTCTACGGAGATAAGGCATATCTCCGGTAAACAGAATGTCACGGCGGACGCCCTTTCTCGAATCGATACGATTCATTTGCGTACCGCCTTGAATAACGCTGATCTTGCCCTAGCTCAAGAGGAGGACGAACAGCTCAAGTCCCTCCTAACTGCCGATACGGCACTAGAGCTTAAGAAAATTACCCTTCGCGACCCCTTGGGCGAAATCTGGTGTGATGTCTCCACTGGAACCGCTAGACCTTACATTCCCGAGAAACTTCGTAAGGGCGTGTTCCAGGTTTACCACAACCCTGCCCACCCCAGCGGCCGAGCAACAGCCGCTGCTGTCCGTCGCAAATTTATTTGGCCCCGGATGAACAAAGACCTCACCGGTTGGGCCCGTGCTTGTCTCCAGTGCCAGCGCTGCAAAGTAGCGCGACATAATGTACTGGAGCCAGCGCAATTCAAGCTTCCCACGGCACGCTTCGCCCATGTCCACATAGACATAGTGGGACCGCTTACTCCATCAAGAGGATTTTCTTATATCCTCACTATGATGGATCGCTGCACGCGATGGCCAGAGGCGACACCTCTCCGGGCAGTTACTGCCGAATCAGTCGCCAAGGCCTTTTATTCAACTTGGGTCACACGCTTCGGTGTACCAACCACCATTACTTCGGACCGAGGTCCACAATTTGAGGCGACAATTTTTAGGCAGCTAACAGATCTTCTCGGCTGCCAAAGAAGTCGTACCACCGCCTACCATCCGCAATCAAATGGGATGATAGAGCGCTGGCATAGATCTCTTAAAGCCTCACTCATGTGTCATAATGACACACAATGGTTTGACGCCCTTCCAACTGTCCTCCTCGGCCTGAGGACAAGTATTAAGGAGGACCTAGGTGCTTCGGCAGCAGAGCTTACCTATGGTACCAACCTCCTTCTTCCAGGAGAACTTTTCCTAAATGGCGAAACACCGCGTGACCAACTTCGCGAATTGGGACATCTCCGTGACCTGCTACGTAAGGTTAGGGCAACCCCTGTAACCAGGCACGGCTCCAAAAAACTTTTCGTCCACCCTGAACTGCACAGCTGCACGCACGTCTTTGTCAGGGTGGATAAGGTCAAAAAGCCCCTCGACCCACCTTATGATGGCCCATTCAAAGTCTTCCGCCGCATCAGTGACCGCGTCTTCGAGATCGACATTAGAGGCAAGCGATCCACGGTCAGCGTCGAAAGGCTTAAGCCCTGTTTTCTGGAAGCTTCCGCTCCAGAATCACCTCCGTCTTCAAATACCACTCCTACTCCACCGGCACAACCCCCCCGTACTCGCGCTCATACGCGCGCCCATAACCAACTTACCACCCCCTAGACTGCCTTATCTGTTTCGTGACTACGTCACTGGGGAGGGAGTGATGTGGGCGCTTTTCAGGGCCCGAAGAGCCACGCATCGCTCGATCCCCACTATTCCAGGCGAACGACTTACCTCTCGGTCGAACTTCAGCAAGGTTGTGTAACCTTGCTACGGCATTTACCCCCAGCCAAATCGCCGGAACTAATACGGTTACCCAATCGGATAACCGTTTTGGAATTCTGTTAGGCAGCTTACCATTGTAGGGGATTTCCTTTCAGACCCCTTTTTCTCCAGCATCACCACTGAAAACATTAAATCCACGGCAAAGCTTATCACCTTGCCGTGGCATCGAAAACTCACCCTCGGTCAGACATTATTTCCTAAAAGAACATTAAGCCCACGGCAAAGCTTATCACCTTGCCGTGGCATCGAAAACTCACCCTCGGCCAGACCATATTCCCTAAAAAACATTAAGCCCACGGCAAAGCTTATCACCTTGCCGTGGCATCGAAAATTTACCCCCGAGGCGTACATCATTTCCTGAAAAGAACATAAGTCCATGGCAAAATCATCACATTGCCATGGCATCTGAAATCTTATCTTTAGGCATACATTCTGCCAGGGTATCTCGTTTCCATAGCCTTAAGCTATGGAAACAACAATCAACAAGAGTTCCTAGTGACTCGTTGTATTTGTTTACCCCCGGCATAACATGCATACGGCTATTGCCCCTATTGATTTACTACCGCCGACAAGGTTTCTGTTGACGCAAATCAAACATGTCCCTGTTTACCAGCAATCGCTGGCACCACAATTAGCGTTCCCCATGTTCAGAGATAGCATTCAAACAACGATCACCAGCAGCCAGAAAATGTTTACTTACAACATCTGGCAATGGCTGCACCCTATGTTCGTTGCAATGTTTAATCATCGGCAACAGAAATGATGATTTATGGCCTTCCATTAGGATGACCAAATCATCGGTTTCGGTTTTTCACACCCCAGATGCTAGTATTTACATTCCTAGAAAATGCACTAGCGATGTTGCCCGCCATCCACGGTCGCTGAACGATCGTATGCATGGCATACGCACACATGCGCAATGTATGCCTATTCCGTCAGGTCCAATCACGATTAACTACATCGAGTTAATCGTGTAACTCCGCCTTCTTCCCAGTTTCTTTCGGGATTCTTTCATTTTAACATTTTCCAATGGAATTAGTCAGATTTTAGCTACCTAGCGGTTCGGGAGTGTTGATACATCGGTGTCATAATGTTAATAAGTTGTGTCTAGTAATTCTTGAAATGCCTATTCGTGTTCGTACAAAGGTTCGAGATTCAAAAGTAAAAGATTGTCGCCGAATTTAAGACCTAAAGTGCTACTAAACAGTTTGCAAAAATAAAAGATTGTCGTTGAATTTAAGATCTAAAGAGCTACTAAACAGTTTTGCGAAAATAAAAGATTGTCGCTGAATTTAAGACCTAAAGTGCTACTAAACGGTTCAAAAATAAATGTCGTAGTCATAATCAATCATTAAAGTTGTATGTAAGAGTTATTAAGAAAATTAATAAAGTACCAGTAGTCGTGGAACTGAATAGATGTGGTGGAGAAAAACTATGTTAAATTAAATAGAGTTCATTAACAATAAAGTTCACCAAACCTCCACAGTGTTTTACTTCCGGAGTTTATTTTCCTCTTTCGAAGAACTTTGTTTCCTTTTCGCGGCGTGAAGTAGTGGAAATTAGTTAAACCCGCGTCCGTGTCGACGCACTGACTAATTAACACCACACTACCATCAGGGAATTGTTTCACTTTGTAACACCATCGATTGTCGATCACCTTCTGATCTGGTGGTGGTTCCTCCAGAAGCCAAGTGTGATTCTTCTGCAGCGAATTGATCTCCTCATCCATGGCTGCTTTCCATTTTTCAGAGTCCTCGGATTTGATGGCGTCATCGTAGCTTTCAGGGTCAAGTTGGCCAGTCACTGAAATCAAACCAGAAGGATACCGAACCGGTTGGCGAATTTGGTTCCTGTTTCTCAGATTGTAGTTTTGCAGTGGTACAGGTTCTTCGAGTGGCTCTTCATCATCCGTTAGCGCATACAAGGATTCTTCAGCTTCGCTTCCAGAATGTTCACCATCGTTCACCAAGTTCACGATCTCTGGCTCTTCATGAATTTCAGCAACTTGAGGAACACTCAAGTTTATTGTTGCTGGCTCATTGCCTGACTTGTCTGCTGAAAATCTTCTCAAGTTCATTGTTGCTGGCTCATTGCTCGACTTGTCTGCTGAAAATCTTTGTCCAGTGAATTTCACATCTCGAAAGATGTTTACCTTGTTTTCAGTAGGAAACCAGACTCGATACCCTTTCGTCGTTTCGTCGTAACCTACAAATATGCCCTTTTTGGCTTTGACGTCCCATTTCTTTCTCTTTTCCTTGGGGATGTGAACGAAAACTTCCTCACCAAAAGACCTGAGTGAGGCAAGGTCTGGTTTCTTTCCCAGCCAGAGGTCGCAAGGTGTTGCTCCATTTTTGCTGCTGGTTCCAGTCCTGTTCAAGGTGTAGGCTGCGCAGAGGGTTGCCTCTGCCCATAGCTTCTTTGGGAATTTTCCTGCCCGAAGAATAGTCCTGGCCGACTCAACAATTGTCCTGTTCTCACGTTCTGCTGACCCGTTTTGCTCTGGTGTGTAGGGAACCGTTGTTTGGTGTATCACACCGCGATCACTGGTGATTTTCTCCACGTCCCTGTTGGCAAATTCTAAACCGTTGTCAGTCCTGATGACCTTGATGCCTTTGTCCAGGTGTTTTTCTGCTTGGAGGAGGAATTTCTACAGACACTGGGCTGTTTCCGACTTCGCCTTGATGAAAAACACGGTTCTCCAGTGGCTGAAGTCGTCCTTGATCAGCAAGAAATAACGAGCGCCTCCTATTGATGTGTCAGGCATTGGGCCGCACAGATCAGCATGAACAAGCTCACCAACTCGTTCGGTTTTTGAGGTACTTATTGGAAAAGGGAGCCGGTGCATCTTGCCGAGGGTACAGTCGTCACATTTGACTTTGTCGTCCGTAAAGGGTAAGTTCATCCTCCTCAAAATCTTTCTAACCTGCTCGAAATTCTGATGAGCTAACCTTTTGTGCCAGGTGAGGAGTGTTTCTTGTTTAACGACGACGTTTGCCTGGTGCTCATTTGCCACGATTCTAAATTTCATCTCGAAAAGTTGATCAGATCTTTCTCCCACTGCAACGATATTTCCATCCTTCAATAGATGGCAAGTCCTGCAGTCTGATTTTTGAGACATGCCTTTGTCAAAGGCTGCTCCTAGGGAGAAAAGATTGAAGCCTAGATCTGGAACATGGAGGACGTCACTCAGGTATTTCAGCTTCCAGATTTTTCCGTCGAAAACTTCAACCTCGATGTCTCCAGATCCCACAGCTGTGATTGTTTTGCCATCACCAACTCGAACAGATTTTGGCTGCTGAAAATGGACGAAATTTGAAAACCATTCGCGCCGATGAGACATGTGGTCCGTAGCACCAGAGTCGAGGTACCAGATGTTGGAACAATCCAGGTTGTCCGAACCGAGAGTCAAAGCACTGATCAGCGCGTCGATTTTCCTGTTTGAGTGGCCCTCCTTTTGTGCCTTTCTCTCATTGGCTGCTTTTCTCTTGAAACAGTCTTGCTTCCAGTGGCCCGGCTTATTGCAATAATGACAGGATTTTGAGGATTTCTGCTCGAAGTTCTTTTGTCGTGATTTCCCAGCTATAAAAGCCACGTTGTCTCTTGCATTTGAAGGCTCTAGCCTGGATTCTTCGACTGAGAGTCTAGAAATAAGGTTGGTAAGATTTCTCTAATCGGGCTGTGTTGATTCCCATGCACTGATGAAATGTTTGAAGGTGGAGGGAAGAGTCATTAAAATGTTTGTGATTATCTGCTTATCGGAAATTTTCCCACCCATAACCTTCAATCGATGTGCAAGGTTTTCCAACTTGGCAACGTGTGTAGCAATGTTGTGAGCTGGGTCCTTCTGAACACTGTACCATTGTTGAAGTAGCATGTGAATGCTGGTCGCCGACTTTTGTTCATAAACAGATGAAAGTTTGTCCCACATTTCCTTGGAAGTCGTACAGTTGATGATGTGAAGTATCGGTTCCTCGTCGACTGATGTGGCGATAGTACGCTGTCCAAAAGTGTCCGGTTTTGTCCATGAGGCACGTGCTATTCGATGAGCTTCGGTTATGTTTTCCTCTGGAAATTCCTTTTCTCCGCTGACAATGTCTCATGCTCCACTAGAGAGTAGAATGATGCGTGCCTGAAACCTCCACGTACTCCAGTTCTCAATGCCTTTGAGTTTGGTTATCCGATTTGATTCGTTCTCCATCGTGGTGTTGTAAAATTTCACTGTTGCACGAGGGCGGACTTACAACACGAGATTTTAAACGAAAAGAATTTAAACAACACAAAAATATTTATCGTTCCGCGAACCTGGGCCCATAACCTATTGAACAGGCACGGTAAACAATAAAAATAAAACGGGATTGTTGTTTAAATCGAGGATATTTAATTTATTAGTATACACGTCCGAAGGGCACGAAAGCTGGATGCTAAGAAGAAAGAAACGAAAGTTCACAAATGTGAGTTTGGCGTTTCTTGGTGTGAATGACAGTTGTGTGCCTTAAGGGCCTGAATGCAATGAGAGAAGTGAGTGTTATAATTTAGCTTTGACTGCGTACAATTTGAATACAATTTTTTAATTTGTTTAACAAAATTTATAGAAGATTCAGACGGCGGTAATTCAATTTCGTAGTTGGAACATAAACACTCTAGGCTGGTTATATTTCGTCTGAAAATATTAACTCGATTTTAGGCGGATTGACAAGCCAATATAATCGTTCTTCAGTCGAACTGAATGAACAGGGAACGTTCGGCTTAGTCATGTGTTTCGTCACGATTTTGCTCTTTAATATCAATGTACGCCAACGCTTCATTTTCCTACCCCCTTCCGACTGTATTCTGCATGAGGACTTACATTTATTTTAAATACAAAATGTCAAAAGTTTAGTTTGAAAGATTATGTAAAATTAAATGTAACATATAACCGGAGATTCTGTTTACTTTACGGTGCTTTTTAATATAAGAAAACAGCTTTTTAATATAAGAAAAAACGGTATTAAAAAATAAGTATAAATAAATAAATAAAAATAATTAATAAAAAGCAAATCAAACAATACAAGAAGCCCACGTGGCAAAAGGCGTAATGATCTTAAACTCAACAAGATGCTTACAATGTACTCCGTGTCTCTTGTGGAATCGGATGAACTACCAATATTGAATTTCACAAGATCAACACGGACATCTCCAGCTCTATTACTACATATAAGCGTAAGGCTCATCTAACCCGTCTCTCCGCCTATGCCGATCGCAATACGATCTGCATCTGATCAACTTGTTGATTTAGCTAAGCAACTCTCGGATCATGCGCAAGACGAATCGATATCCAATGGATGGGTGCGATGAGCACGACGACAGATTGCTTTGATTTTCTGGTCGAATGGGCGGTCAAATGTCCGATTACGGATATCCTCCCTATAGCTTGACTAGAATCCAGGAGCACAATTAATTTAATATCAATCGCTTACGAGTGCACTCGTAAGTGTAACGCTTTGCATACTAGTGTCTCGTTGGTTCGGTCAAAGAGCGCTCATAAATAATTCAGCATCGGTAGCTCTTTAGCCAGGCAGCTGAGTAATTAAAAAAGGGAACAGAGATGTGAGGCGGCATCGCTGCGCGACGGGACCACCACGGTCGACGGACCGCTTGTGATGCATTGAAATGCAGGGCACTCGTCCTCAAGTGTTTCGATTAATTAACGAAATTGTCTGTGAGTGTCCCATATGACATCCGGGTGTTTGGTGGAGAGATGGCATGTGCCAACCGTTCATAGATACTTCACGTTTGTGGCATATTTCCTTTGACTATCTGATGAGTTATTTATTTGACGTCATCGAGTTTATTTTAAAGTTAAACGCAAATGTGCGTCGAGAATAAGGGTGGTATACTGCTTTCAACGCCGATTGGAGGTTATAGGAAAACCTATCGATGGAGATGGATAAACGAATGTGTGATTAATGAGAAATGAGCGGGACACCATTCTGTGTGATTGCTTTCGGTAGTTGCATACAGATTTTGTGGAGGGAAGTGACATGATAAGAGATATTGATTTCCTGTTCGTCGGCTTGGAGATTCAGTTCGTAGTTGTTATATTAAAAATGATTGTGGCCATTCGCCAGTGGGAGGGGTGCATTGTAGTATGAATAGGTGGTGCTTCTTTTGTTTTTTCTTTTCAAGGGCGAAGAAATTTAATTTTGATTCCAAAACGAATTGAAATTATAAATGACTGTAATTATACTTTACGACTATAATTATATTCCATGTATAATTAAAAGTGCTAAAATGTACATTTTGTATTCACAAACTATTACAAGAAACAGCTCTAGCAAAATTCTAAAAATTGAGTGATAAGGTCGCTATGCGACTTACCGAACTATGGCGTCCTTTTTAGTTATGATTTGGTGAAGGCAGAAGCCCCATGTATTTAGATTAATACAAGCAATGTATAACAATATGTGTGATTATAATATATAATAATTCGGATTTCTGTAATTTGTTACAATTTTAGAGGAATGTATAATCAATTTATTGTTCAGTTCATACAATAGTACCGAGTCGTCGCTCGAACCAGCGCACATACAGTCACACCTGTAGCACTAAGCTGTAATAGTGGGGTTTGGCGGAAGTAACGAGAGACGTACAAATAGGTCTTAAATGGAAGGATAGCGCGTTCAACAAATGTTTATTTGAAGTTGTTGTGAAGTCAAACAGTCTCCCAGTTAATAAAGATGGTGAACTCAGGGTGTGACGCAGTAATACCTAGACTAAGGTACGAAGAATACAGTGGTTATAGCGTCGCCATAGGATGGAAAGATCAAGAGGAATATGATTTCAAAGAACACCTTGTGTTACGGATTCGCTGGATGCAACCAGTGAATTCGCAATTGAACGCAGCCACAACAACTGGCTGACGTTTAGTTTGATTTTGTATCGAAATTGTCTGGTTGTCATGGTGACACCGTAAACAAACTTGTTTATGGTGTACACTCTTCTTCGTTAACATTCTGAACAGCCCAGTCGAATTCTTTCTTTGCATCAAATTAAATCTAGTCAATCTATTAAATAAAGATTATTATTATTATAAGGAAGCAACCGGCGTGTTATTTATTCCATTGGATGAGGATTATTTCTGCATTCACAGGTAATCTTTTGTCCATAGACAACCAAATATTAGCAATTGATTCCAGCCCACGGAAGCAACGTCGTTGCACGCCAAGAGAGCACCGTGTTCCCAACGCAACCACGCCAGGAGACACCATCGTGTTCCTGATCTTCCAGCATCAAACGCCAGGAGACCCCATCGTGTTCCTGACGCGTGTGTTCAACGCTTGTTGGACACACACCTTGATAACTTAAAAAAACTCACGGGCCGGTTATAGGAAATGGCAAGATGAGATGCTTCAGGACACTGCCTACGGAATGATCATAGCAAAACTAGAGGGAAATGAAACCTCACATATGACTTTGTCCCAGCATGCTGCGCTCAATAGTAGAGTATCTCTTGCATCAGCAATCCAACATGGAGTGGACCCTTGTAATAAACTGTGACTAATCAGTCCAGTGTACCACTTGTATATGCGTATCTTCAAATGCATTTCACGATTGTGGTTTCCCGGACGTTGCGCAACCAAATTCCCATGCAATCCCCCATTTGAATCATATGCGCCACAAATTAAACCAAAATTTCCATTTGTCGCACATTCGATGTTAAAATCCTCCTCGGGGACCTCAATGGGAAAATTGGAAAGGAAAACATCTCCCAACCAACTATAAGTAAAAAAAGCCTACACGACATTTCAAATGATAATGGATTTCGAATTATCACGACGGCGTAACGCGTAACCAAATAGACCACTTCCTCACAGACAAAAGACACCACTCGAATATCCTTGACGTAAGATCATATAGAGGAGCAGATTGCGACTCCGATCACCTTCTAGTGATGGGCAAAATTAGAAGTCGGCTCGCAGCAAACCCACATGGGCAGTCACGGGAGACGAGCAAAAAGTTCGACATTGATAAACTAAAAGACCTACGCAAAAGTGCTGAATATCAAGAGGAATTAACGAATAGATTTAGCATCATAGAGAATGGGAGCAGTGAGAAAGAGGAAACCAATAATCTGGGCACTAAATGAGCATCGATCAGAGACACAATCAAGCAAACAGCCCAAAAGGTATTACGACTTAAGAAAACAATTAAGTCCAAGCCTTGGTTTGACGATGAGTGCAGGGCAAAGATCGAACAACGTGAACGCCTCAAAGTGATCCACTTAGAAGGATATAATGAAGTCAACGCAGAAAGATACGCGACAATTCAGAAAGAGACAACGAGACCTTTCAACGAAATGAACATTTGGTTTAATTTGTCGCGCATATAATTTAACTGTGGATGATGATTGGGGTTATGGGTAGGAGTAGGATATTGGGGTGTGGATGATTGATTTTTGATGTCATAATGGAGGATTGGATGAGAGCAGTGATTTAGGATCAGTACACTAGAATCGTATCAATCACGTGGTTTTAGTCCTTTGAGGTAAGTCTTCCAAATTGCAATACAAAGACGCCTGTCAACAGATTGGGTAGAACGATGAGGACATTATTTACCCAACCTTCTAAAGTCCACACTGTTGACTCGTGTCCCAGCGGAAGAGGAGATTCGCTCACATGTTTTGTTGAAAATCATACAGTAGAATGAGTGAGCGTCAACGTTGCCGAATTAAAATAGAATTTCGCTGCACTTTACACGCAGTTCGAACAATCAATTCGATTCACCGGCAGCAAGAGCTGTTGACTTACCGAAAAGGAAATAATAGTATTTATTAAGTAGAAATTGGCCCATGATTAAGAACTCCTTCTCCCGAGTCAAAGAAACCATCGTGAAAAAATAACAAACATTCAAGTTCGATAGTCGAACAGAAGAGCGGAGATTGAAAGAGTAATGAGGCAACAAGTTTTGTTTTTACACAGACGCGCCCACAAAAGGGGATTTTGGAGTACCCTTAAATGTCAGAGGACAGTGCGAGCGGAAGGAGGTGGGTGGATAAGGAAAGGACGTATCGATGTACAATGGTCTTAAATGCCTGGACATTACAACGCCGTGGAAATAGCAGGGGTTATGGCAGAAGTTGCACAAGCAGAGCTTAGGCTATATGTTATAAACGGATTTATAGACGGAAAACGAGGCCCATGGAGAAAAGGGAAATAAGGTTGGATTGTGGCCGCTGAGGAAGAACAGAAGACGCAGAGTCACGAAGAGAAAAATTAAGATGGAAACTGATTCAAAAGCCAACGGAGATAGGCTTAGGAAGAAGATTGAGCTGCAGTATTACGTAGTTAACCATAAATAATGTAAACCATAATAGAAGTGAAAAATATTATAAACGTTTTCATACTGTTTCCTATTGAATTAAAAAAGTCCAACCGTAGACACTGAAAAAAGACAAAATTAATCAAGGCAATACAACGAACTTTTGCGGGAAACGCCAGGCGTAGGAAACGTGAGGGCAAAATTGATTACTGCACCAGGAAGTGATTGTTATTCCAGGACCGAAATACCCAAATACCACCAAATTGTGCGTTTAAGCAACAAGGACATTACATCGTCACCAAAAACTTTTGGCACGCAGAGGACCACCTAGCAAGGACAACCAAACAACCGATAAACCGTGAGTACGTTCCATATTTACATTAACATATTTTTGTGTGGAATAAATTTAAATTTGCAACAGCAGTATTTTAGCGGTACCAACCAGGAATAACAGTTATTCAGAAGATCTTTTGAAGATGCGACGCTCTCCTTTACTCGCATTCAGAACTTAGTTCAATTGAGGAGAGTTATTCAAAAGAGAGCAAGAAAGGCCACAAAAACTCTTCTCATCATCGGAGATGGGTACGAAGATTGTTGTGGAGACTTTGAACACACGTTTTGGAACTAAAGTCGGCGTAATTGTGAAGTTTAAGAGCCTGCACCTGAAGTGGAATATGATCCTGCACCTGAAGTGGAATATGATCAATTCTGATGTATAATGTCAGACTGATATATTTCAGTACACAATTGAGTAGTTAATGAAAACATCCCCACAACAAACTTACTCAGTTTTTCAGATTTTCATTAACACACTCGGCCATTTAACACATCGCTGCTATCAAAAGCCAACTGAATATATCCGTCAACAAAAAAGAAGATAAATAAAATAAAATCCCCTGGAACACGATCGTAAAAACGAAAAAAACAAGGTTTTAGACGCCATTCAAGGTACAATGGTCTTTGTCGTATGATTGAAATACATGCGCCTTTTGTAGAAAGCCGCTAGCACAACCCACTGATAAGTGAAATTCAATTACAAGGCTAGCGGGACAAAGTTGACGTAAAGTCCGTCAATCAGAACGTTCCGTCAACACCATAGAACATCACCCCCTATTGCATTTTATGCCCACTCATCCATCCGCCCTTTGGACTAATTAACCCTTGACGTTTGCTATGCTCCAGTGATCTTATTGACACTAAGTTATTAGTTTCATGTTTTTTTTGGCTGACATGGTTTTAATCGAAACATAAACCAATGCGTCCCCAACCGGGGGCAGTGGCAGTGACAGTCGCTGGCGCTTTGATGTTGCCGCAAAATATGATTAGATGACAGATACATGCGCTTTTCATCGGGGTCCATCACGGCGAACCACAAACAGGCGGCCTGTCACACATGTCGCTTTTACTGGCGTCGGATGTAATATTATTTTTAATTAAAATAAACCCAAGTGTTTTGTTTTGATGGCGGCATCTAGGGGGTGGAGATAGGTGGGGCATTGATAAACGAAATGATATTTCTAGTGATAACCCTCTTCCGTTAAGAGTGCGATCGTGACTGCGCCGAGTGTGGCGCCAATGTAACAACAGCCGTTAATATATAAGTCATAGAATGGGTTTGTCAAGTGTAACGTCCGTATGTTGTGGGACGTGTCAGAGTGTAAATAGACGATTTTACTCAAACAGAAATTTCCCCCCTACTTCTTGTTGTGTATTGAAGGTGGGTAACATTTGCCAATGTTGCCCCAGCAGTTAACTGCTGCAGATCACTTGACTTACTTTGGCCGGACAAATGGGAACATTTAACGAATGAACTATTTGTTTAAGACTGTTGGCGCCAGCCGTATGCTCTAGTTTTAATTGAATAACAATGAAAATGTTATTCGATTGTCTGCAAGGCTAGTGCCGAAAGGCTTGACAAAAGACACATGATAAGTCTTGTAGATTTAAGGCAGGTAACGAATAAGAGCAAGTCGGTTAAAGTGTTTAATTATAGAGGCATCTGTCTGTTAAAATCCATATTAAGGTATTTGCGGGCATTAATGATAACTCAATCCTGATCGCAATGTTGGTTTTAATTCCTGTCGTAATTGAGGTTTAATTCTAGTCTAAATTTTTGTCACAATTTTTAGTTTTGGTTTGAGTTCCGGTCTTAATGTTAGTCTTCATTTTTATCTTATATATAGTTTTACATTCATTTGGCAATAACTTTTAATAGAAAAAGTCCATATCCCGAAGTCCAACCATTTGCTCTTATTTGTCGTTATAATTTCAACTTATTACCAAGACAAACAATTCTTAAACTTCAGTAACCTAAAAGTAATGTAACTATCCAGCAATTACCATTTTCCCTTAATCAATCTTAGTTCCGCATATTTGGTATAACAGTTATGTACCTTCTTTTTTTTTTTTTTTTTTACATTTCTGTATTTATTGACCATAAATGATTTGTTACAATAAGTAATACAGATAACTTATAATTATCTTAGCTTTAATCGTTTACACATACTTGCTAGTACATTTTTCAAACATTATTATAAAGTTATATATTTCATGGGTGGACAAGATAGGAGTAGGTGGGGCTTCCTGGAAAAGGTCAGAAAACCAGGATATAATTATTTACTTAACCTATAACTAATTTGCTTAACTTAACTTAACTTAGCTTAGCCTAGCTTATCTAATTATTAAATCTATTATTATTACAATAAGTTAGAATAGGGTGGGGCGGGAGGTATAGTGGTTGATGGGTGGAATTTGGGTTAGGGTGGGTACTATGAGTCGGGGATATGGGTTGGGGGAACACTTTCCGATTGGTCGTTGAAACGCAAGATATTAGAGAAGGGTTGTATATTACAATATTTAAACTGGTGAGGTGAGAGTTCAGTATTGTGGTATACGATCTCATTGGAGTTGTTGACCAACCTGCCAGAGGTGAAGAGGGTTCTGGTGTGGAGACAGTTCGGGTAGGCAGTTCGGTTGTCTGACGGAGTCGATGTGAGCGCATTTATTATCGGATTGGGATTATTGGGAAGATTTTCGATAAATTTGATGGACAGCTCGAGGAAGCGTCGATCTATACGTTCAATATTAGCGGCATAGTAGAGCGAACTACTGTTGTAATATTTGTGGGAGTTAGGATGTCGGTTGAGGCCAGTGATAAGTCTGAAGCATTTCCTTTCGAAAATGCGTAGCTTCTCCATTTGGGCGGGTGTGATATGGTACCATATCGGGCATGCATATGTGAGAGTGGGTCTGATTATTTGTTTGTAGATAAGTGATTTGACTTTGGGAGAGAGACCATTCGGTTTGTACATGACTTTTCTGCAGAGGTTCAGTTGGGTTGTGGCTTTACGAATCGTATTTTTAATGTGGGCGGAGAATGACAGATTGTTGGTAAAGGTTATACCTAGATACTTTAAGGTTTTGGAGGGTTTAATTATATTGTTATTTATTTTAATTCTGATTTTATTATGGCAGCGAATAGTGTTGTTTGTACAACTCGCGTTTCTGCCTTTAAAAACTATGAGCTGAGTTTTGGTTGGATTTAGTTGAATTCTCCACTTGGTAAAGTAGGCTGACAGGATTGGGAGATATCTGTTAATACAGTTTCTTGCCTCCTTGACAAGCTTGTTGCTTGAATAAATTAAAGTGTCGTCGGCATAGTTGAGCATTGTTGTATTGGGTAACAGTGGCTGCGGTGCGTCTGATGTATAAAGAAGGTATAGTAGTGGGCCGAGGATGGACCCTTGAGGAACTCCTGCGGTTATGCTATAAGGTGTCGAGAGAGTTGAGTTTATTTTCACCATGAACTTTCTATCAGAGAGGTAAGAAGCGAGAAGTTTTGTGGAGTGGATGTTTAATCCATACATTGAATGAAGTTTGTATAACAGTCCTGCGATCCAGACACAGTCGAATGCTTTAGCTATGTCTAGGGAGACACATACCGTTGGGGATTGGTTTTGGAGGTGGGTCGTCACATCATGTGCCAGTTTTAAGAGAGCATGACAAGTGGAGTGTTGTGAGCGGAAGCCAAATTGAGAGTTCTGAATGAGGGAGTTATCCCTGGCAAATGAGAGAAGATTTTTGTAGATTTTACATTCAAGAATCTTGCTAAGCGAGTTTAGCTGCGATATCGGACGGAAGTTATCCGGGTGCTTGGAGGGCCCAGATTTGCTAATAGGGACGATCACCGCTGTTTTCCAACTTTTAGGGAAATGTGAAGCGTTTATTATGTGGTTGAGAAGAACGAGGATCGGGAGCAAGTTGCCTGGGTGGAGTCTTTTGAATAGGAGGTTAGGGATTCCATCTAGGCCAGTCGATTTTTTATTGTTACGTGAAGTAATGACTTCGGATAGTTCTTCAAGGCTTAGGAATGTGTCGATTCCTACGGGGTGTGATGCTTTATTGCTTTCGGTGAATTTAGTAATAAATGGTGTGAGGGATGGCTCCAGTGAGCGTGGAATGTAATCGTTCACTGTATCGTGGAAATTTGTTACTGGGAGGGTATCGTTTTGCTTATGGACTTTGCAGAAATGTTCAGCGAGACAGTTTGCTATATCAGTGTCCGACTGGACGATGTTATTATTAGTTGGGTGAATAAGATAATCTGTTCGAGGCTTGAGTTTGCGACCCGTTAGTCTGTTTATGTTTTTAAATAGATCGCGATTTGGTTTGATACTGTTTAAGGTGGATGTGTAGGTCTGATTAGTGAAAACTTTTAGTTGTCCATTTATCAGGGAGGTCAATAGCTGGATCTGTTGTTTAATATAAGGTGAGTAGCTAGTGTGCAATTTTCGTCGGAGTTGTTTTTTTATACGTAATAATTTTGTGAGTAGGTTGGGTAGGGGTTTTCCTAAGTGATTATGAGGAACGATAGTGGGAGTATGGCTGAAGAGAGCATTTCCCAGTATTTTATGTACCTTTAAAAGCTCACATTAAAAACAAATGCACTTGTTTTAAAGTTACATTACTATTACTACTATTTATTGGCCTGTAGGAACCGGGAAGTC
Source organism: Microdon myrmicae (assembly GCA_963931805.1). NCBI lineage: Eukaryota > Metazoa > Arthropoda > Insecta > Diptera > Syrphidae > Microdon > Microdon myrmicae. Next base: position 45,884,554 of record OZ007498.1, on the reverse strand, counting down.
CATGACATCGCCGACTTGACTCCGTCTTCGTTCCCTGTCCTGTGCACACTCCTTTCACGCTTGACCATCCGATCCGATCTACTCAAAGACGAACCTAACATTGTCTTCCCATCTCCATCGAGGTCTTCCTACCGGTCTCTTTCCCATTGGTCTACCGTCAAGAATTATACGCACGGCTCTGTCGTTGCCCATTGGCAACCCCTAAATGTGGGGATTTAATTCTATTTTAGGACAAGTCCTAAAGTCTTGCTCCCCTAACGGAAGCACATACATTGGGCATCACTTTTCACAACTTCAAATAGATTGTTGTTTCCATTAAGGAACGAATCCATTCTAGTGCCAAGAACTAATAGTTTCAAGATACCAGTGCTGGAAGAAAGAAGTGTGGTTTCTTTTTTGGAATAGGTTGGATATTCACTAACATCCTCAAATTTTCCAATTGAAAAGAACATATGGTAGACCTTTCCCAGCGATTTAACAAGTGAAGGTAAGCTATGGAAAAATATACTGGGAATCCGGAGAAGTTGATTTGAGGCTCGGGCAATAATATAATTCCGAAAATGAATTTGGGTTAGTGTGGCAGTGGTTTTGCAAAACCTTGTCATTCCACCATCCAAACATGCACCACAACTAAATCCAAAGCCAAATCGATATTCTTATTTCATCCATCCATATAATAGCAACCTTAGTTAAAACCAACTAAACATTCTCAATTAAGTAAACACAAGACAAATTCAATAAGATTCATCCATCAAGCAGGGAGATAAATTCGATAAATTTTCAAAAATTCTTAAGATCATAAAATTCGCACCTTCGGGTGAATTTTGTCTACGTCATTCCTTGTTCGGAATTTCCAGTCGAAGTGCTACCACTACTATTTATTGGTCTGTAAGAACCCGAAAGTTCGTGACCCCATTAACTCGGGAACACCACTGTTCCCGGTCCTGTGGATTTTCTTTCCATGTTTCGCCACCGCGTCCAATTTCTTAAAGGTCACTCTAAGTTTACGACAAAATATCTTGTCGTCTCTTCCAGGAATTCTTATGTATTTTATTAAGAGCAAGTTCAATGAAGTGGCTGAATTCTTAATCTCGGTTATCAGTCCTGATGTTGGCGTCCGACCGAGAGGATGCCAACAAATTAGAATCTAAATTGCAATACACTTTAATAAATTAAATTACGACGGCTTTGAGGTTGGAAACTAATGGTTTTGACACCCGAATTAAAATTATTATATGCTTCGTGGAATATGATTAATTTCTTCTTTTTTTAAAATTATATACTAACATTAAAATAAATAAATAAAATCGAATCGTCGTAAAGTTTATTCTTAGTTGCCGCCCTGGGCCTGACCGTCAGTTTACCCGGAAAATTTCCAAAAAGCAGAGACTATCTTTTTCAGAACGCCCCTGTCGAGTGCATCGGGTGCTCAATAAAAGGCACTTTGAACTCTTAGCCGCGTTCGAGAGGAAGGTCTTAAGGGGAATTTTTGGTCCTGTATGTGAGGGAGGACTATTCCGGAGACGCTACAACCATGAGTTGTACGCGATCTACCTTGAAGCTAATGTTTTAAGAAAAATCAAAATCAAGCTCGGTAGACTCCGCTGGGCGGGACAGCTAGCTCGGATGGCCGACATGGGCGCAGAGTTCTACTCCGTTCCCAGTATTTCCACTAAGGTTCCACCACGTAAAACGCCGAAGGAAAAGGACGAAACGCCGCCACGCTCATCCACAACCGGGTGTTAGGGGAAAACACAGTCCACCGAGGAAATCGAATGAAACTCACTGTCTTAAAAGTAAATGTTCTTTTATTGTATGGATGTAGTTTAATTGACCTTTTAATAATAACACTCTATTTTAATTAACTTTCCGGGTTGCACTATTTAGTTGAGCTTTAATATCTTATCTAAAAAAAAAATTACACCGAAGGTAAACGGACGCACAGAAACAACATATGAGACGTTAAACTTATTTTGATCAAAAAGAGGCGCTTTCTCGACTCGACGGGTTTACGACTCGAGGGGACATTCGCGTCTCCGTGCGCACCGGAGAGTGGGAGATCGTGCGACCAACGTGGTCAACAGATGAAATTCGACTCCAAGATTCAATTCGCTGGCTAAGGAAATTCTGGGTGCATTCGCTTTCACTGTGGTGATAACCGGATGTGGACGTCGGTTCATTTCATGGGTCGAAGCCATGATAACGAATCTGAAACACCAAGAAGGGGCATAATGTGCATCCAGGAGATGTGTGTTCGTTGAAACGAACAAATCGAATTTCGTGGGATGCTAATGGTTTGTGTTTGATTATGGGTCGAAGTCATGAGGGATGGATTCAGGGCAATTACAATACAAAGGGAAAAGCGCCCTATGCATCGTTCGATAATGAGGGTCAGCTGGATAAATAGTAGCCACCCATTAAATGAAAACTGCGTTTAGGGTAGCACAAACGATATGGATTTTTTATGGTATCGCCGGGAAGCCTATGGAGGAACAGCGTTCTTTGTTTGCACTTGGTGCGAGTTAGGGAAATTGGCTTCAGCGTCGATTGCGCTAATTGTATGCAGCTGCTTCGGACTCATGATGCCATATGCACTTTAAAGAATTATTTCTAGAAATTTTAGATAATGCGTTGTATGCATTAAATGTCGTTGTAAAAGGAAATGTTTCAGGTATGCTGGGTGGAGATTGCAGTGCATGTGTGGGGAAGTTGAAATTTAAGTTCCTGAAAAGGTAGAAAGAAATTCTTACAGGGAATTTGTATGCGAAGGGATGCATGAAAGGTAAGTTTTCTGTTCCAGGGACTTTTTTGATTACTGATTTGATCTCATTAATGCGTGAAGCATTTAAGATGCTAATGCGAGTGCACTAGTGAAATTAGGAGATTGGGTGAAAGTTATGGGAGTTTTTCAGGAAAGCGAACCGTGGGGTTTGGCGGAACCGCCAGAAGCCTGCCCGGAAAGACCTTTGTGGCGGGAGGTATGGAAGGAGACAGCGCGGCAGATCTTGTCTGCGATAGAGGGATGGCGTAGACCAGGACCCTCAGAGCCTGGACGTGCCAAACTGGATGACATCGGCTCGAGATTGGGACCGGTGGAGATATTTGTTAAATCGGATCCCGATTGTTAGTGCCGATGATGATGATGATGATGATGATGATCAACAGACTTCTGCAAGATGACTTCAATAGAATCAAACGTTTCTGCGACGATATAAAACGGAATGGGAGAACATTTTCCATTGTAAGATGTAATTATTTTCCACTACAAGTAAAAACTGTAGTCAGGTACATTGGTGTCGTTATTGTACTTTGATAAGCACATAACAACAGCTCTTAGGGCAGCGAGAATTCATATACTATAACAAGAAGTCGCTTTCGTAGCAGTCTTTTAGACTCCAAAGTCAAAATAATTTCATACATGTCATTCATTCGACCAGTATAGGTGTATGGCTGCCCGGTATGGTATAACATATCCCCATTCTACATGGAGTTTCGGGTGTTTCAGATGCAATTTTTGCATTCCTGTCTTGGAATGTATAGAACACTAGAGTCGCAACTTAAGAAGTTCTACCACAATAAAGTCCTGTACGACAAATTAGGACTAAACAGAATAGATAACTTCATAATAAAAATTATCCGAGGTCGCACTGCAAGGGCAATATATAGTGAAAATGATTTTATTTCGCGACATTCTATCCCAATTATATGTATCTGGAGAGCAATCTCCACAATGGGTTTATTCTTCAGAAGAGTTTCCCTTCTTGGATAGAAAAGGTCTTAACCAAAATAGACATGGAGTCCCTATTATTTCACACAATTTCCGTGGTGCCAGGGATAAAGGAATTCTCCATGATAGCGATATCTCTAATGTTCCAGATCACCTTCGTTTCAGTATGGTGATTATTGAAATAGATAAATCTAGAAGAGACCGACCTCATCCCAACTGATGGTGGGTGAGTGACGGAGAAAGGGCTTTACGTCCCCAAATATAGTATCACTCTCAAGCGAAACGCTCTCATTTCTCTTCCCTAGATTTAATTTTAGTATTATTTTCGTCGAGTCTATTCAGTTTTATTTTAATACCCAATGATGTTTGGTTTGGTTCTAAAGTTCTTGTGTGTTCGGAAAAAAAAAATATAAAAAAGAAATTGTTTTCAATTTAAAAAATGTATAAAAGGTCAAAAAAAAAAGAAGAGAAAGGCCTCTTATATATACGGATCAAATATAAACGTTAATTTCTTTTTTTTACATTTTTTAAAAAAATAATGTTACTATCAACATTTTTCAGTAGAAAGACTTAGGGCGAGTTGTTACCCAATTGCGCGTGCTCGCGGCTTCTTCATTACTTTCGAATTTTATTCCTCCAAGCAATTCTTTCAAGGGTGTGAACGAAAAGTAGTCACAGGTGGACAAGGCTGGGCTAAAAAGAGGGTGTTCGAGTGCTTCCCAGCCCATTTCTTCCAATGTATCCCTTGTTAAAGGCTGAGGTGTGAGACTTGGCGTTGTCATGAAGAGGGATGGCATCTCGAAAGGGCATACCTCGTCTTTTGTTTCGATATGCGGGTTTCGCTTATTGTAACAACTGATAGTAGTAAGCTGCATTCACTGTTCGTTGTTCGTGAAGAAAATCAATCATTAAAGCAGCCTTTGAGTCGAAAAAATGTTATCATCTGTACGATTTGTCCTTGGGCGTCGATTATGAGTTTCGTTTTCAATGCATTCTGGCCCACGTATACACACTGAGACAGTTTATCATCACCAGATTGCGCCTTCAATCGAAAAAAAATGTCCAGGGGTTTAACGCCTTCATTTGTTAAAACTTTTATAAAAACCCGTTGCGCAGCAAACGTATGCATGTCTTGCTCGCTCATAGCTGCACTGACTACAAAGTCGAGCGCCACCGCTAGCTAAACCGGTTCCCCTACTCTTCATAAACCAAAAACCAGCCGCGCACAAGATAATCTAACTCGCAAAGAAGTTGTTGTTGCTAAGCAAAAAAGTGAGATTACCGTTTATATTTGTTTCACCCTTATATATATATATATATATATATATATATATATATATATATATACGCGGGCAATTTGATAAGTTAGTGATCATTTGAATTGCTCGCACAACTTTAACTTTAAACGCAATGTTTGAGAGAACAAATTCATCGAGAAGGGCCAAGCTTGAGAAAAGAAAACTCATAGTTTTTGCACCACGATTACAGATCTCACAAGGCTATCGTTGTGAGCGGATTTCAGGCCACAAAACCCAGCAAATAACATGGAAGAACCTTCGTATTCACGTGATATTGCTCCAGTTTACATTTTTCTCTTTTCAAAACTCAAATTACCACTTCAAGGGACCCGTTTTCAGTCGATAGAAGACATAACGCAGAAAAGGTTGGCATAAGTGAAGTATTTCAAAAGGAGCCTTCTTCGAAGGCGATACAATAAATTTTATTGAATAGCAAATATTTTTGTGATGACCGAAGTGCCTTATTAAAAACATAAAACGAACATCAACATTGTCACATCGAAAAACATTACGGACCATGGCCATTTTTACAGATTTTACACGGGGACATTTCCTGGGAAATCTTTGAAAATATTCCGACAAATTCAGTTTATTAACGCCCACAAGGTAATACTTTGCATCCTATTAATTCACGATTCATCTATCAACGGCATGTGTAGTTCTATACTTAAATTTGGTTTGTCACAAGACTAGACTCGTTCCGGGATTCGTATGAGTTCAGTTTGATAAGTCAGTGACTTTTTGAATCTCTCGTACAGTAAATTTAAACGCAACACTGCCCCCATCAACATACGTATATAAATAGATTACTGTCAGAGTTTGAGCAAGCTGCGTTATTTAGTTTGTGTTGACATCTGTCAACAGACATCCTCGTGAATTTTAACGAAGATGTAAAAAGGCGAATTTCGTCTGCTCATTAAGCATAATCAACCAAAATCCCCAAATTGGGCCACGAACTGCTACACGATCCAACATGTTCTCCAGATTTAGACCCCTGCGACTATTTCGTATTTCCAAACCTGATGAAATGGCTAGGTGATAAGAGATTTGAGTCGAATGAAGAAGTCACCACAGAAACGAACACCCATTTGACGGCCTTGAGGAAACCTATTGTTTGGAGAAAATAAAGTAATTGGAAAATGGGGGATGGGAGCGAACATACAGGGTAAAGTCTCTGCTTTCAACCCGGTGAAGGCCAGGACGATCCTTGTCCCTGTTCAATCCAAGTTGGCATGCAGTCTCCACGTGACACCCCTGGATTCAAGGAACACCAGAGGAAAATCAGTGGAAAAACGGCAAAAGTATGCAAAGTTTTGGCGAGACTGCTACCCAATGTTGGAGGACCCCGGACCCACATAAGGAAACTCATAACCAGTGTCAACACCTCCATTATAATGTATGCAGCTCACATATGGGCAGGAGCCGCACAGTATAAGTCATACATGAGGGGAGTGAACTCAACGTATAGACTGGCATCACTAAGAGTATGCTGTGTATTTCGGACAGTATCCGAAGATGCCATAAATGTTTTGGCCGGGAGGACACCACTTGACATTGCGCTAAAGCTAAAGCTAAAGAAAACGCTGCATCGCATAAGGTCTCCCAAGAGAATCGTCGGAGAATGCGGCCACAGTTAGAGCTCTCAGGCCTAAGAGAATGGCAACGAAGGTGGGATTCTTCCACCAAAGGAAGATGGACCCACACCATGATACCTGTTATAGTAACATGGGTGAAAAGAAATCATAGCGAGCTGAATTACCACTTGACTCAGCTAATATCAGGACGCTTTCGGCAATACCTGCACATGTATAAGCATGTGAATCACCCAACTGCTTGTATTGCGAAAGCAAAATAGAAAATGCGGAACACGTACTCACATAGTGCGTGAGATTCGAGACCGCACGAACGATTTTGAAGAGACATACGAGACGGACAGTTACTCCGGCTAGAGTAATAAAATACATGCTGAGTTCAAAACAGGCATGGTCCGTAACCAATGGTATTCTCGGTGAAATGATGCAGCAGTTGCGACGTGACGAGCGGAGTAACAGGGCAACTCCGTCCCGCCCCGCGATGGAATATCTAAAAGAAAGTTCCGCGGGGATCAACGGGAATATGAGCCTGGCGGGAGGTGGTTTTAGTCGGTAAAAACCCGGCAAGTCTCTGGATCGGCCTAGAGGTATCTTTGAAGATTTCCACCTTCCTACCGCCAAAAAAAAAACAAAAAAAAAAAACCCGGATCGTTTTTTTGGCACCCACCAATGCATGCTGCGACATCCTGAGATAGGTTGGCACAAGGCTAATAACCTTGCCCGGAAAATTATTATGGACAATTTAACAAGTCTCGGATAAGGACCGGATACCTGTGGGTTTTTGGGGTCCTTATAAGGGTTTATCCCGGTGGTAGGTTCACCAAATTAATCGAACGCTGTTCTATGGAAACGCTAAACCCAGCTGTCCGTTATCTCTCTACTAACGAAAAGAAACGAGGATCACTCGGTGTTACCAATTTATTTCAATGACAAAGGAATTCCAGCCTGAGGTAATACGTTTTTATTTTTCGTAAATTAAAGTTCAAACAATTCATTACATAAATCAACAGTTCAGTCAATAAATCATCAGTTCGGTAACTGAATAACAGATTTAATTTTTATCCACTTTATTTAGTAAACTATAAGTTCGAGTGATTTATTACATAAATCTACTGTTTGGTCACTAAATGATTAATTTAATTTTGATACAGTCCATTTTGTAAACTAAAAATTCAAATGATTTATTACATAAATCGACTGTTCGGTCACTAAATAATTAACTTAACTTTGATATACTTTATTTAGTAAACTATAAATTCGAGTGATTTGTTACATAAATCAACTGTACTGTCACTAAATAATTAACTTAACTTTGATATACTTTATTTCATCATCATCATCATCGGCACTACAACCTAGAACCGGTCTTGGCCTTATTTAGCAAGTCCTGAGGCTTGTTAAATTTTCCATAATGGCCAAGGCCGGTTCCCCGTTGTAGTGCCGATGATGAAGATGATAAATTCGAGTGATTTATTACATAAATCAACTGTACTGTCACAAAATGATTAATTTAACTTTGACACAATCTATTTACAGACACGATTTTTAAGTTGGCTCCCGACACCGATATTAAGCACTGAATTTACACTCCAGAAGTTGACGACAGAATTTTAAAATTTAACGTGGAGGCATTGCTTGTCTCCACGGAATCTGTATCGCGATTAAAGATTTAACTTGAAACGGCAGAATACCGAAACTTTCATTCATGGCTACGATGACCATCCATAAGGGATGATCATCGAAAGGATGTGCACCACACAGATGAGGTTGCTTCGCGCTTTCATGCTGTGCATGAGCAATCGAACCGTGGATACGATAATTTCCTAAGGGGAACGTACGGTGACAAGGTTGCAGCTGGTGCCAATATCCCTGCATAGGGATTGAAATGTTTGCACGATCAGCGACTGTGTAAAGTATTATTGCTGACCGTGTACATGTTGATGGCATCCCCACGTAGTCGAATTCTCGATGGTAAAATTCCATTTTGAGAACTCGACTTGCTTGGGCGGTCGGCCGGATGCCCTCATGTATTTGTCGGTCAGGTGGCCGATCGATGTGGGCATGATATGCAAGGGAAAGATAAAACATTTCCTGCAGTTGTGCGGCTGGCGCGCAAGGGAATATCTCATGGATATTGTTCGGGCAATGTTGGTTGCTACATGGTGCAACCAAATTGCGCTTACGTGTGTAGGATGCCAGCCATATGATAGAAATCGAACCGAGACATGTACACTGTATTGGTTCGGTTCATGTTGGCTGCGTGATGATGCAACCAAATTGCCCATAAGGAACATGCCTGTTTAAGTGCTGATGGATTTAGCATCAGCAAATATTATGTTTTTAGCATTTTAAGGCTTTATGATTCAATTGCTATTTGCTATTTGCCCAAAAAAAAATCTTTTATTCAAAAGCCCATTGACTGTTAAACTACGCTCGCATTTTCAGAGCGTTACAATTTGTAACTCTTCAAAAACAGCTCTAAGAGGTATCTAACAGCACCGCAGGGCTCTGATACAATTCGCCTTACCTAGGTGAAGAATATTAAAAAAAAAACCCTGTAACTTAAAATTTTAGGAAATCACAAAATCTTTTTTGTGCGCATATTTGAATGAAAAGAAACAGTTTTCCTTTGTAATTTGAAATTTCAGTCATTTAATAACTACTCGTATGTGGGGCGACATTTCCTCTGCCTGTCTTCTATTTCTGTCTTCATTTGCAGTCTTAATAATTTAATACCATCGAAAATTATTTTTGTGTGTAAATATAAAAATAAACAATTTGTACTTCCGTGTTTTTAATCTTTGGGCTTTTAAAGACATGTGGTTTGGTACCTCGTTTTAAAATTCCATTTCTCTTTATTGCTCCCATTTAAGGGTATCAGAAAATTAGCGCGAGATATTAAAAAACGAGGAGGGGGGGGGGGGGGGGGGGTGTTTACATCCGTTTGCAAGGTATATTGTCAGTTCTTCAGATTAGCTAGCTACTCTGTTCGTCTAAGGCTCCAATAAGCATTCTACAACTTGGATCAATGTATGGTGTTTTCAAGGCGACTATAAGAAATAACATTGCCCAGAAAAACAAATTATTATGGAAAATTTAACAAGCCTCATACTTGTTAAATAAGGCCAAGACCGGATCCCGGTTGTAGTGCCGATGATGATGATGATAAGAAATAGAAAGTTAATAGAAATTCGTATCGAAGAAGGAATTAAAAAAATCCGGTCCCTGGATCCGGTAGAAGACTTATGTTACCTCATAGCGTGTTGCGCGATCCTTGTTTCGCTACCTCGGTATGTTGGTATTGTTTTCCGAGGAATCTCCGGATTTCCAATGAAAGTGCCACCACTGGACATCAGCAGTTCATTATGACAACGTAGCTGAACTGATGACATTGCAAAACTATGGAGCGGTGCAGTTTTTCTGCGTTAAAACTTTTTTTACACGTCAATGCTTACAATGTGCGCCTCACAATCTTCACTTCAACAAAGTGTTAAAGATTGCGGTTAATGACAAAATGTTTTCCTTTAATAGGGGAAAGGGTAAGAGCACTTGTACACAAGGCATAGAAGGCCATTCTTGGAATGATTAGCTCATGTAAGTCTTCTCCTCCTTGGAGACGTGATTGTTATTCTTTTGATTTTTGCAGTTTACCAATTTCATGTCATCAATGTGTTGTATCTAGACTCTCAGGAATTTCTTGGTATTGATTGTTATACACAAGTCGCCTTTCCTCTCTACTCGGCAATCAATATCTGTAGATCTTTAAAACTTATATACGTAAAAGTGGTAGCAACAGTGACCGAATGATATGTCATTTAACAGCCAGAACACGAATAGGAGATACTTGAAGATACACAGTTTCCGACCACACCACTACTGCTCCTTCTTATCAAGTTTTTCTGTTCTCCTTTTAAGCCTTCAACTACTGGCTTCGTTGCTGTTTCCTCACATTATTGTTATTATTATTGACTGGTAACCCCTTACAAGGTAACGCCGGGCGGTCCGACATCGCAACACCAGTCCCACCATTGCCAACCATTACGTCTCTTGCTTACATGCAATACTTAAATGTTAGGTAACTGGTTTTGAATGTAAACACAGCCATCGAACAATGGCGTGTCTAAAAGGTCCTGTACGTTTAGCAAGATGTGAAACAGGCTTCGAAGATTTTCGATTTGTTCAAGATACTTGTACACATACATCGGTCATTCAGTGGCTCTTTGAAGCTATTGAGCTCCAATTAAATATAAAAAGCTGTTGGATCAGTGTGTAACATTCTCCTATGGAATACAGTATCGTTGATGTGTACTCATCGTTTTCGCTGTGTTTGTACATCGCCTGGGCATTACATTAATTCACCAAACTACATGTGTAGTTACACGAGTGAAGAAGTAAAAGTTCCACCACCACTAATCTGGAGGCTGGTACCACCCAAGGCTCCAGCCACTAACCCCACTTCTTAAAATTTAACACAGCACCAATTGCTGGATGTTATATCAAACCATTGCAATCGGCCATCACTAGTGGAGCGATCCGTGAGATGCGCAAATGTGTGTGAGCTGGCTCCTCCAACTTGGCAGCTTGGAACCGGTTTTCCCCGAAAAAGAAAACAACACAAGAAAAAGGGCAAAATGAGAATGAATAAAAAAAATTAACGAAAGCTTCGCCAAAAGGAAGTGGGCGTTCAGAGGAAGCTTCCAAGGATCTTTTATCTGTTATGCAGTTTCCGACCTCCATGTGGGATTTTGCATCTGGAACGGCATACAAAAGCTCCCAATGATAACAAAACTGTGGTAGGTGGATGTGGGGGATACGTTCTCGTATTTTTCCTATTTGCCTTTGTAGGTCTGTAGCTTTTTATCTCTCTCTTTTATTTACAATTTCTCTTTTCAATTCGCATTCTGTGGTATCAATGTGAGCATGCAATTCAATTGCGGTGACCACACACAACGGGAATTCGTTACAATGTGGGGCTTGATCCGCACAATGTGTTGACGATTGATAGAGGGCGCTATTCGTCAGTACTGCCTCAGCGCTCGCTTGTTAAAGTGACGGTGGAATTATTACGACGGTATCCATAACTCGTCGCGATACTATATTACAACGACTATCGTCAAATACTTAGATGGTTATCGAAAGTTTTTAAATTTTGTTTGTAGCCTGCCCACGGAAAAATCGTTTTAGATAGTTTGCCTCCCTTCGGTGTTCGGTATTATGCTGAGTGATAGTATATTTTTCCGCAGATACACCGTCGTCACTAATCCAAGCTAAGGCAACACATCCATCTGCAACCAAACTGAGTGGAGCTGTGCGATGAATGCTCCCCGGTAGTGTTGGACATAAATCGCATGGGCACATTACAAAACGTAGTCCGTATCTAAGAATGACAGGAGGGACAGCTCTAGAACACACGTCTGTATCTGAAGCTTTATATGGTTGTTGATTATTGTAGATGGAGCAGTTGCATCGTAGTCGGATTGCTGTTGCTTCTGTTTATTTGTCTGACTGGGGACTACTGTAATGATGGCCAATCGGCGGTAGGTGTGGTGGAGCATCTGTCTGCTGCATGAGTGTAGTTCAAGTGCCGTGCCGCCCCCTTTCAATCGGTCGGGTACTACAATCAAACGATAGCAAAAGAACTAAAGTACTCGTACACATATAAATACAATTTTATTTTTACTTTTATATTTAATATTATTTTGCGTTTATTGTTTATTTTTTTTGTTCTTTTTTTGTGCTGTCTCTTCTCGGTTTGGTTTTATATTTATGTCGTGTGGAGTGTGTGGAGGAGAAAAACGATGGAAAATTATTAGAGTGCCGCCGTTTCGCTTGTAATCGGTGTCGTTTGGTCGGTTATCGGACAAGCGGTGAGTTGATAGATCTGCTACTGTGAGGCACGTTTGATATAACCGTCAGCCCCGTCGAATCGCCGTTGTTGTCGTAATCGTTAGAGAGTGCGATCTATTTGACCTACACACGGAAATTTCGTTCGGGGTGGATTAAGTGTGTTTTGTCCTGAAGTGATATTTTTGAACTTCGTTTTTTCTCTCCTTTTTTGTTTTTTTTGTTTTTTGTTTAGTGTCTTGTTTGCAATTAAAGAGTAATTTTGAATTTGAATTCGAATTGGGATTTGGCACTGAAAACGAAAGCGCTGATGTGATTCTTGGTGCTGTGGGAATTATCGATTTTCGGGGAAAGATTGTGAATGGCAGATTTGCCGCCGAAAATACGAAACGATTTCACGCGATTGCTGTCAAGGATTCCTTGAATGGTGGAGTTCAGGATTCGCGACATGTCACATTTTCCGCTGAGAGGATCACCCAACAACCAGGTATGTAATTATTTTGTTTGTTTTTTTTTGTCTTTTGGCAACAATTCGAGATTTAGGGGATTGTAAAATGTATGGTGTTCTGTGCGAGGTCAATTTCTCTCATGTGTCTGTGTTGATAATTAACAATTATATTATATTTAGGAATAGAGACACGCGTTGTTTGATATATTTTTTAGTTTATATAAAATATGACGCTTTTGCAACTGGTTTCTTTTATTACATTCCGTATCAATACTAATATAACTACTGAAGCCTAAGTCTATTTTGATAAAATTTTGTTGAGCTTAATTTCCATGGACACCCCAGTGATTTCGAATAGTTTTGACTCAGTAGCTTAGGGAATTGCTTACATGTGTTTCATTTAATTTGTGTCCGAAGCTAGCCAAATGCTTTAATTATAATTATACACAAGTTGAGTTGCGTCTGAGCATCACGTATGACACCTTATTAATTCCGATATTGCCGAAATATTATCTCTAAATATATTAATTTTAAAGGTATTTTATTAATAGTTTGTAACATTCAAAATGAATTCAATCATGTCTAATTAGAGAGTAAGATTTCACACTCGCTAGTCCTCAATGGCCAAGATGGTGATGGTACTCTGATAGATACACCGGTTTGCGTCGCCATGTTCAGCTTACCTTCGTGATTCTCGTATTGTTCTGACTTTTATGACAAGACCAGAAAAGTACAAAACATCTTGACCAGAAAGTTCCCAAAAATACCCTTAAATACCGCTTCCAGTCACCTGAACTGAGTTTTGTGCGTTTTGTTAGGTTGACACATCTGTCGTCAACATTCTCACCAATTTCCGCGTCATATATTGATATTTGCAACTGTTTCGTCGTGTTGATCACATCTGCCCCTAAGTTTTCAATATTTTAAATGTTCAAAAATTTGCATAGAATTTGCAACAGCTAGGTTTTGCTAAATTTCGCGTCATCAACGCATTGAACACCTTGGAAACGTTGAAAGATGTCAGGGGGAACGGTATGCAACCATTTTGATAAACAACCGAACTTTAAGAAATTCGTCATCGCACAATCGTGCTCGCTCTCGAGGATCTGCCCACGTTCGACTGATAACGGCATTTTGTAACATCAAGGGCATCGGTTTCACCAATACAAATGTAAACGTCACCCACCACTATTTGCAAGCGGCGAAAACTGATATCCTTGCCGCAACTGAGACCCAGGTCGATTCGTCAACTGATTCGACATATCTTCGTTGCTCAGGATACAACTTACATTCGAGCTTCGGTTTGAGGGTGGAGTCTGCGTCTTCACCCACTCGGATCTGGCTTGCCAAAGGATAGAGGCGTTAGAACCCAGTAACTTGGACACCATGTGGGTGGAGGTCATGCTGGGGAATTCTGTTAAATTTCTTTGTTGTCTTTGCCGCTCCCCGCACGATAATCGATTAGTGACACTTTTCAAACATCTTAACGTACCGTCGACTGGATACAGATCAACCACCCGGCTTCTGGAATCGTCGTCCTCCCCGATTTTAATGCACCTAACTCCAGCTGGTTGTTACAATCTAATAGAACCGAGGAGGCTGGGAGACTAGGGAAGATATTAGCTGCTAGTCGAAATTTAACCCAACTCACGGAGGAACCCACCCGAGTGCCAGAACCCCGAGGTTATGCCAAAACCCTGGATCTGTTTTTGACATCCGAGCCGAGCGGATGGATCTTGCTGGGGCACTGTGTAACTTAGATCATTGGTTGATATCGGTTGTGCAACCACTTGAATTTCGTTGGGGCAGTTTCGCTATGTATGGGGGGGAGTCTCTGGCGCAAGACTAATGACTTTGCCCGAAAAAAAAAACAAATCATTATGGAAATTTTAACAAGCCTCCAGACTTGCTAAATAAGGCCAAGACCAGTTCCCGGTTGGAGTGCCGATGATGATGATGGAGGTACGGGGCTACTAATTGGGACGATTTACGAGATTTCTTCGCATCCTTTCCGTGGTCGGAGGAATGCTTTGGAGACTCCGATGTTAACGCATGCGCGGAGTCGGTCACACAGATTATTCTTCTCGGGCCGGCGATATACATTCCGCATTTATCAAACGAAATTCATCTGATAAACCTTGGTTAGATACGAAATGCGAGCAGATTACAGCGGCAAAAAAAATTGAGTTTTTACGCAAGGGCGCCCCAATCCCACCGGTGTCAGCAGTAACTTCGCTTCCTCCTCTTTTCCTCTGTTAGTGACTGGGAGCGGACACTAGTCACAAACTGTTTGCGAGTTTATTTTCCGTGAATTCAAACCCCGATGCCGGATCTGTGATCGCGCCGGTACGGTCTTCGATGCGGGATGTAAGGTAAGATTCTACGTGGACTGGACTGTAGGAAGGCAACAGAACCGGACGGAATACCAGGAATGGTCCTTAAGAGCTGTGTTCCAGAACTATCGCCGGTTCTTGGCTCCCTCTTTCGCTTATCCTACGGATTGAGGACATTTCCTACCTGCTGGAGGTTTCTCGAGTTCAGCCGATCCCCAAGGAGGGGAGAAGGTGCCTCCCACACGATCACCGGCCGATTGGTATTACTGTCTATGTTATTTAAGGTGATGGAAAAGGTCATCAATGCTGAGTTAATTAAGTATTTGGAGTGCAACGGACTTCTAAATGATCGTCAATACGGATTCTGTGGCGGGCGGTCCACGGGAGACCTTTTAACCCGTATAGCCGATATATGGACATCTACGATTGAGGGACATGGTAAGTCAAGAGCTGTCGTATTAGATATCCCCAAGGCTTTTGACCGCATCTGGCGTGGGGTATTGCTGAGCAAACTTCATTCATACGGGCTTTACCAACAGCTTACGACTAGACGAAGAGCTTGTTCAAAAACCGATCGGTCCGGGTTGTTGTAGGCAGCGAATCTTCGGATATGTACACTGTTAATTACGTGCCTCAAGGTTTTGTTTGACCCCAACCTTGTTTTTGCTTCACCCAAATGATTTGTTGGAGTCAACGGGTAACAGGCTGTTCAGTTTCGCGGATGATAGTACGATTGTTTCCTCTTTTTCAAGTGATCGGGCGATTAGTGCATCAACCTCGCGTCAGCTGAGATGTAGCCTGATCGACTCTCTGAATCGGGATCTGGACAAGGTCCTGCAGTGGAGAAGGGCCAATCTCGACGAATTCAATGCGACAAAGACACAATATACAACATTCACACAGAAAAGTGGATGATCGGTTGCACAGCTGATGATGAATGTCCAGGCCCTCGAATCTGGGGAATGCATGAAACTGCTCCGCGTCACGGACTGTGGTAATGTATCGTGGCATAAACACGTGTCGACCATCGCCAGGTTCGCCTCTGAAAAACTCAGTTCTCTTTTTAGAGCCAAGAAATACTTTACTTCGACTCAACTTCTTCTTTTGTATAAATCTCAAATTAGACCGCCGCTCGAATATTGCTCTCATGTTTGGATCTCCTTTCCTAAAACAGTTTTTTGTTGCAATTTTTGAATACATTTCGGGAACTTTTTGATCAAGGTGGCATGATATAACTTTTTAAAGAACGTTTATATGCGCTCACAAGGCAATCCGACAGGGCGCACCAGTTTGCGGTTCATCTCCCTATGGCGCCAACATCTCTGCATCAGAACTCGTTGGGTTACAGAGTGGGAAAGCTGTGGAATTCCCTCCCTGCGCGAGTGTTTCCGGAGCGTTACAACCTCCAACCTTTCAAAAAGAACTGCAACGGTTATCTGGTGGCATCTCGGGGCACCGACTCGGTGGTATAGGTTCGCCTCTCCCGAGAGAAGTGTAATGAAAAAAAAGCATACGGACTGCAGTCATTTCTGGCACTCTTAAATCTTTCCCGATTTTCCTCAGTATTGTTGTATTTATACAACCCGAACCTCAACTCTTTAGCCTTAATGGCTTCTCTGCGCCCGGGATCGAACCACATATTTCTCTTGGGTTTAATATTCTTTACCCTGTGTGGAATAAAGGTTCGCATGCCAAGTAGAATCGTGTCTATCAACGTGTCCGCTATAGCAGCAGCATCGTTATTGAGGTAAAATAACCACCAATGTACCTTCCCAAAACAGGCGTTCAGACTTTCGCAGTTGGCTTTCTGGTAGAACCACACTGTCCTTTTGGGAGTTTTCTCGTTGATGTTGCTGTTCATCATCATCATCATCATCGGCACTACAACCGGGATCCGGTCTTGGCCTTTTTTAGCAAGTCCCGAGGGTTGTTAAATTTTCCATAATAATTCGTTTTTCCGGGCAAGGTTATTAGCCTTGCGCCATATCTGATAATATGCTAACATCAAATTCAACTTAATTGTTTTAATAATATCTACTACTATTTATATGAGATAACAGTTGGGAAATAAAAGCTTTTTATTAGTTTTGGACGTGAACTATAATTGGTGTACAGCCGTTGAAAATGTACCTCTGCTACATCCCTATGATTCTGTTCACTTTTGAACATTTGCCGTTGCCCTAGAACTGAAAACACGAAATATACGAGAGTTGTTCGATAAGTTTTTAGAAAAATTTTAGATTTTTAGATGGGGACGTTTGTACCCGATTTTTTTCGGTCAACCGCTGCATAAGCTTCTCCAGTTATTGTTTTTCCTTCTTTCAAATAATCGATTTACACGATTCCGCGTGCATTCCAAAATATCATTCCCATCACCTTGCTGTCCAATTTCACAGTCTTCTCCTGCTTCGGAGCGCTATTGCCTACAAGAACTCTCTGTCGTCATTGTTCTTTTGTCTCAGGAGTATAATAGCATCGTCCATGTTTCGTCCACAGTTATGTATCGATGGAGAAAGTTGTGGGTATTTTGCAGGAAAAGTACCAAAACAGCATCAGAGTCGACCACACGATTGTATTTATCCTCAATTTTTTTTTTTTTTTTTTATTAGACTTCTCTCGGGAGAGGCGAACCTATAGCGTCGAGTCGGCGCCCCGAGATGCCATCAAATAACTTTTGCAGTTCTTTTTGAACAGTTGCAGGTTGTAACGCTCCGGGAACACTCGCGTGGGAAGGGAGTTCCACAGCTTCCCCGCTCTGTAACGGAACGAGTTCTGATACAGGGATGTTCGCGCTGTCGGGAGATGAACCACAAACGGGTGCGATCCGTCGGATTGTCTTGTGGAGCGCATATAGACCGAATTGCGTGGAACAATGCCAAGAATCTCCGAAGAACAGCACCCGTGATAATACCTGTAAAACAGACAGAGGTCGGCCACGCGCCTTCGATGTGATAGCGACTGTAGTCCCGACGTCAGCGTCGAGTCCCCGATCAGGCGGATCGCTCGTCTTTGTACGCTCTCAAGTAGGTCGAGGGTATGTTTAGGAGCCGAGCTCCAAACATGAGAGCAATATTCGAGCGCGGGTCTAATTTGAGATTTATATAGGAGAAGAAGTTGGGCCGGAGTAAAGTATTTCTTGGCTCTAAAAAGATAACTCAGTTTTCCTGAGGCTGACCTGGCGATACCCGATACGTGTTTATGCCATGATACATTCCCACAGACCGTGACGCCAAGCAATTTCAAACTTTCCCCAGCCTCGAGGGCCCGACCACTCATCATCAGCTGTGGAACCGATGATCCAGTTTTCTTTGTGAATGTTGTATACTGGGTCTTCGTTGCGTTGAAGTCGACAAGATTGGCCTTTCCCCACTGTAGGACTTTATCCAGATCCTGGTTCAGAGAGTCAATCTGTCTACATCTCAGCTGGTGCGACGTTGATGCACCAATCGGCCGATCACTCGAAAAGGAGGAAACAAGCGTACTATCATCCGCAAAACTGAACACTTTGTTATCCGTTGTCTCCAACAAATCATTTATGTGAAGCAAGAACAAGGTTGGAGCTAAAATAGAACCCTGGAGCACCCCCGAATTAACAGGATACAGATCCGAACAGTCGCCGTCCACAACAACCCGGATCGATCGATTCTCGAGGAAGCTCCTCGTCCAGCCGCAAAGCTGTTGGGAAAGTCCAAAGCTGTTGTTGAAAGTAAGTGCGGCATCCATCTTGTCGATGTTTTATTTACACCAAATTTTGTGTGCAGTTATATAGTAAGTAACGATTCTTGCTAAAAAAAAAAGAAAAGAAACCAATTTTGATAATACGATCTCATGCCTTGGACATTCCAAAGACTTATTGAACATTCCTCATCCAATACATAAATTTGTTGAACCATACGATGTTCGCCCTAATTTTGTAGACATGCTCTTCTTCGTTCATTTAAACTTTGCGAAAGCTCCTTTATATATCGTATGCCATCTAATAACCTTGCCGGTAAAAATTAATTATTATGGAAAATTTAACAAGCCTCGAGACTTGCTAAATAAGGCCAAGACCGGATCCCGGTTGTAGTGCCGATGATGATGATAATGATGATGATTCAATTTTTTTAGTTCTCCAATCCTAAACAGGAAGGTTACGAAGATGCAACCAGCTTTTTTATGCACTAAATGCGTTTAAAACGCGTTTTTGAAATACCCTTAAATATCTGAGCACAATGCGATGCATAAATAAGACGTGCTTACCATTGCCTCTTTCCTATCAACCTGCAACACAAAATTGCTTTATTTTGCAGATTATTGAGTCATCAAACAATCGTCAACACTCTCAAGACTGTTGTCGCAGCATCACAACATTCGCTTAACAGGCGGCCTAATGGATTCTTTAATTGAAAAGTAGAATGATCACACGATCTTCGGTTAGAGTAAGGTTGTCGCAATGAATATCTCTAAAGTATTCGAAAAAAATTTGTTGAAATTCCTAGATAAGTGACGAATCTTTCATTCATCGGCAAGAGACGATTTAGATAGTATTTGATTAGTGCTGGGGTTCCTGAAGGTTCCATACTGTTATCGATTCTATTTGTTATTATCATCAACAACCTTTTGATTCAATGAACGGCGTTATTGGTAAACTCAAAGACTTACTAGATCTAATACTACTGGGATTGCCACAGTTCATTAGATTCTTAAGGGAATTGGTTTGGTTCGGACAATATTTCTAATAGTCCCAGTGCCCTATATAGTCATTGCTATTCGGACTAGATCAACGCCGTCCTTCCTTGTTGCCAAGAAATAAATGTTTTCCTTTATAATTAAATTGGCTATACGCCCTATTTGTTACTATAATTATTTTACATACTTTATGTCCACCCTATACAATATCTTCCACAAAACTGACCTTAAGACGTTTTAAGTTATTCGCTCAATAGATTTAGTTGAATGATGGTCAAAAAGTTCAATTGAAGATGTGAGCGTCAGGATCATGAGGTAATTAAAGTTATTTAATTTAGCGTGAGTTTAATGACCGTACTATGCTATAGTACATTTGATGACTCTTTTATGTGGGAATCGATTTTAGATCTCCAATAGAAAAAACTGTAAGAGATCCGTTTTTATAGCAGAAACAGGGATTGAGGTACAGTTGGTTTTCGGGAACACAACAACATGCTCCCGAAAGCAGCTGCCCTTTTTCTAGCTGCTTGGTGGAGACATTGGTGCTTAGGTATTTCGAAACTATGATGGCTGGGGAGAACTTTACCCTTTCGTGCGTTGTGACGCTTTATGCCCTCGAAACCTCTGCATGTTTTTTTTTTAATTTGAAGCAATAAAATCTGTGATTTTAGTGTACTTAAAAACTCAGTTAAGGCCAAGTGGCGCTAAAGGTCTTTTAGTCGCATTTTCGTATTAAAGCCTTAAGGAAATTTTTTTAGTGCATTGTTGAGGCAGTTAGAAAATAAACTCACTGTTTAAGGTTGTAAAAAGGTAATGACTAGAATAATTTGAAATATCATTAGTGTCCACTAATCGAGAAAGTAGTCATGTTGCTTAGGTTGGAGTCTGTTCTAATTACAAAAGCTATTAAATCTTTCTGGGGCGTTAAGGTTTCGATTTCATGCAGCCTAACGACCTCAAATATTTTATCGCTTTACACAGCCAAAAAGTTGCCCCACATCACGGCAATAAACAAGACTCTATGCGGAACATCTCACCTATTTTAAAAAACCAGTAACATAAATACATGAAGAACTGCAATATGTAGCAGTTAAGCAATAAAAAACCTACAAAAAGGGACTAATTAGAATACATCCGATAAGTCAATGATGCACTTAAGATTAGTCACACTTAAAATACCACGTTTTAGAGTTTTGTTTAAGCTCATTATCAGTTTGAATAAATATAACACCTGTCAGATTGATGTCTTTTATTTTTTGCGGTGCCATCTTTAAAAATACCTCTAGCTGGTGTTGTTCAGTTTCTTAAGAAACACATAAAAAACTTGAGAAATAAATCTACCAAATTGGGAAATGATGTGCGCCACGTCATTTGCGTATATTTGAAATTCAAATTAAATTAATCAACTAGATTACCGCGAAGTACCATTAAATCGGACAAGATACCGTATCTTTTATTGACATCTAGATTTAAGCGCCTATAAAACTTACAAACCTGACTGTCACAAGCAGGATATGCATTAATTAACATTTAAAAAATCTAACAACGACCTCACACCGATTCAAATATGACAAGAAAAGCCGAAAGATTGATACTCACTAGATAAGTTATTGAAGTTTTTGCCGTAAAGTGTCGGCGACACACAACAAGAAATACACACGGAAATAGTGTTAATTAATACCTCTCATTCGATTAACAATCTTTAGTTGGGCCGTTTTATGGCGACTTTAGCAATAACAGTCATGGTGTTTGAAGGCAGGTGTCACTGGATGTGTACAGATTTACCAACATAACAAATGGTCAGGATGATAATAAATTGCAGGGAACTAAACTCATGACATTTAAAATGCAAATATAAGGACATTGAGGATTGACAATACCGAGTGAGGCCGCCCGTATCCCTTGTTGGTGCATAAATATTTTAGTTTATATAACACGTCGCTTTCAAAAACGGAGGGGCCTTATCTTTTCGGTATTTTTTTATAATACACGTGTGTAAACTAGTCTTATATATTAAAGCATAGTCTTAAGAGTGGTAGCTAATAGGGGGACAATGTGCAATCTACCTACTTAGGATAACTTAGAAACGGCCGGAAAATCCAGGTACAGTATTAAGCATTTTTGTCTTTCGCCTGAAGAACGATCCCCCCTACTTGTGCTAATAAAAACGTTGATAAAAATCGTAATGCTGAAGTTAAGTAAAGCCTGGTTTAACTGAAAGACTGAACTGAAGTTCTAGTGTTCCAATTAAAGACAAAACTCTTAAACACAAGAGTGTTTTATATATATACGTCGTACACACAAGAGTGTTATATATATATAAATATATATATATATATATGTATATATATATATATATATATATATATATATATATATATATATATATATATATGTATATATACGAGGGTGGGCTGAAAAATTTCAGACCTCAACGTGAAGATAGCAGCCCCCCCCCAATAAAAGCTAGGAATGTAGTTGTGCACCTTTTGACAGTTACTCACAAAAATTTCAGCCATTTTGGACGCGCAGTTTTTATTTAACAGTCGTTTGAGTGAGTCTATGGGAAATATTAAGTAGTTATGCCAGCACGGGAAGGTGTTCACTAATATTTCACCAATGTGAAATTCAAAATACTTTAATATTCACACTTTTACTGTCTATGTTCATTAGGAGCTGAGATCCACTCAACTTGCACTTCTAGTTCACGGATTGCGTTTCGTGCTTCTTTTACAAGCTGCTGTCAGTTACTGTTCTTTCACTTTCCACTACGAAATTTCCACAAGCAGAGTTTGCAACGCAGTGAATAAATTAACTTTCAAATAAAACACTTTTATTATTTATTTCAACAGAGTCTTTTTATATATCACGATTTTTGTTTTAATATTGTTACTGTTTTTAATATTATTATTACATTATATTATTTTTAATCAACTACTTTTCGTTAAAAAAAGTGTGCCGACCCTTTTTCTCCGTTGGACCAAGACTTCGACTCAATTGCTAAGACTCTTCATTATCGCCTCACTTTGTTGACCGTAGGGTAAAACTCGACTGTCCTGACTCGTGCAGCATCGACCCTCGGCTAGGGGTGAGTTTGGTTCTTAAGAGAAAGTGAAGTTTCTCTTTGGTGACTAAGGGGAGAGGATCTCTCTTAGTAGGTCCTGGCGACTGTGCGATTGATCCCGCGGAGATTACGTAGTTTACCCATGCTGCGAGGTCATGGGTAAACGAAACCAGGAAAAGGAAATGGGACAGAGGGGATTGTGGAAAATGTGCAGGCAGCTGTGTAAATAGGCTGCATGTCATTAGGGAACTGGGGCTAAAAGCAATTTAGGTACTTACACAATGGTGATTGTGCACGGTATCTACGCCGGCGGAAAGCATCGAATTCTTTTGTGTGTATATTTACATGCTAGTGAATTCGGTTTTTGGCGGCTAGACGCGAGATGCGAAAGATACTTTTGTCGGTTCGATAAAAGGCCGTCTTGAATGTGGGTAAGCCGGGAAAATCTGCTGCGCACGTGTGTGGCAGGATACGCCGACTGACGGGGGCGCCGATAAGGATCCCTGATTTATGGCAGTTACTTTGTACACTAACCGAATTATTTTCAGGAAAATTGTGGTGATGCATTAATGCATGAAACAATGCCCTTGGGGACGAAATGTTTGCAGGTGACTGCGGGTTGGTGAAGGGAGTTGGGGTTGGAATTGTGGGTCGTAGCTTTAAAGAACCCAGGAAAGTCGATGTTAGTGTTTTTGTCAAAATGGACAAAATTGAGTATCGTGCTGTCATCAATTTTTGTTTTTGTAAGGCAATACGCATACGCAAATCAAAGATGAGTTGGACTCTGCACCTTGATTTACCATAGTGACATTTTGGGCAGCTAAATTTAAACGTGGCCGTGAGAGCTTGGGAGGCGATGGGCGTTCGGGACATCCAAAAACTGCAACAACTGACGATAACATCGCTAAAGTTCACCAAATTGTGCTAGACGACCGCCGGATTAAAGTGAGAGAGATAGCAGAGGCTATGAAAATGTACAAAGAACGTGTTTGTCACATATTAAATCAAGATCAAGCTGTTCGGTACCACGTTTGCTCACGTTAGACCAAAAACGTGTTCGAATGAACATTTCCAACGCTCTGTTGGCGCACTTTAGGCGCACTAAATCCGAGTTTTGGCGCCGATTAATTACTGTCGATGAAACTTGGATACACCATTATCCGCCCGAAACAAAAATACAGTCAAAACAGTGGACTGCAAAGGGGGAATCGGCTCAAAAAAAATAAAAAACTGATTTTTCTGCTGGGAAAGTGATGGCGACTGTTTTTTGGGATAGTCATGGAGTTATCTTAATCGATTATCTTCAAAAAGCAAATACCATCACAGGAGCATACTACGCATCATTACTTGACCAACTGAAGGCAGAAATTGTGAAAAAGGGCCACATTTGCAGAAAAAGAAAATCCTGTTTCACTAAGACAACGCGCCGTTTCTCACCCCAGCGGTTGCCATGGCGACAATCCACGAATTACGGTTTGAACTGCTTGACCATCCGCCTTACTCACCAGATCTATCTCCAAGGGGGTTCTTTTTGTTCTCTAATTTAAAAATTGCGTTCGGAGGACAGAGATTTTCGTCAAATGAAGACAATCACTTTCGTGAACAGTTATTTTGCAGAGCAAAGCGCCGAGTAGTATTTGGACGAGTCAGGGAGATGGGAGCATCGCTGGGAGAAGTGTCTAGAGTTACAAGGAGACTATGTAGAAAAATAAAAATAAATGTTAAGAAAAAATGTTTCGTATCTTTGTTAGGTCGGAAACTTTTCAGCCCACCCTCGTACTTATAATCTTGTAACACGCGCTAGCCCAAAGGGCTTTTTCTAACACTTAAATATCAATTCGCAATGCCAGCGATGAGAGAAGGAACTAATAAGAATATAATTAAAAACGGAAAAAAAGGATTCATGAATTCTAGTCTTGAGTGCATGTAAATCGCAATCGGTAGGTAAGAGATAATTTGTAAGAGAATTGCCAACTCTCCCAGTGGGAAATCTAGGGAATCGTCTGGTCGACTCAGAGGCTATTTGGGCGGCTTTTCATTCGAATCCTGATGAATCTTTTACATCGACAGACATGCCTGAGTTGGGAAGGAAGATGTATGCTTAATTGTGCAAATATAGGTTCAACTGACGACTCTTGCTATTGTGCAGTTCCGCACAATTATTGAGTGGTAGGTTGGGTCCCAAAGCCCACCTGCCAGGTGAAATCATCATTATCATCATCATCATCATCATCATCATCGGCACTACAACCGGGAACCGGTCTTGGCCTTATTTGGCAAGTCCTGAGGCTTGTTAAAATTTTCCGAAATGATTTGTTTTTACCGGGCAAGTTTATTAGCCCTGCGAAATACTACCCCATTAAGCTATCGACTCCGTGAAATAGCCTGGAGAAATTCTTGACCATCTTTCAGAGTCTGGTAGGCCGCTAACATTCTGGATCCCCGATTCATTCTTAAAAATTCCCATGCCGTACCTGTTGACATTTTTGCTTAAAGCGAAACGAACTTAATCCCCAGCATTCATAAGCTGGACCTGTTTCCTCCCTCGTTCACCGTCTTCCGCGGTAATCTCCTCAATCTGGCAGATGACGTCTGCGGGTGCCGTCAATTTTGTGTCATACAGCCAAATCTATTTGAAAAAGGGTGTCCACAATGACCAGGATGTGTACGTAAGACTTCTTGGTTGACGCCAGCCGACCCAGGTGATCGATATGGAAGGTGTCGAAGGACACACTGCCCTTCTCTTCAGGATTCAGGAATCCTTGCCGTTTCCCTTGGAATCGCTCGACCAGAAAACACGAAATACAGTTCTGAATTACCTTTTCAATCTTAACCCTTAAATCAGGTATCCAGCAATCATTCTGGCCCAGCACCTATGTCTTATTGATCCCAAAAAGGCTTCGTTCATGGGCTTTTTGTATTGCCTGTAGCTGCATTGACTTCGGAATCACAACGCGCACCTCGTCACCAACATCTTCATATAATAAATCACGTTGCAAGGTGTAGCCATCGAGCTTTCCTTCTGCCAACCACTTGACCTTCTCCTCCATATCGTCGTCGTGCAGTAAGGCATTCGTAGCTCTCATTAGTGGGTTTCGGTTTAATGCGTCGACGTGCTTCGTGCCCCGTCCAGGTCTATTTTCTATCGAATACTGGAATTCTTCTAGCAGCAATGCCCATCGAGCTAATCGAACGTAAAGATCACTCTTGCTAATCGTCATTGTAAAGGCTTTGCAATTGTTTATAATCTTGTAAAAAACCCATTCGGCTTCGCCGAGGTGCCCTAATTAATTCCAAAACAACTAGCTCGAATACTTCTCCGCCACCAGCATTGCTTTATCCCTAGTAAAGTATATTGGATGCAGCAGCCCATCGTCTTCGTCTTGTTGCAAACGTATGGCTCCGTATCCATACTTCGATGCGTTAGTATGGAGTTCCGTCTCAGCTCCTATTCGGTGCAAATTAAGCACAAGCTTTTGGCTTAGGCACGTCTTCAGTAGTTGGAAAGCTTCTTTTTCGGCGTCTCCAACATTATATTAGACCTCTGCTCGCAAAAGTTTTGATAAAGCTCGCCCAATCCTTGAGTAGACGGGAATGAATTTCTTGGAGTATCCCGTCAGTCCCAAAAAAGCTTGCACTTCCCGGATTTTCTTAGGGTCGGAAAAGCGTTTAACCGCTTCAGTTTTCCGCTCCGTCGGCCGGACGGTTCGGTCTTCGATAATGTGGCCCAAGAATTCAACACGTCCCATCAGGAAGCAACATTTCTTCCAGTTGATACTCAGCCCAGCCCTCGTTGCCATCTCCAGGACGTCTTTCAATCTTTTAAGCCCATCCTCGCGATTGTTGGAAAGAATAATCAGGTCATCAATGTACGTTAATACATGCTCGTCCCGAATGGCGTCCCGAAATATGGCATTTTCATATCGTAGGAAAACTGACGGTGAATTACACAGACCAAACAGACGCGCAGGAACTCAAATTGTTCGCTTGGAACAATAAATGTGGTATATTTAATAGTTTTGGCATCGACTGGCATGTAGCAGAAAACATTCTTCAAGTCGAGTGTACTGAAGATCTTCACGTCTTGCAGTTTATCCAGTTGGTCCTCGATTATCGACAGGGAACTCTGTCTCGAATAATTTTTTTATTCAGAAGTCGATAGCCAATGCACAATCGGTGTGTTCCGTTTCTTTTCCTTGATTAACACAATTGGGCTGGCATATTCAGATGGTGAGGGTCGGAATATGACCTGATTCTGCCATTCTGCTATTTGATTGTTGCCTATGTGCCTTTCGTTGGGCGCAACCCGCCTTGCCTTTTGATATACTGGTTCGTTGTCTTATATAAGTCTCATACTCTCTGTTGTCTCCAACGGCTTGTTGGGGTTATCATTTTCTATGCACGTCATTATTTTTCCCCTCGTATTCTCATCTTCGAGATCAGTCTTAATTTCGATTTTCTCCTTCGAGCACGGTGTTCTGTAAAATCTCCGGAAATTCTTCAGCACCGTCATCAGCATTAATACAAATACAGCTCTTTGCGCGGAAGTTTCTTGGTCCAAAGAAGTCAGTTCCGATCAATAATTTTTGATGAGAAATAGATCTGAAACAACACGTACGAGTGTCGGAAAACAGTGCCCATCTATCGTGATTTCCGTTTGGATTTCTCCTAGCACCTTATGAGTAGGTCAGCCTATTCCTGTGAACTGTACTTCGGTGATCTGAAGCGGTGGGGATCCAATTCTCTCGTACTCGTCTCTAGGCATGAGAGTCAGACCGCTCGTATCGATGAGTGCGTCGATATTTTTGGCGTGAATCGTTACTATCTTCGTATACTTCTTCCGTGGACTGCGTGTTATAATGTAAGCCTCTTTTTCGGTCGACATTTTGTTGAGAAGTGACCGAAGATATGGAAATATTTTGGGTCTGGGTCTTTCGAGGGACATGTGGTTACATGACCTGTTGCCCCGCACTTGAAACAGCTTTTACGATATGTCATTTTTTCGCTGCCAGTGGCTTTGTTCTTCTCGCCCTTTGCGTTGGGTTTCTTATGTGACGTTTCATCTTTGTTATTAATCGCGTTTGCTGACGGCTGTTCCCGCAATGTTATCCTATCGAATGCGTCGATTAAGTATTCCTTCGTAGGAAAGCACTGCATGCGAGCTCGATTGCATAACAATTTGTCAGGGATACCTTCGATTAGCTAATCTATCATATCTTCATTATTGATCGGCACACGGTTACCCATTACAATCTTATCGCGTGCGTATTCTCGGAAGACCTTGTATTTTTTCCAAATGCGTGCATCAAATTTTGTGCGTAAGTCTGTGGGGTAGGAATATGTGCACCGGCGTACGGCGCTGATTAGCTTCCTCCTCCATCATAATTACTAAAGATTCCGGTAATGTTCCGCCAAGCACTACGAAAACTGTTCACCCGGAAGAAACGAATGTTGGGGAATTTCCTTTCTTTTTGAAAACGTTTTATTGGGCAGCAGCACAGGAAACACGCTTTAACAATGAAATGTGTCTAGTTTTGAATTTAATTTACTTTTAAATTTTGAAAATCAAACAGTTAATGAAATTTATAAATTGTTTATTGTTTGTCTTTTACATTTTTGTATGATTTATTTGTTTTCACAAAAACTATTGAACACTTTCGTATGAACTTAAGGATATTGTTTTATCAAAGAGACTATTGTATACCGATTTTTTTGCCGCACTATATGTTTTCGATAATAAACAATTTGGGATCAATAAATTTACGTTATTTCATAGATTCACGGATAAATTTACGTGGAAAAATAAACTGAAACTTCCTAGAGTTGAAAAATAAAACACACACGACTCCGGGTATATATTCGCGTGTTACTGTTTACGCTTCTCCGCTGGTGGCGCGGAGAGCGGGAGTTTCACCGTGCGACCAGCGTGGTCGGAGGATGGAATAAGACTCAAACGATATCCTCTCCAATAAGGATATCGTTTTTTACCTACCACCAGGGAAACGTAAAGTCTCTCTTGGTGGTATAGGAAACCAGATCTTGTAATACAGGTCATGGTGGTATGTGTGGGATCGTTGAGATCAATGCTATTCACACGTGCAGTGGAACAGCAAGGACAAAAGAAAAGGCGACCAAATGGTTCGCTCTTTAATGAGGGTCATGTTTATACGATGCCTCGTCGCTATTTTCGACGTTAGGAGAAAAAGGTGCTAAAAGCAAATTGGATGTTTATGGCATCTCTGGCTGCAATAGAAACCGGGTTCATATTTGCATTAGGAAATGCTGGAGAATTTGGTTTCAGCGTCTATTGCGCTAATTATATGCAGCTGCTTGGGTTGTTTGTTGGTAAGACAAACAAAAAAGGTTGCCAGGCAATGTGTATGTATGGTATATGACGCGGCTGGGAAAATAGACGGCGCGATATTTATGGTCCCTTTTATGACGGTTACATTGAATGCAATCCGAATTATTTTGTTTACTGGAATTTGTCTG
The DNA here is from genome assembly GCA_963931805.1 of Microdon myrmicae. Lineage (NCBI taxonomy): Eukaryota > Metazoa > Arthropoda > Insecta > Diptera > Syrphidae > Microdon > Microdon myrmicae. Next base: position 45,855,085 of record OZ007498.1, on the reverse strand, counting down.
GTGCCGAATTGGTTCAGAATACCAAATAGGAAAACAAAGAAATCTTATGAAAAATTGTATGCGAAGGGATGCATGAAGGTAAGTTTTCTTTATAGGGATTTTAGGGTTATAATAATTGGGTCTGTTGGATGCGTGAAGCATCTAAGATGCTAATGCGAATTGCATTAGCGAAAGCTGGTGCAGACCCGGGTTATGGTTATGGGGGTTTTTTCAGGAAGGCGAGCCGTGGGATCTGGCGGAATCGCCACAAGTCAATCATGGTTTGCTTCGGGCGATACATCTAACCCAGCTCGTTCAGGCGCCCGTAAAATGTCATTTCCAGATGTTCGGCTTTTGAATGCAACCACTCGAACGCTTTCTTCCTGAGTTTAATACCGACTAACGTTTTTGCGATGTCATCCGCTAGCTCATACGTCTCCTTGAACTTGATCTGCCTTTCCCACACATGGAAATTATCAAGCGTACCTTCGAACCCACTTACTAATTCAGCAATCATTTTAATGCTCATGTTTGATTGCGGGGAAAAAAGTGGCTGTTTCGCGTCGTTTTCCGCGCATCTCTCGTGCTCGCGACTCGTCTGCGGCTAAGTGCTCGTCCTGTCGCAGCATCGCAATTTCACGTCGAGCGAGTTCGAGTTCACGAGTTCCATTTTGCGAATGTGAAGTTCTCTTTTGCAGTTTGTTATCGCTGCACTGGATTGAGATTCTTGGCTGCGATCCTTGTCTTCGGTGTTTCTGTGTCAGATGCGATATCCTGGTTCTCCTCCTCGTTGGTGAACATCATCCAATTGCCCCGTCGACGCATCGCCCCGAATTTCGTCTTTTGATTCGTTGAAAGAGAGTTTTTACAAATCTAAAGCGGGTTGTCTTCGATTTCACGAGTGATTCGAGTTGACGGCCTTCTTGGTATGTCCTTTCCAATTCGTCATTGTCGATAACAGCATGCAAATAAATCATCCCAACTCTTGAGTGGGCATCTGTTGTTATGTTCTCTGCACCCGGGACGTATTCGATTTGGGTGCGGAACTGTCAGATGAAATCCGGAGGTCGATCCTGTCGATCTTGATATTATACATTTCCCGACTTTTTTCGAAATGCGAAAACCAGGGCTTTGTGGTCCGTCTTGATTGTGAGGTGCCGACCTTCGATCATATGTCAGAAATACGAAGGTGAATCAAATATAAACGGTAATTTTGCTTTTTTGCTTAGCAACAAGTTGCGAGCTAGATAACCTTGTGCGTGTCTGTTGTTTGGTTTATGAAGAGGAGGGGAACGGGCCTGGCTAGCGGCACGCTCGACTTTCTAGTCAGTACAGTTATAAGCAAACAAGAGCTATATACGTCTGTTGCGCAACGGATTATTATAACATTTTTAACAAATGAAGGCATTAAGCCCTCGGAAATTTTTCCTCGATTGAAGACACAGTTTGGTGACACTGTCTTAGAATCATGTGTATATGTGGGCCAGAGAATTTAAAAGTGGGCGAGAGCGTTTCGAAAACGAAAGTTATGATCGACGCCTAAGGACAAGTCGTACAAATGACAACATCTGTGCCGTTCGAGAACTTTTTAAACGTGAAAGTCAATACAGCTTTTTACTGTCAGTTACTACAGTCGGCAAAAGTCGCATATCGTAACAAAAGGCGAGGATGCTCATTCGAGATGTCATTCTTCTTCATGACAACGCCAGGCCTCACACCGCGTCCTTGACAAGGGATACATTGGGAGAAATGGGCTGGGAAACCCTCGAACAACCTCTTTATAGCCCAGATTTGTCTCCCTCTGACTATTGTTTGTTCGCACCTTTGGAGGAAAAAAATTCGAAAGTAGTGAAGAGGTTGAAGAGCTCGTCCTCGATTGGATAACAACTCGCCCTAAATCTTTCTACGAAGAAGGGATATGAAAGCTTCCAAATCGGTGGCAAAAGTGTCTAGATCACACAGGAAACTATATAGGAAAATGTTGACAGTATAGTTAGGGTGTAACATTATTCAATAAATGTATAAAAAGAAATGACCGTTTACTTTGTTGCACTATATAAAGCCAATATTTCTCAGTGATAGGTGCTGTATTGCAGCTGGGCTGGACTGAAGAGAAACCTAATGATTCCCACTTACCGTTGCACTCTTGCTCGAGTGCGGTCCCCATTGGAGTGTCAAAGCGTCGCACTGTATAATTTAATTTATTTATTTATTCGGCTTAATACAAGCTAATTACACTATATATGTCTTATAAACTAACTTAAAACTAATGTAGTAATTCAAAAAAAGGGAAAATCAAAAAGAAAATTATGTAAGAACATTTATAATTATAAAAAAATAATAATAAAAAAAAACAAGGAGGGAGAAGAGGACTTCGGGGTAGGGGAAGTAGGAGGCTGGAGAAGAGCGACTGTATGTGGGGGTGTCAAATGTGGCATCTGTGAGACAGCGAACAGTAAACGTCATATACGTTGGAATAAGTACGGGTTGTGAGAGGATAGACTGTGGGCGCGGCAAGGCCAGGGGGGGAAAGAGAGGAGACGGAGTTCGAGTGTAGTAGATATAAGGTGGAAATCGAAGGAGGTAGGGTAAGAGTTTGCTTACCTCAGCATTCGCGAAATGGGTTCGTTACAGCCGTAAAAAGTGTGGTGGGTGGGCAGATAGAAGAGATGGGGGTTTCGCAGGTTACGGGGGTTAGTGTGAAGTGCAATGATGGAGAGCAAACTTGGGCAGTTGATTGCGCCTGAAAGGAGACGGTGGATGAAAAGGATATCGGCATGAGTTTTGCACTCCTCAAGTGTGTTGAGGTTAATCAGATGGAGCCGGGCTATGTATGGGGGAGAATCCGAGGATTCTCCCAGTTAAGCCCGCGGAGGGCAAAGCGCAGAAAACGACGTTGCACGCTTTCGATTCTACGGATATGGGACGAATAGGGTGGAGACCAGACCTGACTAGCGTATTCAAGAAGGGGGCGACGAAGGCTATGTAAAGAGAACGGGAAACGTAAGGATTAGAGAATTCCTTAGACCAGCGTTTCACAAACCCAAGGACAGAGTTGGCCTTAAGAATAATATCATCAATATGCGGGATGAAGCTAAGCTCCCTGTCAAATAAGATCCCGGGGTCACGTATCGAGGGTACAGATGATATCTGCTGGTTTAGCAGGAAGTAGGAAAAAGGGAGGAGGTGATGGAGTGACATTTGACAACATTGAGATCAAGGCAGTTATTACGGCACCAAGTTGAGAAGCTGTCGAGATCCGTTTGGAGAAGTGAGGAGTCGAGAGGAGAGATGATCGTTTTGTAGAGTTTGTCATCGTCCGCATAGAGGGAGATGGATGAGTATTTAATAATGGAGTCACCTTCATTGATGGTAAGGATAAATAGGAGGGGACTTAGATGACTGCCTTGCGGAATCCCTGACGTGGGAAGAAAAAATTTGACACGGTAGGATCGATCTTTCAGATAATAAGATAACCATTTGATCAGTAGGGGTTCGAAACCTAGGGAGGACAGCTTAAAAAGGATGAGATTATGGGAGATTTTGTCAAAGACCTTGCTGAAATCGGTGGTGATTACATCGACTTCGTTGCCATTCTCTAAGGCACGGAGAGTATGAGATGAGAACTCGATCAGATTGGTTGCGGTCGACCTACCTGCAAGGAAACCATGCTGGTTGGGTGAGATGATGGATTTACAACGGAAAGAAAACGCGTTGTAAAGAATCCCTTCGAATAGTTTAGGGATTAGAGACAGTTTGGCGATTGGGCGGTAGTTGCCTATATCGTTTTTAAGTCCCTTTTTATTTATGGGGGTGACATAGGAGGATTTCCAGATACTAGGGAAGATCCCTTGTGTAAGGGATAGATTGAATATCTTTGATATCGGGAGAGAAAGAGAAGAGGAACATTTCTTAAAAAAAAGAAAACAGCTGGGAGTTCATCGGGTCCTGGGCTGAACTCGTCTTTGAGTAAGTTTAATTTCTCCTCAACTACGTGATGCTGAATAATTTGGGGGGGTGAAGGGGCCGAGGGAGAATTCCGGCAAGTCTTTAAAGTAAGACGGATTGGGCTCGAAGGAGATGTCTGTGAAGGATTTATTGAAAAACGAAGCGAATAGATTGGCAATAGTTAGGGGGTCGGTTGAAGTAGTCGGGCCATAAGAAAGGGAGTTAGGATAGGCGTCGGATTTACGTTTGTAATTTATAAAGTGGAAGAAAGATTTCGGGTCGTTGATCAAGTTGTATTGTGTTTTTGTGAGGTAGTTGGAGTAGAGGTAGTTGTAGAGGTCGGAAAATTTATAAAAGGAACCGAGATAGTTGGAGTAGTTTTGGATGGAACGCATTTTGAGGAAAATGTTCCACAAGTTATTTCTCTTATTCCGAAGAGTACGGAGGTTGCGGTTATACCATTGCGGCGATGAAACCGATGATCTGAGACGAGAATAGGGGACATATAGGGCGATGGCATAGTAGATCACCTTATAGAGAGTGGCAGTAGCTTCTTCTACCGCCAGATGATCTAAGCGAAACGCGGGTTTGCTAAGATGATCATTTAGAAGGCGGAAGTTAGCTTTGTGGAAGTTGTAGGAAAAGCTGTCGTGAGGTAGAGAGGGCTGGGTTACATGATCAAGATATAGGGATGAGAGCAGCGGTGGGTGATAATTATCAATGGTAGAGAGGAGGCATGAGTCGGTGAGACCGTTTATAAAAATACGTTCCTTGGAACTAGTAGGGTTTGAGACGTAGAAGGCTTGCTCGTCAGCCACTGTCCACTGGAGATGGGGGAGGTTAAAATCGCCAAGAACGACGATATCGTCTAGGGAGGTGCTCAACTCGGTTAGGTTATCTGCCGCTTCTATTGCGAGTTCGTATGACACGACGGGTCGTTTCGACCCTTGTCGATTTTTATTGCAACGAAGTCAAGATTCAGAGAAGAAGAGATGGCAATTAGAGACGAAGCGAGTTTATTACGAGTGGCAAGCAGCACTCCACGGCATGGGGAATTGGGACCTTCTCGATGAGCGTTGTCATCGCGAAAACCATAGTTCAAGACCGTTAATACTGGGGATAAGGTTGCTCTCAGTCAGAGCGTATATGTCGAAAGAGAGGGAATGTGCCTTTTCCGGTATCGAATGTATAGACAATGGACCCCTTATACAGAGTAGTTTTAGCCAGCTGCTCTTCAGTTGTGCGAAAATCGTTATCAGCTGACTCAGTTTGAAAGCTTGATCGCTTGTAGTTCTTTTTGGCCTCGATCAGGTATCCGTTGAGAGATGTCTGGATATACGCGCGTTACAAAGTTTTGGAGCGTAAGACTTTAGCATGCCCAAGTAACGCATAAGTTCACGCACGTTTGTTGAGCGGGGAAACTGCATTAATGCTTCTACCCGGTCCGGTAGTAGGCGTTGCAGTAGCCTAAGTGTTTACATTTGGTTCGCCGAGATGGAATTTGTCTACATTGATTACAGACCGTATTATCGGAGGCGTTTGAATACTTGCCTCATATGGGAGCGTTGTTCGGTCATAACTTTAGATGCTATGTGTATATCATCGATGTATGCATAGCAAAAATTAAGTCTGTGGAGGGCCGAGTCGATGTATCTATCTTTGGAACGTCTGCGCTGAGTTTTTGAGACCGAAAGCCATAACTTTGAAGTCTAATAATCTGAAAGGTGTGTCCTCTGGCGCTACCGGGACTTGGTGGTGCACCCTCGTTAGGTCGAGTGTCGAGAAGACCGTATACGACTGGAAATTGTAGGAGAAATCGTGCAGGTCCGCGATGGATTATCGATCCGGAGTAGTTACAACGTTGGCATCTTGTAATCGCCGCATGGTCACTGCTCTCCATTGCTTATTTACGAGATGGAGAGGACTTGCCCAACGCCTTTCGTATATTTTCGCGTGGTTAATCGTCATGGACGTTAACTTACCGGTGGGCTGTGTGTCTCGATGTAGTGAAAGACGCCTGTTTTGGCTTGCCGCGGTGTGTTAAATAGGATTATTAGGTCGATAAATTCTTTCAACAGGTCAGTGAATGGAACGTAACGTTGACGCTTTTCTGGCCTTTTTCTTTACCGGGTTGGAAAGAGACGTTTTAGGGTCCAGTAATCTGGTTTTTGTCAAATCGACCAATAATTTGAAGTGCTTTAATAGGTCTGCATCTATCAAGAGCTCGTTCATGTCAGCAACAAAGTTCCAATGGATGGGTCGTCGCAGACTGAAATTCAAATCCATGAGCCTCCGTCCATATGTTCCTCAATTGTTCGCGGCAAACAGTGCCTGGCAATTTCATACTTTGAATTGTGTTCGTATGATTATTTCCGCTATCGCAGATTGGTATGAATGCACCGGTTCCCGGAACAGTCGTTTTTTTATTTGCAATTCGTCGTAAAATATTCACACCTCATTCGTCTATTATCCCTAATTTTGGGTTTTATTTTCTTGGGTGATTTCTACGAAGGGATTTGTGATTCATTTATTGGTTCTGGATCTCTTTTCCCGTGGGTCGATTTGTGGGGAGGGAAGATACAATGTCACCCTGCCGATGATTTATACCGTTTTATTAAAAAAATGTTTCAAGTTTTGATTTCTTTAAATAAAAAGAGCTTTTTTAAAAATATGGAGCGGCACATAGGTAAAGTTGATTACTTTTATAAATCATTTATACACAAATGTATTCTCAAGATTTGAAACCATTCAAAGCATTACTTTTCTATTATTAAAATTCCCGAAAGTCACCTTTACTTAGGCAGTCACCTAATGTATATCTTGCCATTTTTTGTTACCTTTAATCAACTCCGTTTGTAGCGGCCAAAATTGCTAATTTCATGTCAGTCTCAATCACAAAGTGTGCTACAGCGGGAACACGCACCCTTAATAAAGGTACATGGACTAATACCGCATCCAGCCGCGACTACAAATTCACTTTCTAACGTGTTATCGAACAAGCTTAAAAAAAGAGAGCTCACAAATTTCCAATTATCCAAGAACACCTAGTCGCGATAAGCTAGAGTAAGGTTGTTCACCAGCACTCCACATGCGAGTACAATGGGTTCAGGAATGCCTTGCGAAACCTCTCTCCCCGCGAACACGATGTCACGATGTTATCAACGAACACGGAACTAATCCAATCTTCTTAGAGTTGCTTGTACGTCGGTTGTACATTTTTCACATCTAGCTACTGGATATATTGATAGCTTCTCAGCTCCTTGACACTGTCGCTTGGTGCGTGGTATACGTGGATTAGTCAGGTTTTCCTGTCGCCTTAAAAAAAGAAACGAATCGTTGCACCCGTTTGAGTTGAAAACGTTTTCCGGATGGTTTCAATCATTCATGTCACAGGGAAAGCCGAAGGCGACATTGCACTTAAGGTACAATCCCTAAAACAAACCGAAAACTCTGAAGAACGGCACGATGATTAGCAGAAGCAGGGTTACCAGCTCCACCGTCGACTATATTACCAGCGGCGTCGTGGGGCAGCAGGAACAAAACACAAAGTCAAAAGTTTTTAGGAGCCATTAAGGCCTTGTAGTGGTAAAATTAATTACTTGTTGTTTGCGAACATTGTAAACCCACTCTGAGATTTATAAGGCTTGCGTGATGTGCCGCCTTCGCCCTTAATGGATGTTTATGCAGTAGGCACATCGGCTGAAGGTGTTGTTTTACATACACTCGTGTACTCGGTCTGCCCGGCCTGGTTGGCTGGTGATGGAAGCCTGTAGTGAAGATGGGACGCATGACTGCTGAACGGTATAGTCCTTGGAGCTGTTTTCACAAGTCATACAAGTTGGCAACAACATGACCTGGGGTCGTAGGAATGTCTGTTGTTGGAGGCATTAAGTCGCATTTATTGTGGCAAAACTTGGATCGTTGTTGAATCTTTTGTAGATTTTACGGTTCCCTGTAATGGAGACGAAATTTTTGGTCTTTTAGGATGATTAAGAGAATCGGACGTGCCATATCTAGGTGGTTGTACGATTTTAATAATAAGTGGACCATAAAAGGCTATAAATCGGTTGTAAATTAAAGGAATGCAAGGTAACTTCTTCTCAGGCATTGAATCGCACGTTCGAGTGTGGAAGGATTTTGTCCAAGATGATTAAATTCGACGTCCTGGGTGGTAAGTGTTTAATATGTTGTACGAAATTGTAACCTTACCGAGTGCAGTTGACGGGGGGACATTATTCAGACAAATTAGAAATACTGTCGTTTAAAACGTGTGGATATTTGTATGCTATGAGGGGACGTTTCTTACTCAACAGATGCATTATTTTCTCCTCTTGATTTGCCAAGGTCTCAATCGCATAGATAAGTTCACTGTTTTAATTATGTTTCTTCAACAAACGTAAAAATTTCAAATTATATTTCGGAACAAAGCTCTTTTGTATCTGACGGGTTTCTAAATTTAACGAATCAAGCTGGTGGTGTCATAAACATGACCTATTATTGAAGTAAATAATTAGGCTTAATGCCTAAAGTAACATTGCGAAAGCGTTCTTACGTTATAAAATGACAGAGTTATACGAAAAATTTACTGAACAGGTTTCTTTTTCTAGTTTTAAATTAAAATCTGATTAGAGAACTAAAATTTGATAAAAGTTACATTCAGGATTATGTAAATAGAGTACACCTCCACGTGCATGTATAACATTGTGTTTTTTTTATTTATTAATGACAAAAGCGGGAAATCACGTATTGCTCAGTGTATCTTGCTCCTATTGACAGTGTGGCATATGACGATTAAATCGGGAAACATTTTCGCACAATTTCTCAATATGACATTGTAAAACTCTGACGTAGGATATGTGGCGGTTCCGCCAAACCCCACGGTTCGCTTTTCTAAAAAACCCCCATAACTTGCACCCAATCTCCTAATTTCACTATTGCAATCGCATTAGCATCTTAAATGCTTCATGCATTAAAGAGATCAATTCTGTAATATAAAATTCCCCTGGAAAAAACTTACCTTTCATGCATCCCTTCGCAAACAATTCTCCGTAAGATTTCTTTCTTAACTTATCAGGCAGAACCCCCATTATTACAACCCAACTCCCATTGTTTCCCACCAACGCATTTGCATGGGCACCTGAAAACATTCCCCTCCTAAGGATAGTTAATGTTTTCAATCCATTACCTGGAAATGCCTGCAAAGAATTTTTCCTACATGGGCATTCATACATTATCAATGGATCTCTGCATTAGCGACCCAAAAACCGAATTTCCAATTAGTGTAGATATACACACTATAGTTCGATCCTGGCCTCGCCATAGATGCCATGCATCATCGACACAGATGGTATACACAACCGTCATTGTGTATACTTCTCGCGGAAATATTCCTTTGTTTGAATCTTCAAACAATCACCGACGTCGCGGTTTGCCGTCGTATTGGATTCAATAGCATAAACATATGCAAACAAAAGAACCCGATTCTCCCAGTCGGCAGAGAGACGATATACTATATCTATTGTATAAATTATCGCAATCCCTTTTAGCATCTAATGAGTGGCTGCTATTTAGACAGCTAATCCTCATTTCCGAACGATGCCTTATGCCGTTTCCCCTTTGTTCTTTTTTTCCTCGTTGTAGGTTCCGTTTATCCTTGGCTAAACGAATCGATAAACACGGTGATGTTTACGAACACACACATACACCACCGCGACCCAGAGATCGCTTTCCATTGGTCACTGGTGAAAGCAAATTTCATTTCCTTTTCACCACACCACCAAACTCACCCCTAACGTGGGTTGAATCTTTAAGTCGTATTCCAACCACCGATTCGGTCGGTGCGTCTTCCGCTCTCCGGCGCACACGTGATACATGCTAGTGCCTCCAGTATAATGCCGTTATCGATTAAAAGTTTAATGTCAGACAAGTAGTGTGCATCGTCTTATATTGTCTTTTTGTGCATCAGTTTCGTTGTCAATCTAATTAGCATCTGTGTCCAATAAAGTAATTAAGTGTAGTAAGGTTAATTGTGAATAAAAGGAACCTTTTGTAGTCAACCATTAAACAGTGCGTTTCATTCACTTGCGCTTCGGTGCCATCCGTGTGCTTTAATTTCTGTCTGGCGGACAGTGTTTTTCCTTACTCCCAGTTTTGGAGAAACGTGGCGGCGTTTCGTTCCTTTGCTTCGGCGGAATTGTTTAGTGCTCGTCGGTGGAACAATTTATGATGGAGGAGGAAGTGAACGGAGTGTCCGTGTTAGGCACAATACTTCCTCCCCACAGATATAATTTGTTGTAGGTCTTAGGGCGATCAATAAATCCTTACAATATCCAAGATGCGGCGCTCGCAGTATCACATCATATGTCATAAAATTGACACTAGCCTTCGCACAATTTTCTTCAACATGACATTAAAAAAGTCAGAAATATAACCAATATGGAATACGAGTCGTTGGATGATCATTAAAGCAGCTAATTAATAAGCATTATTACACACAAGTGTGAACGAAAATTTTTAAGGACGGATGCGGCCTCTACTCTTAATGGAGAACAAAGGCAATCGTTTGGTTGACGAGTTTTTGCATCGAGCATTACTACACCCCACAGAGAAGTGAAGGTGAACATGACCCAAACAAGTTGAACCGGCCGACAAGTTGACGACAACATTTTGAGATACACACGGAACTGTCAGTGCAATTGGATTATACGTCGTTATTGTACTGGTTAAACGAAGAAATAAAAATAAAGGTCATCAGAAAAAAAAATTCTAAGGACTTATTGAACGACCGTCACACTTATTTTTGGGAAGTTGAACATTTAGCACATTCTGGGCAATCGTAAATAAAGATATGAAATCGATACCAATATGTCCAGTAACGGTTGTCACTTCTAAGGGTTTCTGTCCAGGATGTACCATCAAGTCAAGTCAAGCCTATATTATATATTGAAAGCCTTTCGGATGTCCACAGTTAAGCAATCAATTCGTTCCGGGATGTACCATCAAGTCAATTCAAGTCTACATTATATCTTGAAAACTTTTCAGATGTCCACAGTTATCCAATCGATTCGTGGCAAAATTGTATCAGGCGTCCACATATTAGGGGTTGGTGGAATTTTTTTTTATGTATATGTTTGTATATTTTACATGCTTAGCCAATTCACTTGAAAGTTGTATCAGGTGTTCACATAATACGACTTGGTGGATCTTTTTTTTAATGTATGTGTTTGTGTGTTTTTCTTTCCAGAAGAAAGACGCACACAAAGGAGAGATATTGGGTACCCTTGTTACAGGTAAAACAGGACTCTTCCAACAGTAGTGGAATACACCAAACGCGAATTTGCGGCGTTTGTTTATTTGTCTTGACATGCAGTCAGTAAACTGCTGAAATCCAAAGTGCTATCACGTAACCTAAAGCTCCGTGTTACCATAATCATGCCGATTGCTCTCTACGGATGCGAAACATGGGCTCTCACAAAACGGGAAGAAAACAAATTCCGCGTATTCGAGAATAAAGTTGTAAGGGGTATATTTGTAGGTAAATATAACGAGGAGGCAGGACAATGGAGGAAACTCCACAACCACGAATTGGAAGAGCTATACCGCAAACCTACAATATTGAGAGTAATCGATGGGCAACGATAGGATCGTGCGCAGAATTCTTGACGGTAGACCAATGGGAAAGAGACCGGTAGGTTGGCCGCGACGGAGATGGGTGCATAATGTTCGGTTTGACCTTGAGGAGATCGGATCGGCTGGTCAAGCGTGGAAGCAGAATGCACAGGACAGGGGACGATGGCGGATTCGAGTCGGTGAGGTCATGAATTTCCGGATTACTACAGGCCAATAAATAGTAATAGTAGTAATAGGTTTATTTGTATACAATCAACACACCAAATTATGTATTGGTGCCTATAACAATACGTCAAACAATTGCTACGACAGCAGGCAAATTCGATGCTGATTCTTTTTTTTTTGTTTCGGTAGGAAGATGGAAATCTTCAAAAGATACGAGTACTTCTGGACCGATCCCGAGACCTACCGGATTTTTATCGATTAAACCACCTCCTGCCAGGCACATATTCCCGTTAATCCCCGCGCAACTTTCTTTTAGATATTCCATCGCAGGGCAGGACGGAGTTTACCTGATACTCTGCTCGTCTTTTCCCACCCGCTGCATCATGTCACATAGAATATCATTAGCTACGGACCATGCTTGTTTAGAGCTTAGCATGTATTCTATTACTCGTACCGGAGTAACTGTCTGTTTCATATGTCTCTCCAAAATAGTTCGAGCGGTCTCGAATCTCACCCACTCTGTGAGTGCGTGTTCTGCATTTTCTATTTTGCCTTCGAAGTACAAGCAATATGGGTGGAAATTGATGATGAGTGTGCGATCGGGGATGGGCGATCGCTATAAAAGGGTGCGAATCGGCAAAGAACTTGTTGTCGACTGGTGTTAATCAGATCCTGGGGACGTCTCGTTTGTGGGAAAGCTGTATAAAAGAAAAAAAATTAACTGCAATAAAAAAAAATAGAACAAAGAACAGCCAATGTGTATGAAAAGGGATTTGTTGTACACATGAGGAAGCTGGGAATAGGCGATGCAATGATCATTATCCCTGATTGGGATGGTTACATGATATGTGAACTGAATTGTTTTCTTCTCAGGGATATGCTGTCGAACAGAATTCTTAAGAGGAATTTTGAAATCAAATAAATGAATGCAAGTAAGAATTCTCTTACGGGTACTTTTAGTTTACATTACTTAGATTGCTTTAATGCGTGTAGCATTTAAAGTGCTAATACATTGCATTAGCGTAAGCTTATGCAGACTGGGTAGCAGTTATTGGGGTTTTTTCAGGAAGGCGAACCGTGGGGTTTGTCGGAACCGCCACAGCTCTTTAAAACATAACCAAAAAGTTACTATTTGTGGCGGTGTTCGGGTTGATGTGGTCATTGGGTCAGTCTACTTCGCAGGTGGACGTGGCTAAGTAGCAAACGTCAGTCAAGTGTGGTTAGGGATATGATATTCGATTTTTTATGCCGATTATTCATGAAAGTTGTATGAATCCCTTTCGGTTTCACCATATATAGCAAAAGCTACAATCAACTTTTTGGAGCCATTACTTTCCTGTCGTTTGTTAAAAAAAAAACAAGACGCAACGGTCTGCAGTGCTCAAGAACGAGGAAACTTGGATTGTGGATTTATTAGAATAGGAGGTGGGGAACAGGTGGTGTGGACAGACAGAATGAACGTCTATGTCTGGTATTAAGTATCGGCTTGTTTAAATTTAAATGGTGATTTTGATCGAGCTCCGTGTTCACCAGATTTGACGTGGGCAGATTTCTTCTTGTGGGAAACTTGATTTATATCGAGAAGCTAAGGACCTTAGACGAACTTAAGCCCAACATCTGCCAGAATCGGCTGTCATATTGATAGAAACACTGGAAAATACAATGCAAAGTGCTAAAAACGAACACATTACGTCGCTCTAGTTCAGGGCGATGACATCAGCGATATGTGTTCAAAAATGGATGTAAACAGATCTTCTGAAATCGAGTTTAATGAATTTCACTTCGAGAGCAAATAAAAATATTTTTAACAACACGCTGTACTAAGTGGTCGGGAAAAGGTTTGACTTTTTGTTTTTCTTGTCCAGGATCTATTTTAGTTTAGTGAGGGCAGAGCCCTCATTTATTTTGCTTAATGCAAGCTTAAATTAAACTTAAATTAATTAATTAATTAATGTATCATAAAGACGACGCGTGATACATTGATAACCAGTTATGGAAAATTGTTCTTGGAGTGATCATAATATGCCATAGGAGGTCTTGGATGCAGTGTTAAGGACATCGGAGCATCTATAATTATTTCCAACAGGTGGGCGCAATACGTCTCATGCTTTCTTCCGCGAATTAGTGAGAATGCAAGCGCTGGTAGAGGCACTGAAAGGCAATTTGCAGAAAGCTAGCCGCGTCGTTGAAATATTAGTCGCGGAGCATTTCACGAGATCGAAACATGTGTAGCGTGTGTTCGAGTGTTACAAAAACAATAATTCTGCCTTTATTTTGCAATCTACATCAAATGCGTTGCATTGGAGAAACGTGAAGTATTTAACTTATCAAAACAAACGTATAGGAGTTTGAGGAGATTAATTTGATAATAGACAAACCACGAACGGGGGGACCTAGATCAAGAAACAGGGAAGCCTTGACGACCATATCCCAGTCAGTTCACAAGAAAATACGACACATGCCGGGCAGTTCTTAAAAATGTTGCATTACTTTTAGAAGAGTGCCAGAAAACTAACCAAACACAATTAGATGTCATAATTTTTTTTAAATAAATGGCTAATGTTTTCTGTTCGAATGTCACTCGAAAGAAAAGGACCTTGAGGACCAAAAGAAGACGACGTGCTTCTTTAATTTCCAAAATTATCTAAATTTCCCACACTATCAGAAGGATTGTATTGTTCCCTTGATGGTAGTTCGTGGAAATTGATTTTCTAGTATTGTTGGATCCTTTGAAATTTGACCTGTAGTTGCCATCACCTGACTTGTATTTCTGCCGTTGACGTCGTCGAGCTTGATTCCTATCAGATGAACCTGGACTACGGTCAGAAGGTGCAGTCAGTGTCTGTGGAGCACCATCATCTTCATGATGCATTTCATCATAAGGTGCATGCTGCTGCTGCGATTGTTGTTGCGGGTGCTGTGACCGTATATGATGCCCATCAGGATCTGCATTGTTGTTCAGATCCTGCTGAACCAAAGCGGGCACTTGAATGAGCCGGAGAGGTTGCGTAGTCAGGCTGCTAGCAGGAAGAATAATCTGCTGAGCACTAGGATGAACTGGATAACGCCATGCTGGATGAGGTAATTTCCCGAAGGGAGAAAGCATCTTTCTTTGTTTCACCTCCTCTACTTCCCCGAATCTTGATAATCGAGGGTTCAGGTTAGCCGTTTTCATCCTTATGTGAAAGGATGTTACCGACGACTGATTGTTAGAGATGCCTCCGGAGAGCACCCATCCTAATTCGCTGAGTTGTGCCATAGGGGTGCCGGGCGCTCCTTTGATCACTCCGTCCAGAAGAAGCGCCGAATAAACATCGCCCCCGAGAAGGATGTCGATTTTGCCTGGCCTATAATAACATAGGTTGGATCAGCCAGCTCGATCCCCTTTAGGTGGTCCCAATTCTTGCATTGTATGTTGTGCATGGGACGTGCCGCGGTGACTTTGGGCAAAACAAAGGCTTGAATCGGTAATTTGAAGGTTTCGTTGACCTTGGATTGAATGATAAGTGATGCCTTTTTCGTTGATGCGCTCATCCCTTTATCCCCGATGCCATAGATGGACATGTTGCTACTCTCTTGTTTGAGCCTCAATGTCCGTGATGCTGACTCAGTAATGAAGGATGGTTCCGATCCAGGGTCCAGGAGAGCTCGCAGCACTAAAGGCTGTCCCGTGGTCGGGTAGACTTTCACGAGAGCTGTAGCCAACAGAATAGTTTGAACATTGTTGTTTTCGACGACCCAGGCGTTGAATGTTGAGGTTCTTCTGGTGGAGCCCGCTGAATCCTCCGTTGATTGTGCCTGATGAACTTGGGCAGCAGATGTGCCAGCTGGAGTCGTCACCGAAGCTGAGTCATTTTTAGGAATGGACGGGCGTATATCGTCTGGGCAACGAATGATGTTTTTCTTTACAATGTATACAAGTAAACTTGCTCGTGCACTCTTGAATCCTGTGCGTATTCGACAGGCAGTTGACACACCAGATGCGCTTGTATACTAACGGGTCAATTGAAAAGTCCCCGGCCTGACACATAGAAGGCGGCACTAGAATTAAATCCATATGATTTTTAGTTAGCCCTAACCTTCAAAATTGTAGTATTTTGAGTGAAGCAACTTTTGTTATTGTGAAAAAAATGGATAAAAAGGAAAAGTTGATAAAATATTGTTTTTTGAAGGGAAAAAATACAGTTGAAGCAAAAACTTGGCTTGATGACGAGTTTCCAGACACCGCCCCAGGAAAATCAACCATCAAGGATTGGTATGCTAAGTTTAGACGTGGTGAAATGAGCACCGAAGACGGTGAACGCAGTGGACGCCCAAAAGAGGTTGTTACCGACAAAAAAATATGAAAAAACCACAAAATGATTTTGAATGACCGTAAATTGAAATTGAATGAAATAGCAGGCACTCTAAAGATATCAACTGAACGTGTACATCATATCATTCACGAATATTTGGGTATGAGAAAGCTCTGTGCAAAGTGGGTGCCGCGCGACCTCACTTTTGACCAAAAACAACGACGAGTTGATGATTCGGAGCAGTGTTTGGAGATGATCAAGCGTAATAAACCCGAGTTTTTGCGTCGATGTGTGACAATGGCTCCATCATTTCACTCCGAAGTCCAATCGACAGTCATCCGAGTGGACTGCACACGATGAACCCGCCACAAAGCGTGGAAAAACGCAACTGTCGGCTGGCAAGGTTATGGCGTCTGTATTTTGGGATGCGCGCGGAATAATTTTCATTGACTATCTTGAAAAAGGAAGGACCATCAACAGCGACTATTACACAGCGTTATTGGGCCGTTTGAAGGACGAAATCGCCGAAAAACGACCGCATTTGAAGAAAAAGAAAGTGCTGCTTCACCAAGACAATGCACCGTGTCACAAGTCAGTGAAAACCATGGCAAAAATCCATGAATTGAGCATCGAATCGCTTCCGCATCCACCGTATTCTTCAGATCTGGCCCCCGGCGACTATTTCCTGTTCTCAGATCTCAAAAGAATGCTCGCTGGGAGGAAATTTTCGTCGAATGAAGAGGTGATCGCCGAAACTGAGGCCTATTTTGAAGCAAAGGACAAATCGTACTACAAAAAAGGTATCGAAAAGTTGGAGGGTCGCTATAATCAGTGTATCACCCTCGAAGAGAATTATGTTGAATAAAAAAAACGAATTTTGCCAATTTTTTTTTTTTTTTTTAAATTTCTGTATTTATTGACCATAAATGATTTGTTACAATAAGTAATACAGATAACTTATAATTAGCTTAGCTTTAATCGTTTACACATACTTGCTAGTACATTTTTCAAACATTATTATAAAGTTACATATTTCATGGGTGGACAAGATAGGAGCTTCCTGGAAAAGGTCAGAAAACCAGGATATAATTATTTACTTAACCTATAACTAATTTGCTTAACTTAACTTAACTTAGCTTAGCCTAGCTTATCTAATTATTAAATCTATTATTATTACAATAAGTTAGAGTAGGGTAGGGCGGGAGGTATAGTGGTCGATGGGTAGGATTTGGGTTAGGGTGGGTACTATCAGTTGGGGATATGGGTTGGGGGCACACTTTCCGATTGGTCGTTGAAACGCAAGATATTAGAGAAGGGTTGCATATTACAATATTTAAACTGGTGAGGTGAGAGTTCAGTATTGTGGTATACAATCTCATTGGAGTCGTTGACCAACCTGCCAGAGGTGAAGAGGGTTCTGGTGTGGAGACAGTTCGGGTAGGCAGTTCGGTTATCTGACGGAGTCGATGTGAGCGCATTTATTATCGGATTGGGATTATTAGGAAGATTTTCGATAAATTTGATGGACAGCTCGAGGAAGCGGCGATCTATACGTTCAATATTAGCGGCATAGTAGAGCGAACTACTGTTGTAATATTTGTGGGAGTTGGGATGTCGGTTGAGGCCAGTGATAAGTCTGAAGCATTTCCTTTCGAAAATGCGTAGCTTCTCCATTTGGGCGGGTACCATATCACGTACCATATCGGGGATGCATATGTGAGAGTGGGTCTGATTATTTGTTTGTAGATAAGTGATTTGACTTTGGGAGAGAGACCATTCGGTTTGTACATAACTTTTCTGCAGAGGTTCAGTTGTGTTGTGGCTTTACGAATCGTATTTTTAATGTGGGCGGAGAATGACAGATTGTTGGTAAAGGTTATACCTAGATACTTTAAGGTTTTGGAGGGTTTAATTATATTGTTATTTATTTTAATTCTGATTTTATTATGGCAGCGAATAGTGTTGTTTGTACAACTCGCGTTTCTGCCTTTAAAAACAATGAGCTGAGTTTTGGTTGGATTTAGTTGAATTCTCCACTTGGTAAAGTAGGCTGACAGGATTGGGAGATATCTGTTAATACAGTTTCTTGCCTCCTTGACAAGCTTGTTGCTTGAATAAATTAAGGTGTCGTCGGCATAGTTGAGCATTGTTGTATTGGGTAACAGTGGCTGCGGTGCGTCTGATGTATAAAGAAGGTATAGTAGTGGGCCGAGGATGGATCCTTGAGGAACTCCTGCGGTTATGCTATAAGGTGTCGAGAGAGTTGAGTTTTTTTTCACCATGAACTTGCTATCAGAGAGGTAGGAAGCGAGAAGTTTTGTGGAGTGGATGTTTAATCCATACATTGAATGAAGTTTGTATAACAGTCCTGCGATCCAGACACAGTCGAATGCTTTAGCTATGTCTAGGGAGACACATACCGTTGGGGATTGGTTTTGGAGATGGGTCGTCACATCATGTGTCAGTTTTAAGAGAGCATGACAAGTGGAGTGTTGTGAGCGGAAGCCAAATTGAGAGTTAGGAATGAGGGAGTTATCCCTGGCAAATGAGAGAAGATTTTTGTAGATTTTAGCTGCGATATCGGACGGAAGTTATCTGGGTACTTGGAGGGCCCAGATTTGCTAATAGGGGCGATCACCGCTGTTTTCCAACTTTTAGGGAAATGTGAAGCGTTTATTATGTGGTTGAGAACAACGAGAATCGGGAGCAAGTTGCCTGGGTGGAGTCTTTTGAATAGGAGGTTAGGGATTCCATCTAGGCCAGTCGATTTTTTATTGTTACGTGAAGTAATGACTTCGGATAGTTCTTCAAGTCTTAGGAATGTGTCGATTCCTACGGGGTGTGATGCTTTATTGGTTTCGGTGAATTCAGTAATAAATGGTGTGAGGGATGGCTCCAGTGAGCGTGAAATGTAATCGTTCACGGTATCGTGGAAATTTGTTACTGGGAGGGTATCGTTTTGCTTATGGACTTTGCAGAAATGTTCAGCGAGACAGTTTGCTAAATCAGTGTCCGACTGGACGATGTTATTATTAGTTGGGTGAATAATATAATCTGTTCGAGTCTTGAGTTTGCGACCCGTTAGTCTGTTTATGTTTTTAAATAGATCGCGATTTGGTTTGATACTGTTTAGGGTGGATGTGTAGGTCTGATTAGTGAAAACTTTTAGTTGTTCATTTATTAGGGACGTCAATAGTTGGATCTGTTGTTTAATAAAAGGTGAGTAGCTAGTGTGCAATTTTCGTTGGAGTTGTTTTTTTATACGTAATAATTTTGTGAGTAAGTTGGGTAGGGGTTTTCCTAAGTGATTATGAGGAACGATAGTGGGAGTATGGCTGAAGAGAGCATTTCCCAGTATTTGCTCTATTTGGGCCGCTGCTTGGTCAATTTGTGTAGGGGGCAGGTTAGAAGATTCCGGTAAAGAAAATTTTGAAAAGCTAGCAACAATATCCTTATTGAGTTTTTTCCAGTTTGTTTTGGTGAAATTTGGAATAGGATTCAGAGTGTAGAGTGGTTCAAGCGAGGGGATTTGAACCGAGGTGTGGACAGAACTTTGATCCGAAGGGAATGTGAAGGACACTGTGGGAGGATTAGGTGAATAGCTATCTGTAGACTTTAGGAAGAAATCGATTTTTGACTTGGTTGAGCTGCAGATTCGAATAGGTTGCAACGGGCAGTCTGCGTAGACACATGGATGAAGTCGGAGGAGATCAAGGAGTTGGGAATTTTGCCAAAAAATGTGTTTTACTATGGAAGGCCGGGGACTTTTCAATTGACCTGTTAACTCTCGTCTCTTGTAAGGACTTAGAGCCTGGAAATTGTAACACTTGCGGAGCGAGTGTGTACCCGAGCACATTAAACACCTGTCGATGGTTGTATTGTGGGCACGAACTGTAGCAGGTGTTCCCCTGGTCTTCCCGTGAGGAACACTGGACGTCGTTTGTTTCATGATATCCAAGGCTCTTGCCCTCGTAAGCAAGAAATCCTCCAGCACATCATACGCTGGATAGTCGACATACGATGCAATATGCGATTCCCATAAACCGCGCGTATTGGGGGGAAGTTTCTGAACCGTGTGGTAGATCAGAACATCTTCCCATGATGTAACTGAGACTCCAAGGTTTTGAAGAGATTGCTTGGCCTCGTTGGTGGTGTCTACCAGTGCCTTGATTCCGTCAGCCGACTCATACGTGAGTGCAGACTGATTGAAGAGTAGGCTGAACTGGTTATCCTTGAGCAACCGCAGGTTTTGGAATCTTTTGCCCAGGGTTGACCATGCTGATTCGAAGTTGCCGTCCACTATTGCCGTATTTCGAAGCAGACGTTCCGCATCTCCACTCAAGTTCGCCTTGAGGTAGTGCAGCCGGTGCACATCAGAGATGGTGGTGTTCCTGATGATTAGGCTCTCAAATAAACTTTTAAACTCCGGCCGAGTCTGATAGGAGCCGGAGAAGGTTGGTATCTTGATGGGGGGAAGCTTTAATTCTGCAGTTGGCGACTTTGTTCCTCCCATGAAGCCGTTGAGCGAGTTGTGCAATAGTGATTGGGACTCTATGTGGTGTAACTGTGACTTCAGCTCAGAGGAATAGCTGTAGTACAATTCCTTGAGCTGATGGAAAGTCAACTCCTCCATATATTTCGCCTTGGCTTCATCACTTGGAGCGGCGATTATCTTCTGATGAAGCCCCCTTGCGTCTTCGAACGCTTGTTCCAGGTTCCTTAACCGCGCCTCATTCATGTGCATAGACTTGGCTGAATGATCCAAGGCGAAGTATGCTTTATGATCGGCGGTTAATTCGCTTGCAATGTTCTGCAAACAGTCGATCAGGTTTGCCGTTCTTTGCTTGCTCATTATGTTCTGTGGAAATTACAACCCGCACCGAGAATATCTACGCAGCAGCTTGCACGTGTGCGGAGATGCAGTGGTGAAACTCACGGAGTGGTGTCGTAGATTGGCACCGTAACCGACAATATAAGAGAAGTGCACCAGCTGGAATCGAAGATTCGCGGACTAAATGCACTGGCGCGTGGAGAATCCGAACACACCGAGATGACCTATACGTGGGGCGAATCCAATATCAGACGAGAGGAATGCACCTGCCGGAACTGGAAGATTCGATCAGCAGACTGAATGCGCTGGTGCGTGGATAACCCGAACACACCGAGCTGATTTGTAAGTGGGCGAATCCAATATCGGATAAGAGGAGTGCACCTGATGGAACTGGAAAATATCGATGCGCAGAATGCCGTCGCAAATTTCCCCTATGACGATGCAACCTCTATAAGTGAACGAAGTGGGATGTGTAGAGTACCCGCAACACAGTTGAAAATGAATCAAAGCGACGTCAACCGAAAATACTGGGACCGATGTGAATATTCCCACAAGTCTACCTGCGCTGACTTCCGCAGATCAAAGACAAATCAGCAACTATGGAATTTTCGAAAAGTGGACTGTATTTTGATTTTTCGATAGATAATTATAAGTGCCACGTTCAGGTAGTTGAATGTTGCGTTGAAAACTGCCCTTAAAATCGTCGTTCGAACTTGCCCAGTACGTAATGTTAATACTCAATACCCTTGTTTTGTTTAATGTTGTTTATTTTCATAAATTATAAGATGGGAAAAATAGAAAATCTTCACTATTTTATTTTTCGCCGATCACAAAAAACAATTATCTAAGTGAAGAAGAGAAATGAAAGGATTCGGTTCTAGAATCTTAGTATTGCTATTTTCTTCTGCTTCTTTATTCTTGTGTTTTGGATTTAATTGATGTTTGCGAAGTCCTTATTATAGAAGTTTTGTTTTTATGTATTATTACAATTTGATGACAGACGTGCACAGCCAAATATACACCCCGATGTTCAGAATACAAATTAATCAAGACGATGTCTGCAACTTATAGGATCCCCTGATAACATTTTGTGTATCGCAGCGTTCAAAATATCAGCTCGGCAAATTCTGACGCGAAAGTATTTGACGTAGGACACTCTATATAATCTCTGTAGTCACATTTATCTACCACACAACACTTTTATTATGATCGCTTCGGATGATTTTAATTTATTAATATTAAATTATAATGCACCATACCTTGTTTCGGCGAGAAGCTCCCTCGTTGGGGTTTGTTGGATGATTTGGTGATGAACCTGTTGGCGATTTAAACCCACTTGCTGGCTATTCTGGCGGCGGCCACACCATTCAAATCACTTGTTGGCAGATGAAATCCGGCCGGTTGGCTGATGCGAAAAGCCGCTCACTTGGCAAGTGAGATCCGGCTCGAAGGACCAATGTTTTCTGTTCGAATGTCACTCGAAAGAAAAGCAAATTTAAATTTAATTGGTACCTTGTTACAAGGAATTTTATTTGTTGAAATTTAAACCGCACTTAATTACAAAAATCACCCTTTAAGGCTTCTTTAAAACAGCACCTCTGAATGTTTTACATTGACTCGCTCCCTGGTATTTGAACTACAATAATTCACACCTAACACCAAGTGTAACGTCCTTTAGAACTTCAAAAAACCCGCAACGATCTTTCAGCTCCCAGCTCAAAAACGTTACCAACAGCACATTGATTGATTAACACCCATCACCAGTACCGCAACAACAACTTTGATCTCTTTTGATTGAAATCACCGGTTCATCATTAAAAACAACAGGTTTCTCCCCCTTGTCTTATTGAACCGTAGTTGAGGTCAATAACCAGAGTCTGTCTCTTTCGACAGCGCTGAAGAACAGATGTTGGTGTTTTCCTTGGAGTTGCAGATGACGATGATCGTTGGTGTAGTTTAACATCATCAGGTTGCTAGATTAGATTTTGTTGGTATTGATGTTGATGTTGATGAATATTGGAATTATATCAGTTTTGGTATCCCATTCATTTCCGTTGTTGTTGAGTTGGTTAGATATTGGATCCAACCATACCACATTTAAATTAATTGTTGGTTGCTCATGTTGCTGTACTGCAGCAGCTAAGAATCGTTCCTTAATAATCTGGATTCAAAACCTATCCACTAATAATAATAGAAAAATGTTGGTTTAAAACAAGTTTTATTAATCAATAAAATAAAACTCGCACGACATATGGTTAATCAAGTTTTCGTTTACAATTACTATTCTAGTCACAACTAAACTAACCTAATCATCATTTCGAGATAAGTTATGACCCAAAACTCCGGGCACACCCAGTGCACTTTATCTTTCTAAGATCAACTTCCTCGTGAGCCCACGTTATCGAGGTCGTTAAGTGTGCGTCCAAGCTTGCTAAAAGGCTTCTCAAATATCTAACCATGAAATCTCTTATCCTGTTCAACTCAAAGCGAATTTTTGTACCAATAAAACAATTCTACGCGCCCACTCGACTAAATGATTTTTTTGTTGTTTTGTTTCCAGTTTTAATACTAAAATTAATTTTATAACGCGAAATGAGCTGCCCTCAGCGTTAGTCTATAAACGGGCAATAGTGCAGCACTGCGGCAGCCTACAACACGCACGCCGTATACATACATGAGTTCGTTTTGTTCATGAGCAAATCACCCGACCGTTGGTGTCCACATAATAATAATAAAATGTTGAATTTAAAAGCGGTCATCGACGAAGCCGACCGCCGACAACGAACGCAAACAACTCCAAGCCAATTAGTGCCGAAACGAATGCCGACCACTTGCAACGAAATCCGACACCGAACCGGGCCAAAAGCATTCGACATGCTGTGCATGTGTTCCAAACTTAGGTGCAACTGCATGTCTCAGGATACACATAGTGGTCGGTGGAAATAGGAGAAGAACACAAGATAAGAATGCAACATCGAACAAAGACCGTGCAACAGTGACCGGAATCACGGCTTGAAAGGTAAAGGTCGGCCGAGAGGGATCGGACGTCTACTAGCATCATCCACATATAAGGTGGACTTCAGTGAAAGTTGTGAAGTCAGTCATAGACCGAGAAGACGGAGTGGCGAGCCTTCTGGGTCGCTGTTACTCGGAATTACCTTGCTCTGGGGGAGGTAGTCTGCGGCGATGTAATGGCCGGATAGCATTTACATTAAATTACAAACAAAGATGTTAACCACTCGCGACATGAATGTGGTATAGGTCTACTTAGTGTTCGCGTGCTACTACTGCGAAACTGGGTCTTAAATGAAAAATTATCAGATACACTTCTCTCCATTGCTTTCCATTAGGCACAGGTAGCATGTATCTATTGATTGATTTGCCTAAATCTCCTCGCGCTAAGCAGAGATAACCCAGGGAAGGGCAAGCTCCAGAGTAACTGGTGTAACTGGAGACCTCTATGTCTAATAAAACGACTGAAGTACAAGAGATTAAATAATTGAAATTATTGGTTCAACACGACTGACAGAAATCGAAAACGCTGGCAGCTACGAACGAGTTATGGAAAGAAGGGGGGTGGGCGGTGAGCTTGTGTGTTTACACTGAAGTTAAACGAGAAATGGGAGTAATACCTTAAACAGGATTAGAGGTGTTGAAACTACTAAACGAGCACGGGTATGGATATGCGGTTCAGACAAATGTTGCGCTCCGCGGTTTTTGCGGCTGTGAAAATATGAATATAATGATTTTTGAAGGAAAGTAAAAAGGGAGAAATGATTTATAATTGAACCTGATAGTAAACTTATAAAAGCCGCAATGTCGTTCTTCGTAAATGTAGGTGTTGGAATTCTTATCGAGATTTTTAATAACAGTCAAGTAAAGTGTAGAAGTTTTCCGATGTGTACTATATAACTTTGTAGCTCTCTGAACATAGATAATATTCTTCTGTAGAGATTGTTCCTTCTAAAGGTTTTATGAGCTGTAACGTTTTTATAAGCGGCTTATAATCCACCATGAGGGTGCCATGTGTTGTACGGCCCGCAGCATTCTCACATTCAGTCACCAACTTCAATCCTTTATTGGCAAATTGGATCTCTACAACGGTGTCTCAGTCTATTACGTCTAACCACTTTAGACTCTTTTGCAAGCGAGTTTCGGCCATGATTTTCTCTGACTTGTTTATAATATAATATATGAGGGTGAATTACATATAAAAGGTAATTTTTCTTTTTTGTTTAGCAACAAGTTGCGATGTAGATAATCTTGTGCGTGTCTGTTGTTTGGTTTATGAAGAGAAGGGGAACCGGCTTGCCTACCGGTCGCGCTCGACTTTGTAGTCAGCACAGCCATGAGCGAGCAAGAGGTCGGTTGCGTAAGGGATTACTATAATATTTTTAACAAATGAAGGCCTTAAACCCTCGTAAATTTTTTCTCGATTGAAGGCACAGTTTGATGATAATACACTGTCTCAGAATCCGTGGGCCAGACAATTTATAGTTGGCGAGAATGTTGTGCTACAACGGTTCGTTTCCCTGCTTCTCGTATTACAGAGGAAGAGAAACGAACGATGGAATCCTGTGTGGATTCCTGATGATTGTTGGTCTTGTGGGGTTAGATTTAGTTGATGTGCCGTCACAGGTTTACTATTTATCACCAACGCGTTCACTAAATATGCCCGGAGAAGACGGTACGGCAGACCAGTGTTGCTACTCGAAGGAAGTTAAACGTTAAATAGAAAAAATAGTTAATGTTCCATAGAACTTGGACTTTATTGTATTTCACTTGTTACACTCTGAAATATGTTCTTATTTCCGCACTGAATTATGTTTTAAAGACGATAACTTCTCCGTTGAATATTTAACCGCTACTTCTTTGAAATATCTTTTTAATTCCAGACTGAAAATACGTTTTAAGGACGATACGTTCTCCGCTGAACCGCAACCCTTCAAGTGCTCTTTCAAAAGTGACTCCAGTCAAGTCACCTTCTCCCTACGAAAATTCAAATCTTCATCTCTTTATCTTCTTTCGAAAGTCAAGACGCATCGCCACTTATCGTTTGATCCTTTCTTGGGGTTTTTGTTTGTGTTAGCCAACTGGCTAATGCAAACAAGAGTTTACGTGCATTTCAAATGGGTAGCACAAGATCCGTGGGAATTGGTTGTTAGTTTTAAAATTGATGTATTTGCAAGTCATAAAACATCTGGCGTTAGGTTGTTTATGTTTGCAAGAATTGTGTGCTGACGGATCGAATAAATATGCCTTTGTTTGGACACGTGCACTTTTAGGTTTTGGATCTTGTAGGAAATTTAGGTGTTAATTGCTTATAGCATACATGGGAAAATATGCACTATGCTGTCTGATTTTAGCAAATTGAATCGAACAAATGCATTGAATTGACTAAATGAATTGAATTCAATAAATGAGAATTTGAACGTTTAGTTCGATTTGGTTTAACACTGAATTCAATGTTATGTTGAGGATATGAAATGGATTCTGTTATAGGTAGGATTTGTGTATATGTGGGAGAAAAATGTAATGTGGGAGGAAAGTGGTAGGGCTTCTTGCCGCACTACAAGAACGTATCGAAAACGAAAGTCTGATTAACGCCCAAGGCAAGTCGTACAGATGACAACATCCGTGCCGTTCGAGAGCTTATTGAAAGTGATCGCCTCTTAACTGTTAGAGAAATCTCATCAAAAGAGGGTATCAGCTATGGAAAAAGCCGCATATCGAAACAAAAGACCATTCGAGATGCCCATTCGAGATATCATCCTTGTTCATGACAACGCCAGGACACACACCGCATTCTTGACAATGGATACATTGGAGGAAAAATGGGCTGAGAAACCCTCGAACACCCTCATAACAGCCCAAACTTGTCTCCCTGTGACTATCTTTTCTTCGCATCCTTGAAGGAATCGCTTGGAGGAAAAAAATGAAGAAGTTAAGGAGCACGTTGGCAATTGGTTAGTTTAGTAGGGCAACCACCCCATTTATTCGCTTAATTCAAGCAACATAATTACCTATCTAAAGTATACCTAAATTACAAACTAGAGAGTTTAAGAACTAGTTCGTTTGGACCATAAGAGGTCCGGCGGGGGAGGGGCGAGGGGGGGGGGGGCAGAAGGTGGGGATTACGCATATTTCGAGCGCTTGTGTTTAGAGGGATTAAGTTAAGGAGGTAGGCGCGGTCGATCGAGCCGGAGAGGACCGGATGAATGAACATGAATGTCAGCCACGATCCTGCGCTCCTTAAGGATTCTGAGGTTGATTAATTTGAGGCAGTTAATGTACGGGGGAAGGATTAAAGGGTTTTCCCATCCTAGCCGATGGAAGCAATGTTGAATAATTTCAATTCTACAGATGTGGATCTTGTGATAAGGAGACCATACCTGGCTAGCATATTCAAGCAATGGACGGACGAGGGTAAGGTAAAGGAATCGAGTAACGTAAGGGTCGGAGAATTCCTTAGAGCGTCGCGTTACGATTCCGAGGGTAGAATTGGGCTTCCAGGTCGTCTCATCAATGTGAGTGAGGAAGTTAAGCTCCCTGTCGCAAAGGATCCCAAGATCTCGAATACATTGGACGACGTTCAGGGGTTGGTTATGAAGGGTTTAGGAACGTGAGGATAAGTGAATATGCTTACGGGAAAAGGTTATAGATTGGTATTTGGCGATGTTAAGTACAAAGCAATTTTTGTCACACCAAAATTCGAAAAGCTGTCAAGGTCAGATTGCAGCAGTGCAGAATCAAGTGGTGACCCAATGATCTTGTATGACTTGGTGTCATCAGCGTATAGGGACAAGCTGGAATTCTAAATGCCCTTATCGATGTCATTAGTGACCGACATAAATAGGAGAGGACCCAGGTGGGTACCTTGAGGGACCCCAGAGGTGGCAAGGAAGGGTTTGGATATCATGGACCTGAATCGAACGGAATAAGGTCTATCCTTTAGATAGGAAGAAATCCATATCAGCAATCCAGGTTCGAAGCCGAGGGCGGATAATTTGAAGAAAATTAGATTGTGGGAGATTCGAGGTCGAATCTGTCGGTCGAGACCATATCGACCTCGTAACCGTGCTCTAGTGCTGACAGTGTAAAGGAAGTGAACTCAACAAGGTTGGTTGTAGTTGATCGTCCATTAATAAAACCATTTTGCCTTGGTGAAATGAAAGGTTTGCAACAGAAACTAAGAGATTCGTACAGAATGCTTTCGAGAATCTTTGGTAAGTGGCACAGTTTGGCGATGGGGCGGTATTTCGCGACCCTTCTTGTGGGTGGGGGTGATAAAGGAGGTTTTCACAATGTGATGGAATACGCCCTGACAGAGTGAGAGATTAAGGATCACTGAGAGGTAAGCAGAGAGAATAGATGAGCATTTTTTGAGGAGGATTGCAGGGATTCCATCAGGGCCCGGTGTAAACTCGTCTCTCAGTTCCATTAGCTTGATTCAATTAATGTCGGATCAAAGGAGTTGTGGAGAAGGACCCGAGGGAAAAGTTAGGAAGGTAGTTGAAGTATTACGGGTCAGGAACAAAGCGGTCATCAGTGAACGACTGATTGAAGTGAGTGGCGAAGAAGTTGGCAATAGTAACAGGATCAGATGAGGTATGCGAGTTTAAGGTAAGCGATATGATCGTATATGATCGTACCATGGAGCGGAAAAGGTTGATGTTCTTTGTCTAGAGTAGGGAACGCGTAGTGACGGGGGGGGGGGGTGATTGCGAGTGGGCTCGGAAGAAGGCCGCGAGAAGAGATGGGGGGGGGGGGGGTGGTGGTTGTCTATAGATCTAAGGAGGAAGAGGCTAGGTGGGACAGATGTATTGATAGGGTCTGTTGTAAAGATGATGTCAAGACACCTACCCAGGAGGTTTCAAACGTTGCTTATCTGACAGAAACAAGAATCATCTAGTCAATTGATGAACAGACATTCCTTGGCCGAGGAGGGGGGTGGGACGTTAAGTGTGAATGATCGTCAGATAAAGCCCAATTGAGTTGTGGAAGATTAAAATTTCCGAAGATAATGATGTCATCCTCGCAATCAATCAGCTCGATTATATGGTCGATAGCATTGACAGCTAGCTCGTAAACTTCAATAGGCTGGGATGGCAGCATATAGAAGCACATGACAAAGATTGATTTCCGAGGAAGAGTGATTTGACAGGTACAAAGTCCAGCTTGAAGGAGGCGGGGAAAGCGACGAGTGACAACTCGGGGCTGTTGTGGACAGCGATGAGCACTCCTAGGCTGTGGGAAAAGTCTGTAGTATGATTGAATAGTGGGGATTAACTTCTTTTCACTTAAAGCGAAAATGTCGACAGATAGAGCATGGGAGTTATTCAGAATGGATTGGGTCTTTGAGCGACGATCTCTTACGTTCTAATAATATAGAGTAACGGGAGTTATACTATCGCTTTGGGGGGGGGGGGGGGGGGGGGGGGGCTCTAGGAACGAAAAAGCTTATTGAGGACGGCCTTACTACGTTGAAGATGTGATAACGTTTCGGAGTGAACGAAGAGGCCGAAAGCTTTTAAGTCATTCGATACTTTGGCGATAAATTGAAGATTATGTGGAATTTTACGAATGGATTGGGGGCGTCAGTAGGTAAACCTTCCTGTTGAATAGAGAGTTTGACACTGATTTTGGATTTGCCTTCATAGCAAACAGAATCAGATTTGTCGTGGAGATATGATAGAAAGAGACGAATGTTTTCATACGTCTTTCGGTCTCTAAGTTTGGACAGTGCGTAGCGGCAATCAGATGTTTGGGAGGTAAGCTGTGTGATTTTTAATGCGGGAGTAAAGACTGGGTCAAATACGGGTTGTGAACCACGGCTGAGTGTGACAGGGGGGGGGGGGGGTTTCCAAGGAGGGGGGGCGCGATGAGTGGCTAGAATTAACTGGTACGGTAGTTTGTTGTGTAGAGCTGGGAGAGTGAAAGGACTTGGAGAATGACGGATGTGATGGGTTAATAGAAAGTGCTTTGATGAAATTGGGATATTTGTTTGGTGTTATTGTGGAGTTTGGGGTTATTGTGGGATGAGAGGGGAGAGTGGGGAGAGCGGGGAGAGTGGGGAGAGTGGGGCTTAGCGCAAGTGTGCTCGAAGCGTTACAACCTACAATTGTTCAAAAATGACTGCAACAGTTATTTGGTGGGATCTCGGGGCGGCGTGTCAGCACTATATGTTCGCCCCTCCCGAGAGAAATATATTTAAAAAAAAAGTAGTTGGTTTCGCTCATCTCTTGTGGGTCCTGACTTGCATCTTTTCTGAGGCGGTATTGATTTTCTGTGAGAAGAGAATTGTAATAACAAAAAACAAAAAAAAAAAACTCCAGAACTACTTGAATTGGTATGGTGAACTCCATAGAAATGCAATTTCTCCCACAGGGCTCGGTCCCAAACACTGCCGACCACTTTTGAAATATTCCAGGCAATGGCCTTGTTTTCACCGAAGTAATGCTACGAAATCCATGTTGACGATCGTTATGAGGGTCATTTGATTCCGGATGTTTTTAAAGCTGAAAATTGAAATTTAGAGTTGAGTAATGAGATCGTTTAAAAAAAAAAAATGAGAAACAGAGTCGGTAAAATTACTGGGTCCTGCCTAACACTACCAGCTGATTTCACATATCTCAGAACTACGTACATTGTTTGAGTGGCCAGAAAGATAGTATTTTATCCATTACATTGCCAACTTGATAGAAATGCCATTTCGAGAAAGCTCTGGGTGTCAAACTTCTCCCTCCTGTAGACTTGTTGCTATGGGAGTCGTATTGGGGGTCGTTAAGGTGATTATTTGATCTTATTTTTCCAAAGCAAATACTTAAACAGTGAGTCAATACACCTAAACAGAATAGAAGTTGGCAGTATGTATCGACGAAGAGGTGAAGACAGGGAGGACGAGTCGGACTTTTTGGGAATTGCTTGGATATTAGTTGAGTTCCACCTATTTGAGAATTGGCCAGTTAGGTTGGATAGATGTAACGGTTAGTGAAGAGATATTGGAGAAATACCACAAGAAAGTATACGTTTTTAGCTTTTATAGTCTCACTGCTCCACACATTTACGTTGGGTTGCAAACAAAATCGGTGCTGTATATATTTCCTATAGTTGAAATGGCCAGTAGCACTAAAGGCCAACTAATGCCTTTGGTTGCAGACATCTAGTTGACAGATAACCCCCAAACACTGGGGTGACAGTGATATTAATATAGAATAAAAGAAATTGTTTTTCTGATAACTTTAACGCAGGTGGTTTGAAAAACACAGTAGTGGTTACATATTAATCAGCTCTTCGATAGTATAGTGGTTAGTATACCCGCCTGTCACGCGGGAGACCGGGGTTCGATTCCCCGTCGTGTAGCCTCTGGCGCAAGACTAATGACCTTGCCCGGAAAGAACAATTCATTATGGAAAATTTAACAACCCTCAGGACTTGCTAAATAAGGCCAAGACCGGTTACCGGTTGAAGTGCCGATAATGATGATAATGATGATAATGATGACAATGGTGATGATTAACCTTCAAACGATACGCGTATAAATTTGACAGCTGCCGGGCATTTGGTTCGTGAGATATAGCGTTATGAGTGAAGCAACTTTTGTTATTGTATAATAAAAAAAAGGATATAAAATTATTTCGTGTGTTATCGTATTATATAGCTGTTATGAACATTCAATTGTTTTTATTTTTATTATTATGTTTTTTATATAGCGGAATATGCGTGAGAGTTGCATCGGTTATGTTGACGGGTATATTGATTTAACTGTATCAATAAATAATTCGTTTTGAATTGCCTTGGATCCATATGAAGTAAATCATTCCCAAAAATATTCTGAAATTACAAAACACGTTGGCTTTTTATTTCTATATCAAATCTTTAACAATGTATACATTGAATACCATAAAAAATCCCCTGAATTGCTGATAAACCTTTTGTGGCATTCTAATGAATAATAATAGACACACCTCTTCAGCTTCCTTAATTATCACATAAAAATCAATTATTGCACTTCCATACAAGTTCACCAACACATGTTGACCCTAAAAGGTCAAATGAGTGTCCGCAAAACAAGTCTCTAGTAAGCGAGTGTTAGCAAAAAAACTCAACAACACAAAGCGCATACAACAAAGTCTCCTCGCGATCACAAATCCATATTTCATTCATGAAAAGTAAATTTTGCCACGTCAGATGAATTGACCAATAACCAAACGCATCGCAAGATAATAATTCGCAAATTCAGGGGCACCCGCGTAGAGAGGAAAATGTCCAGGGCAGCAATAAATCAACCCGCACGCACCTAGTCTGACAGGTCAGCTTGGCGGCATTGTATGTGCGTTGCAATTTACCACACATAAGGCTACAATCGCAACAATGAAACGGTACTTTGTCAAAATAGCAATAATTATTGTCAAACACCCGGTAGACACCAATTAAACATCATTAACTCCCGCTGGTATCAACAGGTTGGCCCTGTAGACACTTTCCTTTACTCTGCCTACTCCGATTGCACGAGGTACCACCTGAAGCCAGAAAATCTACATTGTCCGACCCGAGGGGAAGAGACCGGGTAGTGAGTATGGCGCGTTGTGGGGGGAGGTGGGGAGATTAAACGATTTTAATGAATGAATTCTCATGGATCTATGAATGGCCCGTCACCCGGGACGATTGTACCCCCCTGTCGGTTGTTGGTGTGACACGACTGCCAACCCATGTATATGTGTCGATTCTGGTTTTCTTCTTTAACGTCTTCAATGGCTTTTTATCTTCAGTCTTCTTTTCTCCTCGTTTTTTTTTTTTTTTTCTTAGTCAGTCGTATTTTACGGACGGATTTTTGCTGGCCGATTTAAAACTGATTTGCATTGGGCAGAGAGGAGCGGAAATGCTGGACGATTGTAGAGATAAGCAAATTTTGGCCAAAGGGATTGTACGCGCAAAAAGAAAGCAATCGGCTGACTTGACATCAAACATTTTATCGCAGGTCTAAATTTTGCAATTTCCTGTCGACGACGAAAAGTTGTGAATCGACAATTCAACCGACCGACAATTGAATGCCGAAACTCCAATGAAGTTTAGAGGGAATTATGCGAATACTGAAGTAGATGGTAAAACTGCAAGAAACATTGGATAAGAATGTAAGAGTCTTACGTTGGAGTCATAGATATGCTTATCTCTCATGCGGTGGTATGATAAGTATTGTAAAGGTAGATCTATTAAACTCCGAATATTTATCGTCTTTTTTACATAGGATGAGACAGATGTACATAAACCACCATCACCAAGGTTGCTCTGAAGTCACGTTCTTGTACTTAACACTCATTCTAAAATACTACTGCTTAGCAGAACGTTTTTATTAGACGTATTTAAATATTTAGAATGTTTCACTAGAATTATTTGGCGATAGAATAAGACAAACCGCCCCTTTCAAATACCCGCAATGTATCAATTATTGTCAGATTGAAAAAAAAACTGTGTTATAATTTCGTGTTTGGAAAGTACGTATTTTAAAGTTACGCTGATAACGCATTTGGAGCTGTCGGTCTTAATTTAAAAACACTTCTCATACCATTTCAAATGTGTAATACATACAAATTGACAAGTTCAAAAACAAACAAATCACAAATTAGCAATAAGAATGACAAAACAAAATAAAATGAATTATATACGCTAAAAATAAACGCAAAAAAAGGGAATTGGCATCAACAGATTGTTCATGGATGTCAGGCCTGATTTTGGCATTTGATCAATATTCATCCACATTTCAAATACGGCAGCACACAGTCATTCGATGAGTCTGGTGGTTATCTTGAAGGCATCTTTGATGTTAGAAAAGTATTGTAGTAAATCTGGGCCAGTTTTTCTACATACAATTTCCTATCTTTGGACGTTTTATATATTTCTAAGTGTCTACGTGAAATAGGTCGTTTTTCAAGATCTTTCTAACTAGCGGCATACGTTGTCGAAGTTGGCATATTTCGAAAACCACAGAGTACATGCATTTAAAACGTGCTGACATGAAATAGAACAGTTGTATGACTGAAATTTTCAAAAGTTCAATGGATTTCTCGATTACGGCAGTCAAATCACCACATAACATGCAAACAAGTCCCCTTTTATATAATAAGCGCGCATAAAAGACGTTTTTGGTGCCCGTAAGGAACATGTGGGGAAGAAGTATGTTGCGCCGGCGTACGGCGCTGATTCCCTTCTTACTCCTTCATCACTGAAGATTGGCCGATGTTCCAAAAGAAAACTGTTTTCATCCGCGGACCGCACGAATGCGGAACAATGAGACGCCATCGATCCTTCAGCCGAAAATGTCACCAACACAAGAAGTAAATCTCCGCCACCAGACATGCGCCCGAAAAGAAAGTAAAATAAAACACTGTTTTTATTTATTGCAATTGGTTTTTATTGTTTTCAAATAATGTTACTTTTTTCACTTATAAATTCTTTTCCTTTCACTATTACAAACGAATTGCGGCACAGACTCGACAAACAATTGGAAACCGATAAGTTCGAAATACCTCTCACGACTACGGGTATTATCTCGTCTCCGCAGCCGGCGGAGAGCGGGAGCAGCAACGACCATGGCGGCCAGCGGATGGAAATGTACTCAACGATATTCGATCACTTGGGGTGAGTTTTTGGTGGTGTGGTGAAAAGGAAATGAAATTTCCTTTGACCAGTGACCAATGGAAGGCGATCTCTGGGACGCGGTGGTGTATGTGTGTGTTTGTACACATCGCCGTGTTTATCGATGCGTTTAGCCAAGGATAAACTAAATCTGAAAAGAGAAAAAAAAAAAGAAAAAGGGGAGAAGCGACCTAAGGCATCGAAGAGATGTGCTAAAAGCAAATATGGGACGAGGGTATCATAGAAGTCTTAGATGAGTGGTGCTAATGTATTACAATACTTTTACAATGAGAATTGTATATCGTATCTTTGGTCGGTGGCCAAAACGAATCCCTTGTTTGCATATGTATATGCCGGGTAATTAGTTGCGGCAGGGAAAGAAATTGAAGATTGTTTGTTAGTGGGAAAACAAACGATGAGTTGAATCCTATGCATGTTTACATGCGTAGAAATATGGTTTATGGCAGCTGTAAAAACAAGCTGTCCGACATAGGATTTTAACACAGACAAAGGGTGCCGACTGGCTTGGGATTCATGATGCCATATGCACTTTAAAGAATTATTTCCAGGAACCTTATCTAATGCGTTGTATGCATTAAATGTCCTTGCAAAAGGAAATGTTTCAGGTGCGCTGGTTGGAGATTGCGGTGCAGGTGTGGGAAGTTGAAATTTGGCTGTTTTCTTTTACAGGGATTTTTTAGATTATACCTTAGATAATCCTAGATGGGTAAAGCATTTAAGGTGCTAATGCGATTGCATTAGCGAAATTACATGATTGGATAGAGTTATGGGTGTTTTTTAGGAAAGCGAACCGTGGGGTTTGGCGGAACCGTCACTTACCCCCCCCCCCCCCCCCCCCCGCCCCCTCCAGTGACGTAGTCACGAAATAAAGGAGGTCGGGCTGAAGGGATGCTCGAAGATTGGTGCTGTGATACATGGAGGGCCGGATGCTTGGAATTCAAGGTGGCCTGGGCACTTCGGGAAGCGCTGTGTGGTTATGCAGGAGGAACCGTCGCGATGAGAAGTTCCTGGTTATGATATGAGCCTTTGTCGATAAATATGGTGGACTCGGATGTTACCGCTTGATGCCATGGGTGTGCGGCGTGGTCCATTGGCCTGTTGTGGATCGCTTGGATCAACAGGTTTATCGGCCGAGTAGGTCGGAACCTATCGGCAATCTGCTCGCGTCCGCAGTGACGAAGTAGCGTGTGCGGGAAGGTGCAGAAAAAGCGCTGGAGCTGCTAACCTGTTGTTGGCGGGACCTGCCAACAGGTTGTACCTATCTAATAGGTCTAATCCCATTAGGGGCTCGCTGACATATTATGGCGAAATGTCAGGAGGCGAAACCTATTGGGGCTCGCTGGCATCGTGCACGAAGTGCCAGGAGATGGAACCTACTGTGACTCACTGACATCGTGCTACGACGTGTCAGTGGATAAAATAGGAGAGAACCGAGTTCAGAGTCGGTGGCCTTCGTCCATAAGTTTATATGGCGGATTGTTTGCCGCTAGGACTGGTAAAGGGGGGGGGGGGGGGGGGGCACTCTGTTGCGCGGCTTACCGATCGAGGGAGGACCCCCATATCGGCACCGGTGTCGACTACGGCGCTTGATATACGGCGGCTACGACCTCGACCGAACGGCAGGTTGTGAGGAGGTGCCGGCCAGTCGCGCTTGGTTAAAGGTGGGCGACTTAACTTAGGGGGGTCCTGGTGGGTGGCTGATTGTGTCCAACCCTAGGGTGCCCTAGGGAAATGATGCGCGCTCCGAAGTGTGATGCACCTGGTAAGTGTGAGGCGGCGTAGAGAGGCGTGTATCAAACCCAAAATTAAGTGCTATTGGAAACGTAGTTTAAATGTAATAGAATACTAAAACAATCTTAAATAAAAAGGATAATTATACGACAAAACAACCCAGTGCGTTTTTTTTTATTTTTCTCTTTCCTTGGTGTTTGGATTTGTGTGAACATCTACGGAGTGATATTGGTGGGGTTCCTGCTGAACCAGCGTCCGTGTTGGCGCACAAGCAGAAACCGCCACAAACACAAGTAATGTAATTGCCCAAAAAAGCTAAAACGAAGAAAATGATTGCCTCGAGTGTTTTTAAATATTGGCAATGGCATATGTTTGTATAAATTATCTATACAGTTTATTTTTTCTATCAAAAGTATGAAAATAATCAATGTTCAGAGACTCAGGCGTCATTTCCCGACAACCGAACTTTAAAATGCATGGTCAACAAACGAAAAATGTCTGTTAAACAAGACCGAACATATTTCCCGTACAGTGATCCAGAATTCAGAAAAAAAAATCAAACCCAAGGAAATGGGGGAGTTCTGAAAAACAAAACAGATTTCGCCTAAAAATCTGGCAGTTTTTTGAATGGCAAATTGATATTGTTCATCCAATCAAAAACCTCGTTAGCTCGTTATATAAAAAAATCAACACTTCAGTTGATTGGAAGATATGCCATTGATTTTTCTTTCGTTAATTTTTTTTTATAAATATCTCGGTAATAAGTCAGTCAGCGCCAAGAGGTGTTGTTAGAAAGCAATGCTCCTTAATAGGTTAAAGCTCTACGGATAGACTTGCCCTGGCGTTCCATAGTTTCCCAGCTCGTAAGAAAATGAGTTTTGATACAGAGGTGTATGTGCCGTTAAGAGTTGAACTGCAAATTGATGGGATCTGTCGAATAGTCGTATATAAATAAACCAAATAAACCCGATTCTGTAGGATAATAAGACGAATTATGAGGAACAGTAATCGTGGTAATATCTGTAAAAGAGGGAAAGGTCCGCATGCGTCTTCGATGTGATGGTTGTTGTAGCCTCGATGTTGGAGCTTAATTTTCGTTTAGGGGAATTGCTCGTCTTTGAAGGCTTATGAGTACTTCGAGGGTATGCTTCAGAGCATTATAGCACTTGAGTTTAACATGTTTTACAGGTGGAATAGCTTATACGGGGAACGGGTAGAAATGACGCGCTGAAAGCGGTCGAAATAAGGTATGGAATTGTGGGTTGTTTCTCCAAGTGGTATAGAGGGCCCCCACACACGCCTCGACATTTCTTTCGGAGGTACGGTCGAAGTAGTTCGCCTTTGATATTGCTGGTGTTGTTATAGTCTGCCGACCGTCTGCATGATGTTGTCCAGCCATGCGTTCATGAGCTCCTTGTCGTTGCTTAAGCGAAGCTTTATCACTCTTACTTTGCTCGCCTCTACTACTTCACTGACTTGCTTAGCCTCCACTGGAGTGCAGTAAAAAGTGTCAAGTCCGAGTGCAATGAAAAATGAGAAAATAAATAAGCGAGTGAAGTGCAATGCGGGTTAACTTCCTAAACCTTCCTTTTCTTGTGTCTGTTTTCCTTCTTTTTCGCACCTCTATCACCTCCCTCAGTCTTCGATACTCGCGATTGATTCGTAATCCCTGATCGGATTTTGGTGTTCAAGTGCCGAATACTCGTCATGTGAAGAATGTGACGTAGATTTCGGCACTGAACTTGTGGGGCAGGTACTATAAGGCCATAACATCTATAGTGGCAGCTTACGCTCTTCTCTTGTGGGTCCTGACTTGCATCCTCCTCTGAGGCGGTATTGGCTTTCTGTGTCGGGGAATTTTAATTGCACAGCGGTTTCAATCGATCATTGTAGCATTCGTGGCCTAATATGCGGTTTCTCCTCTGTGTGTGCCCACGTTTCTAACCAGAAACCACCAATCCTTGCACATAGCGAAACCCAGGTAATAACGGATACATATATTTCCAATTTGAAAATACCTGGCGATAACTTAGTGCCTCTATTCTTTCCACACTATGGTCTACCCACATACATATGAAGTGATATTGCTTATCAGCATCTGCCACAATATGGGCTCTGTTCCAATCCAGAATTTAATGTCTCGTGGTCAAAACCACATCTTCGTAAACACATCACTGCTTTCTTTCCAGAAGCCCAATCTTAGATAGAAACGCACCCTTCAACGAATGCGATGGTCTATCTGATTCTATCGATAGGATCTTGACCCTATATCCGCACACTGAAATCGTCACTGCGGGTGATTTCAATGTGCATAACTCTCAATGGCGTCGCACTCTGGACACACAACACTTGAAGATCAATATGTACAGATCTTTGCTGCTTCAAATAGTTTAACTCAACTCGTGCATGGGCCAACACGGGTACCAGACATAGATGGTCATTTCGCCAGCGCACCGAACCTCTTCCTCATCTCATCCCCTAATACGAGTATATACACAATCGAAGTTTCTTCGTCGTTGGGTACTTCAGACCACTGTGTCGTGTCAGCTAAATTTGCTCTAACAGCAACATTAACGAACGGGTTCCCAAAAGAGTAGTGTGGCTCTACGAAGAAGCGAACAGGGAAGGTCTAAAAGACCTTTTTGGGAAGTTAAACTGATCGTTATTTTTCCTCAACAGCGATGTGACGCTATAGCGTATAAATTGACAGCCACGATTCTACTTGGTATGTGGAGAATTCCTTAACACAGATTAATGGTGTCAAATACAAAAGAAATATGCAATTCGATTCCGCGTGCAGAGAGGTTACTAAGCCTAAAGAGGTAAGTTTCCGTGTGTATAATTTTTCTTTTATTTGACTTCTCCCAGGAAAGACGAACCTACAGCACTAAGTCAGTGACCTGAGATGCTATTTTTTTTCTCGACCGCGTCCATCAGCTAAGGGTAGTGTTTTGTTCAGGGAGCGTGTCTCCTTGTCCTGAAAAGGATGAGGGATCTCTATAGACCGCTCCTGAAAAACGTACTACAAAAGGGTCGTCGCCGTGCTTCCTCAGATCCTGAGGGAAGAGCAACGTCCTTGGTTTGGTCCTGCCGCTTTTTCGTTCAACCTCAGTCCTCGTCTCCGCAAGTTTCCGTGGGGGCAGGTGATATTCAGAATCTAAAAGAGTGTTTTTGTGGGGGTACCACCGATTTACTCACCAGTTGTCAGCTATTAAAAGTCTCGCTTTTCCTCGGTATATACAAGTGTTTTATTTTATTTAAATTCTTTGCATCAATTTTATAAAGTTGTTCTCCTGGGGCACTTCGTTCAGGGACACTGATCGATATTTTACTGCGACCGCGAGATCACTCTACTGTTCCTTTATAAAGGGAAACAAATCGAGATTTGTATCTCAAAAATTCACAATTTCATACAAAAATCCCGATTTTGGTATCCTGAGTGATATGTTCAGTGTTTACTTAAGATAAGAATTCAGTTTCTTGAATTCTTATGAAATTATTGTGCAGATGTGGATGTGTAAGGGATTCGGGTTTTTGTTTGTTCAATTTGATGGAATTTTTCCAGAGTGAGATAACATATCTCTGGAGTTTGAATTTTGATGATGCCGTGGGGCAAATGTAAAACGATAAACGAATATTTGATTCGTTTATTGTGAATTTTGATTTTGATTAAGATTTTGGATTAAATTATGCCGTCGGACCAAATTAAGCGATAAACGGATGTTTGATTCGTTTATTGAGAATTTTGGAACTAATTTGGTTTTTTTCCGGTTTTGATTGGATTTTAGGTTTTAGTGTATTATTGCTGTGATTTGGATGTAGGAATGGGGGAAAAAAGTGGTCGGGCTTTTTAGAGTACTACATAAGCACCGAAAAGTACTCAAAAATTTCACCCAACCACTGGGCGCTGGGCGTTGCGCCCCTACCTACCACTCAGTAATTGTGTCGAACTGCACAATAGCAAGAGTCATCAGTTGAACCGAACAATCAAACACAAGTTGCAACGTCCTTACCGCCATTGAGGCGGCAATCAAACAATACTGAGGAAACCCCGAAAAGATTCAGGAGAACTAGTAATTATTGCAATGCGTATATTTAACGCGCAAAGTTCTTGCATGAATAAAGAGTAAGACAAAAAATACTACATTCTCCCATAGGTGGTAGAACCTTCTGGGCATTCGTAAAAACAACATCCAAAACTTGGTCTCCTCATCCATTCCTTTGCTAATAGTCGATGACAGGCCAGTCATCAGTGCAATAGAAAAGGCGAATCTGCGTGCCATTCATTTTATAACGAACTCAAGGCGGCCTGATACCACATCAGTTCCGCCTCTACTTAAGTATAAGCAGCACACCATGAGCCAGATTCACTCCCGAACGCGTACTGTTGCTCGCACACTCAAGACGCTGGGCCGGATGGGAATCTTCCATCTCTCTTAAAGACATTTTCTTCTTCACTCGATAAACCAGTGCGGAAACTCTTCTATTTGTCTTATTCTACTGGCCGCTTCCAAAATAGATGAAAGTCTGGACCATTAAGCCAGTTACCAAAAAGGGCGACTTTTCACCCCTTTCTTCTTGTCGACCCATAGTACTAACTTCTATTCTCTCAAAAGTATTGGAATCACTGATTAACGATCAACTTTCGAAATATCTGGAATCAAATGACCTTCTCAATGACCGCCAATATGATTTTTGAAGCAACAGGACGACAGGAGACCACATATTTGAAAGTGTGAAAAGTGCGACTAAATGTAAGGGGTTCCTAAAAATATGTAAAATTCACATTACTCCAACCAAACTGGCCAATATTTACACGGCGTACATTCGTCCTAAAATAGTGTTCAACTCCCATATTTGGTCATGTACATACAAAACTACGCTACACGTCCTCGATAGAACGCAAATTAGTGCTGTAAGACGCCGTTAGAACGTAGGGGCAACGTGTCTCCTATCCTATCTCATTTCCACAGGTATTATCATCATTCCTTAACTGAACCTTCTGAATATGTTCCCACAATACACGTCAATCTCAGAATGGGCATCAGATCAAAGATGAAAGTCAATTTCATGCGCACAAGGAAACGAGAGTCTGTGGGGAAGATGGTCGTTGCGCCGGCATAGACGCTGAATCTACCACCAACCCACTACTTACTAGTTCAGCTGGAATTTGTTCGCCGGAAATTGTCACCTAGAAACGATCGACACAAGAGGAATCAAAAGAAACACTAGTCTGGTTGATAATTTTTTTTTTTTTAACTTTAATTGGATTTATTCACAACACAAGTCATTTATTTAAGAATTAAGGTGACAAATCGCACTTAATTAGCTTACGAGAAACCGATTTTGATTACACTGACGATGAAACGTATGCACAAACATATTATGATGAAACTGACGCACTAGAAAAAAATTACTTTTAAATTAAATGCGTGCGCTTACTCTCCTCGACTTTATGATGATTGCGTCCCCGTGCGCACCGGGGATCGGGAGCGACCACGACCTGCTCGGTCGGCGAATGTAATAGGACTCAGCGATATTAATTCGCTGGCATAGGGAAATTCGGTCAGTGGTACTGGCTCTCTTAATTAAAGGATGCATTTTCCATCCCAAGTGAAACGTGAAGTCTCTCTTTGGGGGTAGGTAACCTGATCTCATAGAGAAGATCATAGAGATACACATGTATGTGTGCACATTGGTTCTTTTATGGGACAAAGCCATGGGAACGTATCTGAACACGAAGAAAAGGGAATAATGTGCATCAATGAGATGTGAGTTCGGCTAAGTAAACAGGCCGAACCTCATTGGGTGCTAATTGGGTTTCTGTTTGTTCATGCCGCTAGTCATGAGAAGCAGATCCAAAAATATGAAGGACAAAGAGATCGTGCAGATCATTGTCCAAGATGTGCATTACAGCTGTAATGATAGCCGCAATGCACCATGCACATGGTGCTAATTGGTTTTGGCTTCCAGGTAATTGGTATTTATGGCATCGCCGCCAAGGGTAAGTATACCATACCTATTTGCATTTGCCTATGCTGTAGGATTTAATTTATGCCTTAAGTCGCAATATGCGTATATTTGCTTTTGTCCCTTGGGTATAGGTCGCCAGCCAATGTGTATGTAAAGGAATTTATTATACACATGGTGAGTCTTGGAATAGGCGACGCAATGTTTATGATCCCTGTTATGATGGTTACATTATATGTAAACCAAATTGTTTTGTTTTCAGGAATTCGACTAGGGAAAATGCGTATGTAAGATTGAGATTTGCCTGGCAGCGGAAGGTGCCGAATTGGGCTTGGGATTTATGATGTTTGGAACAGAATTCTTATAGGGAATTTTGAATTCGAATAAATGAATGAAGGTACGAATTCTTTTCCAGGAACTTTTAGCTAAATACATTTTATAAATTTGTTGACTGAAGCATTTACAGATGCTAATGCGATTGCATCAGCAGAAGCTTATGAAAGCTGGGTTGTAGTCATGGGGATTCTTCGGGTAAGTAAACAGTGGGGTTTGGCGGAACCGCCACAAGTCATTCTTCAGCCGAACCACACGAATGTGGAATACTCTACCTGATCACGTGTTTCCACGCCATTGTAATGTCCTGGCATTTAAGATTAATGTACATCGACACCTCGTTTCCTTATCCACTACCTCTTCTTCCGCTTTCAGTTTTTTTTTAAGTTTAAAATACGTATTTCTTTTCCAAAAAAAAAAATACAGTTTTTACTTAAGACAATATACTAAACGGATTTACATTTATATTAACTTACTGGCTCTTCAGACACACTCTGTGTTAAACTGTGATAACAGATGCGTAAATGTTGTCCATGCTTACAAATTCACCAACAACGTTCACTATTGATGGCTGTCAAACAAGTAATTAACAACATAGCTTCTTCAAATTTGAAACTTAATCTTCCTAAAGTTGTTAATATATACCACAGTCATTATATTTTAATACCTACCGCCATCTATGTCTCAGGCCGTTTAATTCTGCTACTGCCCTGGCACATCTGTTTAATTTTTTTTTTATCCGAACACCCCGACAATTTTAGATCCTCCACTCGCACTGTGCTCTGACATTTAAGGATATTTCAAAATCCCATTTTTTACGCGCATAGTGTAAAGAAAAAATAGTGTATTTGGTTAGGGTAAGTGCCGCGTATTGTACACATCCGTAGTGCAGATCGTCCTGGTGCTTGAATCTTTGCAGGTATTGTCCAAAACCCCTTTAGCAGTTTGTGTACAAGCGTTTATCTTCGAACCCTATAATTAATGTAAGATACTTTTCTGTTAAACGTCTTTCATTATTTATTTTTAATATTGTAAAATATTTTCTTTTTTGTTGTTTACACAAACAGGAATTATAAATATAACCCGAAAGACACTTTTACACTCTTGTTGTGTCATTGCGTGTCCGTCTACGATAGTTACGAATCTATTGTGAAATTCTCATCGCCTGGAATCCCCCGTTTTCCAGGAGTTCTCTCTCTTCCAAGAGGTCGCTTTCGATCCTCCTTTTCATATCCATCATATCCGCAGAAAAAATGTGCGCATATATCTGTGGCGACTCTAACAGATACACACACAATTCACCATGGAAAATAGTGAAGAGCACCGAACGAAAAATCGAATAAGAAAATACATCAGAGCCGTATACCAAGCGATAACATAACAATTCACATCAGTGGAGTATAGTCGAGTTTAAAAATAGAATTCTAAAATAGGCCAATAGCCTGATGGGTAACGCTTAGGTACAATTTTTGGTGATTCAAACTGTCATAGCGTCAGTTCGAATCACACGTTCTTCTTCA
Source organism: Microdon myrmicae (assembly GCA_963931805.1). NCBI lineage: Eukaryota > Metazoa > Arthropoda > Insecta > Diptera > Syrphidae > Microdon > Microdon myrmicae. Next base: position 45,811,028 of record OZ007498.1, on the reverse strand, counting down.
CTATTATTTCAAACGCTATATATCCGTATATATAGACGCAGACGTTGCTGTCCGGGTGGCCGAAAATACGGAGAGGATCCTTATGGTTTTCACACTTCTACAGGTTCCCTTTTATATACATATATAACCCATGTGTGATTTATTACCCTTGGAAAGTATCTCACCTGAAATCATTATCCTTGGGTGCAATATTATTTGCTTGATGTTCAATGTTGCGATCTAGCATGGGTTGTGTCCCATTATAGGAACATTGGAAAACTCAATCGGCGATGGCTCAAAAATATTGTTTGTTTGTTGGTCGCATTATTATCGGATTGGATCTTTCGGGGCTGCCGGCATCTAGCAAAGCTGTGATTGACCAGTTGTATTCCCCAACTTTTTTAGTAGAACAATTAAAACGAATATCAAATCTCTGTAGTGTAAAATGTGTGTTAACAAAACCAATTTTTAAAATGTTGTAATATCCAATAAATAAATATATCTATCTATCTATAGATGGCCAAACAAATTCGGATTTTCGGTACCTTTCAATAGCTGTGCGGGCATATTACGGTGGTGGAGGGGTCCGGTCCACGTGCTTGCAGATATATGAGGCGGAGGACCTTAGAATGTGTCGCAGTTTTTTACTTGGCGGATAGGTACTCCGCTTTGCAGGTGATTTTGTGGAGTTCGTAGCATTGGGACATTAGAAAGTCTACCTCGTCGAGCGGTCTGGTTTGTGCCTCTTTGATGATCGGTATCGGAGCGACTTTAAACCATGCCGCCTTTATAAATACAAATTATTATTCCGCAATGTCATGCCACTATAAAGTGGCAGAATACAATTCCTGAACGGAGCCAGCGAGAGTGAGTAATCAACAGCAAAGTCACACCCAGTGTGAGAATTCTCTGGAAATTCAGATGGCGTAGTTTATTGTTATTTGGGGTTGTTCTTAGTTGCTTCGGCAATTCATTGATGTTGGGTATTGTCGTCGTGTGTCGAAATCGATTGCAACCGAGATAATAAATGAATGCTTTATATCCAGTCATGAGGGCAAAAAAAGTTTCCCTAAATTTTTTTATTGGTTTAATGTTTTTGTTTAAAAATTTGCAATGTTTTATTTTATTTTAGTTATTTTTGAAACATAATTAATAATTCTTTATAAAAAAATATAAATAATTTAAAAGTTATTAACAATTATTCCTCGAGACCTAAAAAAAAAATCTCCATTTCTCGTAGAAATGATAAGTCAGGAATGGATCATCTGAAATCAGAAAAATAAAGGGACTCCATCGGTAGATTACTTAATCTCGGGAATGAAGGCAGAATAAAAAAAACGAATTAGAACTGCTAGAGAATTTTAAATTGCAAATCATGATTTTCTAAGAGGCAATTTATCTCTGTGTCTGCCCACGTTTCTAACCAGAAACCAGCAATCCTTGCACATAACGAAACCCATATAACGGATACATATACATATTTCCAATTTCAAACTACCAGACTACAACTTAGTGCCTCCATTTTTTCCACACTATGGTCTAGCCACATACATATGAAGTGATATTGCTTATCAGCTTCTGCCGCAATATGGGCTCTGCTCCAATCCAATATTTAATTTCTCGTGGCTAAACCTTCGTCTTCGTAAACATATCACACATTTCTGCTTTCTTTACAGAAGCACGATTTTCGTAAAAAAAATTTTTTCTAAAACAAGTATAATCATTCATTCACCCTCGTCCACCTCTAAGTACATAATCATCATCATCATCATCATCATTATCATCGGCACTACAACCGGGATCAGGTCTTGGCCCTATCTAACAAATTTCTCCACCGGTCCCGATTTCGAGCCGATGTCATCCAGTTTGCCGCTCCCAGGCTCTGGGCGTCCTGGTCTACGCCGTCCCCCCATCGCAGACAAGGTCTGCGCTATCTCCTTCCAGACATCTTGTCACAAAGACTTTCCGGGCAGGCTCCCCTTCGCTCGTTCGAGCTAGGTGTCCCGCCTACCGAAGTCTACCGAGCTTGATTTTTCTTACAACATTAGTTTCAAGGTAGATCGCGTGCTAATCATGGCTGTAGCGTCTCCAGAATCGTCCCCCCTCACATACGGGGGCAACAATTCTTCTTAAGACCTTCCTCTCGAACGCGGCTAAGAGTTCAGAGTGCCTTTTATTGAGCACCCAGGCCTCGGATCCATATACGAGTACTGGTAAAATGATGGTTTTGTACGGTAGTAGCTTGGATGTTCTGCATAAATTTCGGGATTTAAAAAAACTTGATAGACCATAGGAGGCTTTGTTGGATTTTATCAGCCGTTCGCGTATTTCTTCTTCTATATTGTCATCGGCTGATACCTGAATACTATCCCTCTTTGTTTGATCAGCTCAGCTGGTATGCCATCAGCTCCGGTGGGTTTATTTGATTTGAGCTGTCTTATGGCTTTTAATGTTCCCTCAATGCTTGGTGGCGGCAGCATTTGGTCTTGATCTTGCATTGGTGGAGCCTCCAATTCTTCTGTGAGTTGACCATTTAACAATTCATTGAAGTGGACTTCAGAATGCCTTCAGGATCGGTGATCAGATTACTTTCCCTATTCTTGCAGTGAGTGCAGCGTGGTGTGTACTGCGTCATATTGCGGATTATTTGGTAGAACTTCTGTGGGGGTACAGTCTGAATGCCAACGTATGGCAAATATTCACTTCACCCGCCAACACTTACGCCGTCAAAAATTGTTGACCGAGGAAAAAAAAGGAAACGAAAACACTGTTTTATTTTGTTGTTTTAGGTATGTTCTTTTTATTTAAATTTCACTTATATTATCACGATTACTAACACGTCTGCTAGTTGTTATACGTTTACAACTTTAGGAAAGTACTTTCTAACATTAAATATGAACCAAGAAGATTGAATCTAAGCTTTCTTCAAGAAAATAACTACTGTTTGTACAGTAAAATAACAATTATTTAGTTAACACTCGAATTATCCACGTCAGAGCGATATTCCCCAGTCAAAATTTTATTTCCAACTTCTCCTACTCGAAAGTGTCGAATTATTAAGCGGCGTGCTCGAACGCCGCGATGGTTGTGTAGTGACTTCTATAAAATTCGCGAATATAAGTTTGGGCCCGAGCGGCGGTATAACTACCCGCGATGATAAACGACAAGCGACTTATAGCGGCAGCGCGTCTGTTCGCCGTAACGATTGAGATGTGACTACTGTGTCAGTGGTTGGAATTGTGGGTTGGTTCTCCATGTAGAATAGAGAAACCCCACACTTCCGCGCCTGGTGCGGACTTCGCTCTCTACTTTTCTCTATTTCACAGACAAGGTTTTTTTTCCCAGGCACTTTTCTTTTGTCTGTAAAGTTTTTTTTTCATATCTTCTGAGCTCTTTGTATTTCTTCTCGCGTACCCGGGTCATATGAGATTGCTGCATTGCCCATTTCAGTAACTAGTTTGCGCTCATCATCAAACCAGTCGCTCTGATCTCTACCACTACTGCCTAAGATGGAGTTGGCAGTACTAATGACAGTATACTTAAGGCGTGTCCATTTCTCTTCTAAGCCCGGCATTCTGGCCCCAGGACTTACTCTCCCTCTGTCGAGCTCTTCGAAAGCGAGTCTTAGCGCATGACTAAAGGTGTCACTGGTATTCTTATTGCGTAAGGCAGCCGTGTTGAATCGATCCGCGGATGCAATACGTCTCCGTAGGGCAATCCGCGCTCGGAAAACTGTACCAATAAAATAGTAATCCGAGTCGACGTTGGCACCTCGGTACGTTCGTACCGTCACCAAGCTGGAGGAGTGACGGCGATCTATCAACACGTGGTTAATTTGGTTGCAAGTGGCTCCATCAGGTGATACCCAGGCGGCTTTGTGGATATCTTTACGCAGAAACCTGGTACTCGCATCGACCAAGTTTTTTGATGCTGCCAGTTCGATGATTCTTAGTCCATTGTCATTAGTGTTCTCATGCAAACTATGGGAACTTGCATAGTGCCTGAAAACCGGCTCCCAACCTATTTCGGCATTCAAATCACCAAGAACGATTTTCACATCGTGTCTTGAGCAGGCATTGAGGGCCCGTTCCACGTTCCCGTAGTATTCTTCCTTTTCGTCGTCAGGGGACTCCTCTGTAGGTCCATGAACGTATATGAGGCTTATAGTCTTAAACTTGCCTCGGACGCGAAGAGTGCATAGCCTTTCGTTTATTGTATTAAAGTCGGTGATAGCAGGCTTCAGTTTTTGGCAGACTAGAAAGCCTACCCCGAGCACATGGTGTTTCGCATGACAGCTGTAATAAATGTCATACTCACTTCTTTGAATAACACCACGCCGCGTCCATCTTATTTCTTGCGCTGTGCAACTTGAGCTCTGTGTAGTGAGCGAACGTTCCATGAGAAAATTCTCAAATTGTTTAGCCATTTTCGTTTCCGTGGTCGTCGTCGTGTATCCGGTCTATATCCGAGGTTTGTAAAATATTCCATAATATTTAGTTTTTTCCGGCAAGGTTATCAGTCCTGCGCCAACCCCTCTGAGGATGTCGCTGCATGCATTGGTCCACAACTTGTCGGGTGCCGAAGTCGCTATCCAGGGGTGTCACGTGGAGACTGCATGTCAACTTGGATTGAACAGGGACAAGGATCGTCCTGGCCTTCGCCGGGTTGAAAGCAATCAGTGACTTTGCCCTGTAATTCGGCTCATCACACCTACGCCTACTCCCGTATAGCGCATATGGTGCTTAATCCGGCGATCCGGTATAACCCCCAGATATTTAATGGAAGGGATTAATTCGATTTTGTGCCCATTAACACGTAGCCTATTATCTTTTACATCCTTTGTGGCGGGATATTGGTGCCAGTTCTGTTTTGCTCTCTGCTAATTCTAGTCTAGCAGTTGTTAGCCAGTCTCGAACCGCTTTTATCTTTTTGATTCAATGTGTGTGTTTTATGTACTAAGACCCTATCTGTGAAGTTTAAAATCATTATCTTAAGGGGGCATTTGGGTTTGTCGGGTCAAAAAATAGGTTATTTTCATGATTTTTTTAAAGAGAAAGTATTAAAGATATAACAACAATTTTTTTTAAACATTTTATTCATCTTTCGACTACGTTTGTAAATTTTGTCAAGTCACTCCGGTACCGGCATTCAAAGTTTGGAGATAAATTAAACAAAAGATAAAAGTGATTTTTTTCATGAAATCATCGGGATTTTCTATACTAACAGCTAGACATCTATTCCTGGACCATAAACAATTCCTTCCACGACTTCGAATTGGTCCTCCAGTTGCATTTTCGCCTTTTTCCTCGCTGTTCGTGCCACGTGCGAGTTGTATACTAGGCTGCGGTCAGCGTCTTGCAGCCGATATCTGTCCCTCTCGTTCACAAACGCTGTCGCAGCGTACCCAATTTTGATGCCCATGACTTGCATTATTAGCAATACGGGTAAAAACCCCTCATTAAACATACGAGGGTTGCCTCTTATGTTTCGGGATTTGGCAACCCTAGTGTTGCAATCCGGCAATTGATAGCTCTGTCGTAAAGTTGGACATTTTTGAGGTTATACGCACTCAGAACGTTTTGACATACGAGCGCTATTTGTGTTGTTTACAGTAACTTAAAAGATTCATCTCGGCCCAAAAATGGAATTAAATCGTCAACATTTTCGTGCGATTATTTTTTACAACTTTCGGCGTGGATTAACTCAGCAACAGTGCATGGATGAACTTAATTCAATTTTTGGCGATGAAGCTCCATCAAGGACCAGTGTTTATCGATGGTATGGTGAATTCAATCGTGGTCGTAGTTCACTCCAAGATGAATTTCGTGAAGGTCGTCCAAAATCAGTTGTTGTTCCGAAAACCATTGATGCTGTGCGCGAACTGATATTGGAAGATCGTCATGTGACCTATCGTGAGATTGAGACAATCTTAGGCGTTAGTGGGACCAGCATACATTCAATATTGCATAAACATTTGACTGTCAAAAAAAAATTTTCGCGTTGGATCCCACACAATTTGTCAATCGCCCAAAAAAGGCTCGTGCCAATTGGTCGAAAGAAATGCTCGTCGCGGTGCTTCGAAACACGTCTATGACATCGTGACAGGTGATGAATCGTGGATTTACGCATATGAGCCCGAAAGTAAACAGCAGTCGACTGTCTGGGTGTTTCAAGATGAGCCAAATCCAACAAAAGTTGTTCGCGCACGAAGCACTTCCAAGCAAATGGTAGCCTGTTTTTTCGGAAAAACTGGACATGTCGCAACCGTACCACTAGAACAACGCAGAACAGTCAATTCTGAGTGGTACACAACCATTTGTTTGCCAGTTGTCTTCCAAGAAATCAGGAAAACCAACCGCCGAAGGCGGATCACTCTTCACCACGACAATCCGAGCTCTCACACATCGGCTGCGACAACTGAATTTTTGAGCACCCAAAACATCGATTTGATGGGTCATCCGCCGTATAGTCCTGACTTGGCACCGAATGACTTCTTTTTATTCCCGTACGTAAAAAACAAACTGAGAGGTCAACGTTTTTCGACACCTGAAGAAGCGGTTGCTGCATTCAGAATGCATGTGTTGGAGATACCTCAATCAGAGTGGCAAAAGTGCTTCGACAATTGGTTCAAACGCATGCAAAAGTGTATAGATCTTCATGGGGAATATTTTGAAAAACAATAAAGTGATTTTCGTTGATCAATATTTGTTTTTGTTCTCTAATCCCGAAATATAAAAGGCAACCCTCGTACAAGCTGCGGTAAGAGCCGCAATTTCAATGATTTTGTTACCACTGTATGTGTGTTTTGGCGCCATTTGCCAGATAGTAGCATTGAAACTTTCGTTGTTATTTTGCGTGAAACCTCCCTCGCATTTTTTTAACAAATCGGGATCTGTCAGTTTTACGTAAACTGGGTAAATAGCTGTTCGTACTTTAGGATCCAAGGGAGGTTTGTCGTGGTGGAACTTTGACAGCTCATTCGCAGCTTCCGCGCGTTTCCATTTGCACCATGCCACCGGGCCCTCTGGACAGTTTTGATGTTGCGGATTTTCATCGGTTGATATTTTGTGGTAGTATGTTGCCCAAATTTCTTTCGCCATTTCTTCAGCAGAGTGAGCATGGCGTCTAATCGCAAGTTCGTAATAAGTCGTCAGTTCTGTTATCATGTTTCCCGTAAGTTTGCCAGGACCAGCTCCTCCTAATTGGTCTGTTTTCTTTTTGCTTTTTTTTATGACACCGCGTAATTGCGAACCGATTCGCTTTCCCATGTGATTGATACACTCGGCCTTTATAACATTTGGAAATGAGATCTGCAACGCATTCATTATTTTTACATCCCCGTCTCCAACGTACCTTTCGTAAATGCGGCCGTGCAGATCAAAAGCGCGCTCGAACATATCTAACATTCCGTCGAGCTCCATTTTACCCGAACTTCCATTGTGATGCAATGTGCAAACTGGTTCGTGCTCATCCCACCAAGTATCATATTCAGGGGTGCCTTTCTTTGTTTTCATAAGGTTGCAGTCTTGGCAGTAACGCGATTTCACAGTAATATCGAGAACTTTGTTTGTTTTGTTGCCGATCAATGTCATAACGCCATAATTAGCAGTATGACCCTTTTTGCTCCAACTACCATCTCCAAAAGCAGTAAATTTTGTATCTTCACTTGCATCAGTTTTTTCTTTTTCTTCTTTGCTAGCCTTTTTTATCACGGAAGAAAAAACGCCGATACAAGCGGTGTGTGCATTATCGAGAGCAGCGTAGTAGATGTGTTTTGTAAATTCGCCAATATCCATCAGGGAAGTGAAACAATGTAATCGATTTAACCCGACACCCAAGATGCGCATTACGAATACTATTCTACGATTAATTTCGTAAGCTTTGTTGGGGATTCGTGGATAGGACTCGATGACCCTCTCACCACAGTTGCATTCGACGATCAGTTTGAATCCTAGGCCTTTCTCAAATTTGTTTGAAAAGTTAATCGAACCGTCACAGTTTTTGCACTTTATAATGTTTGAAAGTTCGGAAAAAACTGAAAAAAAAGTAGCATCACGTATGCTGCCGTCACTGTGACCGTTGGAGCGAAGTCGCGCGATGTAGCCAAATTTTGTGCTGATGTAGTCGCATACTCCGTTTCCAGTTCATTTACAGTTCCCATAAACCCTTTTCGTTTTTTATATCGACTCCCTGGATGCACCCCAGACTTACGCGAACCTTTAACATTTTTAAACATTATGTTACAAAAATTTACCGTTGAAAAACGTATGAAACGGACGCCTAAACGCGAGCACTGCACGCTCTGAGACCAAGTTTACACTAAATACTTTTTCCTCCTCATGAAAAAGAAACAAAGAAACATCAAAAATACCTACCCCGCGACGTCACCGGTAGGAACATCTTCCATAGTCACCAAACAAGTAAAAACCACAAGCACCGTGCAACGGGCAAGTCAGTTTCATATATATGAAACTAACTAAAACTCAGGCAATCGCAGGTCACCCACAATACGCCCGAATGTAAAAACAACATACACAGGAGCGACTATCCATTACCGCTTATGAACATGTTGTTCAGTCGCACAAGATTGCGACATATTCAAAGCAGTGGCAGTTGGCCCAAGCCAACAGCGAAGCAAATTAATGCCCATAAATGGATAGTATGCATATTTTTAAACACACGGTAGTTGCCACCTATGATACGAATTTGTATCCGCGGGAGACCCGACCCTTTAATGACCTATAACTTTGGAGCCGCCTAAGATTTCGTTTCCAAATTTTAACATATTGTTACGTTTTTACTTCGCACACGACCGTTAAACTATGTCCAGTTTAAAACTATCCGTTCTTTTGCGCGAGTTCGACCACTGGATCGCAGAACGCTTCAATGTTCAAGGACAACCTCTTTTGCTCCGTTGAAATTCCTCAATTCCTCGTCTCCTCTAGCTCTCCTTTTCTGGTTTATCCTTTTTCTTGCACGTGTTCTGTCCTGGTTCCGTCTGCTTCTGACGTTTTCGCCAGTTTTTTGTGTATTCTCCAGTATTCCTCTAGATGGCTCCAGAATCGGTGTGTTGATGTCGTATTAGTTGGCTTAAGGCTCGGTGCGACGCCATGAGGTCACGCTAACGGTTGACAAGTGTGTCGGTTTTGAATTTGTGACACTACCCCCCACTTAAGTCTGATCGTCCCGATCAGACTCCAAATTCCATGATCCCAATGGGGATAGTCTCTCTATATGCACAACTTTTATCTTCCCTTGCCTCTTCCGTATGCGATACACCACATCGTTTAATCGCTTTAAGACTTTATACGGGCCTTCCCACGATGTCTGCAGTTTTGGGGACAGACCCTTCCTCCGTTGGGGGTTGTATAGCAGTACTAAATCGCCTTCTTGGAATCCCTCGGAATTCATGGCTCGATCATACCGATCCTTCATTTTGTTGCTCATCAACCGCATCCGTTGCCTCACGAGACGGTGTATTTCGTCCATCTCGGATTGGAGCACCTCCCAATAGCTGCCTCCGGCTTTAATAGTGGCACCGTTGCTACCGGATTTCAGGTCCGATGGGAGCCTCAGGTCTGTACCAAAGATGATGTGTGCGGGTGGGTGTCCGGTAGTGTCGTGTACTGCTGATCGGTATGCCATTAAAAACATTTGGATGTGCTTGTCCCAATCACGCTGACATTTGTCGACAACTTTTCGCAAATGTTCCTCGAGCGTACGGTTGAACCTCTCAACCATTCCATCCGACTGCGGGTGCAGAGCTGTCGTCCGTGTCTTTTTGATGCCCAGCAGTGAGCACATTTCCTGGAAGATAGCAGACTCGAAATTCCTCCCTTGATCCGAATGTAACTCGATCGGTACTCCAAATCACGTGACCCAATTCTGCACGAAAGCTTCGGCTACAGTTTTAGCCTCCTGGTTTGGTATCGTATACACTTCTGGCCACTTACTGAAATAGTCCATCACCACGAGTACATATTTGTTGCCGGAGTCACTAGTAGGGAAAGGGCCAGCTACATCCACTGCCACGCGCTCAAATGGCGCTCCGGCATTATACTGCTGTAACTTCCCTCTGCTTTTGACTTTTGGGCCCTTGGCTGCCATACATTGTGTGCAGTTTTTAATCCAGTTAGCAACCGAATTCCGGCCATTCACCCAGTAAAACGGTTGTTTTATTTTCTCCAGGGTTTTTGCAACCCCGAGGTGTCCTCCGCTTGGTTCATTATGGAATTCTTCCAACACGGCTGCTATCCTTGATTTTGGTAGGACAATTAAATCGGAGGTGTATCTATCATCATTGCTTTCCCATTGGCGATGTAATACTCCGTCTATTAATTTCAGGCTGTCCCATTGCGCCCAATACGCCTTGGCCACTGGACTTTCCGATGACATTCCTTCCTTTGCTGGTCTTTCATTCAATTCTTTTGCTTTCAGGATCTTGACCAAATCGGCATCGTCCAGTTGGCTTTTTCTCATAGCACTGGAGTCCCATTCCGCATCAGGTCCGAGACTCAACAAGCGGATGTCGACTATCCCTTCACATCGTTCAGCCCTTGAGCAATGTTTACACTCCACCGCACATGGGCGTCGAGAGAGTGCATCGGCGTTTCCATGCTGTCCTCCTTTGCGGTGTTGTATCTCGCAGTCATAGCCCTGCAGCCTTTCTATCCCAGCTGTCCGCAGTTTACAACCATTCAACGGTTCGACATCATCTCCTACCAGGTCCGATCTAATGATGGAATGGGTTGCGCCTGTATCCAGAGTTAAGATCAGCGATCGTCCATTCACAGCTCCACTCACGTTTAGATTATTGTTGCTCAGATTTATTTGTGAAACGGGGATTGTGGGGCAGTCCGTTACGGGAACCAGCTTTTGCCCCTTTGAGCTGGTCCTTTTTAGTTTAACGATGGGTTTTCTCCAGAGGAACCACGAGCGTTTTCTGGTCCTCGCTTGCCTCCATTCTCTTTTCCCTTGCGTGGTGCATCACAATCCCGTGAGAAGTGCCCAGCTTTTCCGCAATTATAACATTTCCCGTCGGAGCCCTTGCGTCCGGTTGACATCATTTGAGTCATAGTCTTTATGAGATCCCTCACACTTTTCTCCAGGGATTCGTTCGGTTCCACTTCCACGCGATGGACTCTATGCACTGGTTTGCATAACAGACTTGCTGTTTCCTGTGTCTGTAGTGCTCCAGAAAGCCCTACCATTAATATCCTCCCCCTTTCATACATATCGCATCATCCTAATTTTATTTATTTAAATCCCATGAATCCTAAATAATTCCATAACCAATATCGAGCAACCATAGCAGCTGCTCGATATAACATACAAATAATCCAAAAGTTTCCATAACCAATATCGAGCAACCATAGCAGCTGCTCGAAATAACAAACACCCAAATAATCAAAACGATTTCCGAATCGTTATCGAGCAACCAGCAGCTGCTCAAAATAACAAACCCCTATGCATCCCAATCCGAAAACCCTAGCAGCAGATTGATACAATCAGCAAAATCCATATCGAGCAACAGTGGCATCTGCTCGAATATGATAGGCCAAACCAACTTTCATGTGTTTCAGGGTTCAGGTATAAAAAGGAAAACTAATATGTTTTCAGGTAGCTTTTAGTTTTGCCAGTCGACGATGATCGTTCGATCATGGTCAGTTTCACATTTTACGACGCACGCCATAAGAAGGCAACTTAAACTTTAAATGAATAAAGAATTTAATAAGTGTAAAAGTATTTAATTTCATTCATCCTAAACTTAAATAGTAGTTTTGATCTTACTACGCATGCTACGCTCTTCCCTCGAGTTCAGAGGAAGCACGGCGTCAGCAGTACATTTTGGTGGCAGCAGTGGGATTACTACCTACCATTGAAGAGACGACTGGAATACCGACACCCCCTTCCTGAGAATGACATCTCGAAGCAGTTCCAGTTCAATCAAAGAAACAAAAAACAACAGGTGAAAAAAAGAACAAAAAGGTGAAAAAAAAACCAACTGAAGTAATAATAGACAATAATCAAAAGAAAAAAAAGTGGAGAAACACAACGATTGAATCAAAGATAAAAAGGCAAAAAAAAAAGTGAAAAAAAAACACGAATCAAAGAAAAAAAAGACAATAAAAACAAAAAAACAGGAAAACAAGTTAAATAAAGAAAAAAAAGAAGAAGGAAGAATCTGCGAAACATATCAGCATTCCGGAAAACAAACATTAAAAAGACCAGGGCGGACCAACCAACTATAGGGCGCGAAGCTTACCTGGCAGTAAAAACAAATTCAAAGTGGAAAAAAAGAGACAAAGAACAGAACAACAAAAAGAAGAAAAATATAACGAGAAAAAAACAATAATCAGTGGCAGCTCCGATCAACAACAAAAACTGCAGTGAAGACAGCGAGCGCAACATCAGCACACCCAATCGATTATCCTGGAACAACCACCACAGCAACATTAACAAGATTCACAGCCGTCTACACTAATACCACACCCAACATTAGATGCAGCAACACCCACAGAGCAGCAGCAATAACAAGGTATTTATGAAAATTTTGATATGTTGTTTGATTTCAAACGGGACGAATAAGAATTCCCCAACGTAAACGTGCAACATTTAAAAGAAAAATGTTAGATTTTCAGATGTGATTTGTGATGTGGTTATTATATTTGATATTGTGCAAATAATTTCTCTAGCACAGCTGTGTAGATAATGTTATACAAACATTTGATGAACGTTGCTGAATTCGGAAATTATACTTTGTTCTATTTGTTTCTTTTAAGGTAGTTCATTAATTTCAGTTAGTGTCTTATTATTAAATATTGGATTGCTTTTGAATCGAAAATATAAAATTTATACAGTTGATTCCCGAAAAGAAATACAAAAAAAAAAAGAATACATAAAGAATGAATACAGTAACATATGTGAGGAAAACGTATAGAATTAATATTATAACAAAGTAAAAACAGACGGTATATTATTTACATACATATATTTCTAAAACAAAGAATTTTTTAAATTCAATCTCTGTACGTTGACCCTTTGTCTCTGTACGTGGGACCTTTTATCTGTTCGGGCCTTTTCTATTCTTACTCCCGGTGTCTTTAATAGGATCGATTTTTACTTGGGTTTTTGCCTCTCTCATTGGTGTTTTGTGGATTACTTTTGGGTTCGCTTCATTTATACTTGGGAAGGTCAATCCGCCTAAGACGCAAACATAATTACCCGGTCAAAGAAACACGAGGTGGAGCTTCAGGAAGCCCTGCCCACTGAAAAACGCGAGAAAATTTCCAAGATGAATTTCACCATAGGACTGGGCGACATATTGGGATTCGTGCCGGTTTTCGACGGAAACCCAGACGAGTTAGAGGGATTCATCTCCTGTGGAGATATCCTATTCTCACAAGCACGGGACGATAACCAAAAGTCTTTCTTTTTGCAAGTAGTCAAAACAAGACTACAGGGACCGGCACATGACTGCATTCGGTACAAGACCATTCCAACCTGGGAGGACCTCGTATCGGAACTAAAAGAAGAGTTCAAATGTCTCACCTCCAGGTCCGCGGCACAAAATAGTCTGGTGGCGGCAAAGCAGGATAGCAAGGAAGGCGTAAAGGAGTTTGGAAACAGACTCACACACCTCCTGCATCAATTGGACAGAGCTACATTCGCGAGTTCCGTTGAGCCTGTGGTGCGAACGTACCTTTTGGAGGAAAACCAAAAAGTCGCACTGAACGTATTTGAAGACGGGCTGAAAAATTCAAATCTCGGGATTCTAGTCAAGTCACATAACGCTCCAAACCTAAAGACAGCCATCAACTACGCACTGGAACAATCCCGAAGATTGGACAGAATTAATACAGTGACAACTCCGGCCAACACCCTAAGAGGAAATCAAGAATTAACTTGCCAGACGTGCAATAAAAGGGGACATACTTCTGCGACTTGTTATCGCAACACCAATTTTCCGAACTTCGTCCCCCAACACATTAAGACAGAGGTCGAACGCCTCCAATGTACATACTGCAAGAGATTTAACCACTCTCAGGCAGAATGTAGAACTAGAATGGCGCACATTCAGACCCAAAACCAGGTCCCAGTAACTAGAAACCCTTTCAGAAATACACCAAATACGTCACTAAATGGAATATCTACAAGTTTCCCCCAGGAAAAAACCCGAAACATTAGGCGAAGTCGAATCACACCTAACGTACCCCAGCAGGGAAACGAATTAACCCGGGCAGTGAACACCGGCACTCCTTCCCGGGTGCAAACAATTGCCGACGTACACCTCACCCCGATGTAGATTTTAAAATGCTCGTATCTTTCTGCCCTGAATTCAAGGAGCCAGTAATACGAGTCAAATTCAATCCATCGGATAAGCAGTATTCTACGTTTCTCATCGATACAGGTGCAGACATCAGCCTGATAAAGTTTGAGGATGCTCGAATACAAGCTGCACATATTTCAGATCCCATAACAATATCCACAATCACAGAGGAAGCTTTAAACACAAGTGGGGAATTAGACGGCGAACTAGAATTCGAAACTAACGTCCACACCATGTCCCTCAAACATTTTTTCCAAATCATGAACGAAAAAATTAACCTTCAATACGATGGGATCTTGGGAAATGATTTTTTCACTAGATTCCAGTGCCGAATTGACTATAAAAATAGATTTATCCAGATCTCTATAAAAAGGGGAACTATGGGAACACCTGAGCAGATCTCGGAATTACAGAAAGTAAAGAGGCAAAAGGTAAATGCCACACCTTACGAGGTGACGTCCACGGACACTACTGGTAATAAGGATATCGGAAGGCTGTTGCATGACAATTTAGATGTCTCCCAAAAATCGGGAGTGGTTACTAAGGATAAAACATGCAGGTCAATATCTGAATCCGTTTGCCTACGGGCCGGATCTTATGTTTCAACGAATACAGTCGAACAAGTTATCCCGAAACCACATTCGCTCTCTCTTTCTCAAACTCCGGATAATGCTAATGGATTGGTTGAAGACGTTGGACAACGACAGAAAACTCCAACAAGGGATAAGCCAGACGAACAAGAAGTCCTAGCAGAAAATAACTCTGACAAAAATCTAAAACCCAATAAATCCCTACCAGAACTCCTAAACAATGAGCGCGAGCCTGCATTGGACTCCATCATAATGCGTCCCCGAGCGCAACAAATAGTGGAAATTCCTTTTAGGAACAAAACGGAAAAAAATTTAATAGTCAAAAAGACGCATGTCAGGCCAGGCATATATCTAGGCGACACCTTAACGGTGACTAAGGACAATAAAATCAAGATACTCATTATGAATACCTTGGACTCAAGCCAAGAAGTAAAAATCAATGATATCAAAATCGAATGGGAAAGGCTGGAAAATTACGATGTGGTTCAGACGAACGAATCAAAGAACCACCAAAAGAACAGGCTTGCGCGATTGGAATCTCTCTTGGAATTGCAACATTGTAATGAAGAGGAGAAAAAGTCTATTCTAGATATCTGTCGCAAATACAACAATCTTTTCTTTCTGGAGGGTGATCATCTCACTTACACCGATGCCATAAGACATCGAATCATTACAGAAAATGGGAAAGCGCCCCTTTACTTAAGGCCATACCGCCTCCCAGATAGCTCCAAGCAGGAAATTCATAAGCAGGTGAACGAAATGCTGGACAATGGTGTAGTACAACCAAGTTTTAGCCCCTGGAATTCTCCCCTTTTATTGGTTCCCAAAAAGCCAGGCCCGGATGGGACAAAACGATGGAGGGTGGTCGTCGATTTCAGAAAATTGAATGAAATAACCATAGGAGACGCATACCCATTGCCCAACATCACTGACATCTTGGACCAATTAGGTAGAGCTAGATATTTCAGCACGCTTGATCTGGCCAAAGGTTTCCACCAGATACGCATGAAAGACCAAGACAAAAATAAAACAGCATTCAGCACTCCATTCGGACACTACGAGTACAATCGTATGCCTTTCGGGTTGAAAAATGCACCTGCGACGTTCCAAAGACTTATGAACAATGTTCTCATGGGTCTTCAGGGAATCGAATGTTTCGTTTATGTGGACGACATCGTGATTTACGGCTATGATCTGAACGATCATAATTCACGACTTATAAAAGTCCTCGACCGCCTACATGAACATAATTTAAAAATACAACCGGAGAAGTGCCACTTTATAAGAAAAGAGCTCAGTTATCTGGGCCATGTCATTTCAGAAGACGGCATAAGACCAGATCCTGAAAAAACGAAGGCAGTAAAAACCTTCCCTGTACCAAAAAAACAGAAGGATGTAAAATCTTTTCTTGGCTTCGTTGGCTATTATCGAAAATTTATCCCTAATTTCGCTAAATTAGCCAAGCCATTAAGCAGATTGCTCAGGAAAAACGTCATTTTCCACTGGGATGCCTTTTGTGATGAGGCATTTACTATTTTAAAACAAAAAGTTATCACCCCACCAATACTGGCATACCCAGATTTCAATCGGGAATTTATCGTAACAACTGACGCGAGCGACATTGCCCTAGGAGCCGTACTTTCCCAAGGTACAATAGGCCAGGACAAACCCATTTCTTTTGCTAGCCGCACTTTAAATGATGCCGAAACCCGGCACACCACATCCGAGAAAGAACTACTGGCGGTTATTTTTGCACTGGCTCAATTTCGACCATACCTCTATGGACAAAGGTTTACCATCGTCACAGATCACAGTTCTTTACAGTGGCTAATAGGACGAAAAGATCCTACTTCTCGGCTGATGCGTTGGAGAATTCTCCTAGAAGAATATGAATACACCATCATCCACAAAAAGGGAAAAAATAACACCAATGCCGATGCCCTTAGCCGAATAATTGTCGAAGACACCACGGACCCTAACAAACATGTTTTGGTAACCACACGGGGCCAGTTAAAAAACGAAAGAGATCCGCAGGAAATGCATGGCCACAAAAATAAACTTGATTTTTTATTACATAAACAAAAAGGGTCCATCTATTCCGAGAAGAAACTAGAGTTTCGTGTAATAATACTTCCTCTGACCAATTCTCTCGAAGAAAGCGTCCTGGCTAAGAAGATCAAACATTTTACAAAACCCGAGATGGGAAAGAAGGCAGATTATGATAACCTGAAGGGATGCGTTGTTACCCTACCATTACCCTTCAGAAGTGTAGGCGACAGAAATGTCGTCAGAGAATGCTTATCTGGCCTTAGCCAAATATGCCGCGACCGTAACCTCGACGAAATTGGTTTGTCGATACCCACAATGGATGAAGAGTCAAAAACAATCTTTACAGCTCTTCTCAAAGATGTTTTTGGGCAGTTTAGCACTCAAGTAATTATCTTTTCCGACGAAAGAAAACTAATAACGAACGAAGATGACGTGCAGAAATTGCTCGCGGAATACCACGACTCACCGTTTGGGGGGCATCAAGGAATCACGCGAACGCTCAAACGCATGATGCCAAAATACTACTGGCCATCAATGAAAACCGACATCACGACATACATCCGTAAATGTGCCTCCTGCCAAATAAACAAAAGTAGAAAAAATCCCAGGGTGCCAATGAAAATAACAACAACAAGCTCGAAGCCATTCGAGAGGGTCGCTTTAGACATAGTTGGACCTTTGCCAGTCAGCTACAACGGAAACAAATACTTGTTAACTTTCCAGGACGATCTGACCAAGTTTTCTGGGGCATACGCCTTGGCCAGTACCGAAACCAAGGACGTGGCCAGGATCTTCGTGGAAAATATCGTCTGTCAACACGGCATACCGTCTTCTCTATTGACCGACCGAGGCACACATTTTTTAAGCACACTCTTTAAGGATATCTGCTTACTACTCAAAACAAAAAAACTTAACACATCACCATATCATCCACAAACAAACGGGGCATTAGAACGAAGCCATAGGACGTTGGCAGAATACCTCCGCCACTATGTTAATCAAGATACCCTTACTTGGGATACCTGGATACCATACGCTATGTTCGTTTACAATACTACACCCCACAGTAGTACAGGTTACACGCCACACGAACTACTATACGGTTTTCCAGCCGATATACCCACTTCACTTAAACGAAACCCCGAAGGTACATATAACTATGATTATTACGCGAACGAACTAAAGGTGCGATTGCAACACGGCTATCGCACCGCAAAGGAAATACTGTTGGGCAGAAAAAAGAAGTCCAAAGCGCATTATGATCAAACTTCGGGAAGTCGAAAATTTAACGTCGGTGATGGGGTACTGCTAAAAAACCACGCCAGACACAACAAATTAACCTCCCTATGGCAAGGCCCCTATGAAGTTATAAAAATTTTATCCGGGGAAAACACAGTTTTAAAGATTGGAAAGGGTACACGCGTGGTCCATAACAACAATTTAAAACCATTCATAGACTAACCCTTTTCAGCTCAAAGTATGAAAATAGAGATTTCCCAACACACAATATTCCGTTTTTCCTTTTTCACAACACAAACACATTTTTCAAATATATGTGTATGTATAGAATAGCAGATTGAATTTAAATATTAAGTATTAAAGTAAAAACCATAACAAGTATGTAAATATAAAAATTAATACTAATAATAAAAAACAATTTTTTTTCACACTTAAACAAAAAAAGTAATGATTGTTAGTATGTAGGATTCAATTTAAATATTAAATAATAATGTAAAAACCAAAACAAGTATGTAGATATGAAAATTAAAACTAATAATGAAAAACAATCTTTTTTACACTTAAACCAAAATCTAATGATTGTTAGTATGTAAGATAAATTTAAATATTAAATAATAAAGTAAAAACCAAAACAAGTATGTAAATATAAAAATTAATACTAATAATAAAAACCAATTTTTTGTTCACACTTAAACAAAAAAAAAAGTAATGATTGTTAGTATGTAAGATTAGATTTAAACATTAAATAATAAAGTAAAAGTCAAACAAGTATGTAAAAATAAAAAATAAATAATAAAGTAAAATTCAAACGAGTACGTAAAAACAAAAACAAAAAAAAACATAATAAATAAAAAACAACCACAATACAGAAAATAAAATATTAAGGAAATTATAAATATATTTGTTATGCCAATAATAGCATTTACAAAAAACATTTAAACATGTAAAAACAAACAAAAAAATTTGTAAAATAATGTTATTTAGTTTTATACAAGAATTCTGATCACATGAAAGGAAAATACGCGTTAAAATATGCCACCATCTAATATTCTCGTCGTCTACCGCCCCAGAAAATTAATCTCTTCAAGACTAATTTTCTATTCTTGAAGGAGGGGAGGATGTAGTGCTCCAGAAAGCCCTACCATTAATATCCTCCCCCTTTCATACATATCGCATCATCCTAATTTTATTTATTTAAATCCCATGAATCCTAAATAATTCCATAACCAATATCGAGCAACCATAGCAGCTGCTCGATATAACATACAAATAATCCAAAAGTTTCCATAACCAATATCGAGCAACCATAGCAGCTGCTCGAAATAACAAACACCCAAATAATCAAAACGATTTCCGAATCGTTATCGAGCAACCAGCAGCTGCTCAAAATAACAAACCCCTATGCATCCCAATCCGAAAACCCTAGCAGCAGATTGATACAATCAGCAAAATCCATATCGAGCAACAGTGGCATCTGCTCGAATATGATAGGCCAAACCAACTTTCATGTGTTTCAGGGTTCAGGTATAAAAAGGAAAACTAATATGTTTTCAGGTAGCTTTTAGTTTTGCCAGTCGACGATGATCGTTCGATCATGGTCAGTTTCACATTTTACGACGCACGCCATAAGAAGGCAACTTAAACTTTAAATGAATAAAGAATTTAATAAGTGTAAAAGTATTTAATTTCATTCATCCTAAACTTAAATAGTAGTTTTGATCTTACTACGCATGCTACGCTCTTCCCTCGAGTTCAGAGGAAGCACGGCGTCAGCATTACATGTCAATGCAAACGAAACTGTTTCCGCGAATGTCCTTTTCGGCGTAGAGTACGTTGCTCGTTTTGTATCTGCATCCTTCAAACCATTGACGAACGCCTGGGTTTTGAGTATTTCCGCGGGTGCATCTGCGTTTGCCAAGTGCGCGAACCGTTCTATCTCCATTGCATATTCTTGTAACGGCTCGTTTGCTTTTTGGTGGCGATTCATCAACTCTATCTGGAACATCTGCTTCCTATGATCGCTGCCGTAACGCCGTTCAATCGCAGACATTATTGCGTCATAATTGCTACGATCACTTGCAGGAACAGTTTGTAGCACAACGGCGGCGGGGCCTTTCAGCGATACCACCAACGCTGCCACTCTGTCCGTCCTTGTCCAATGATTAGTTTGTGCTGTCGTCTCGAACTGTAGTTTAAAAACACTAAACGGCACAGTTCCATCAAAGGTTGGGGCCTTAAGTTTCATCGCATTGACAGTCGTAACTGGTTCGCTTGACTGTCTTTCACGCACATGAATATCCAACTCCCTAAGTTTCGATTCCAAGTGATGTAGTTCGCCTTCCATTTGGTCCTGCCTCGCCCGCAACTTAGCGGCATTTCCTTCGATGTGCGCTAGATGGTCCTTAACTTGTAAAGTGTGTTCTGCCAACTGGTTCTTCATGCACGAGGACTGCTCCGTCAGCTGCTTCTCTATGCGTTCCGTCAACTGATTCTCCATGCGTGAGGACTGTTCCGCTATTTGATTTTCCATACGTGAAGACTGTTCCGCCAATTGTTGTGCCATTGCTTGCAAAAGCACGTTCATGTCGAATGTCAGAGTTGGTTGGGCTTCCATCAACTGCTCCTTGACCTCGGATGAAGGTCCCGTAGCACCTTGGTAAAACTCATAGGTTTCAACTTCGATGCCCTCGTTCTCCAGAGCCTTCCGCAATCGTGCTTGCAGTTCCGCCTTTTGTCCTGTTCCGGGCAATCGTCGAGATTCCAATTCATCCCTCAATTGAGGTATTATTAGGTCGGCAAACTTTACCATTGTCCACGATCACTCCGCGATCCCACTTCTGACACCAATTGTTACGTTTTTACTTCGCACGACCGTTAAACTATGTCCAGTTTAAAACTATCCGTTCTTTTGCGTGAGTTCGACCACTGGATCGCAGAGCGCTTCAATGTTCAATGACAACCTCTTTTGCTCCGTTGAAATTCCTCAATTCCTCGGCTCCTCTAGCTCTCCTTTTCTGGTTTATTCTTTTTCTTGCACGTGTTCTCGCCTGGTTCCGTCTGCTTCTGACGTTTTCGCCAGTTTTTTGTGTATTCTCCAGTATTCCTCTAGATGGCTCCAGAATCGGTGTGTTGATGTCGTATTAGTTGGCTTAAGGCTCGGTGCGACGCCATGAGGTCACGCTAACGGTTGACAAGTGTGTCGGTTTTGAATTTGTGGCAATATTATATAAAGCTATCGATTAAGCAAAAAAAAAAATGATTTTTTGAACCGAACAAACCGGAATGTCCCCTTAATTGGGTATTCTCTAATGCAACGCATTCATAATATTGTTCTTCCCTAAGCTAAACGAATGCGTTTTTGACTTCCGGAGTAATGACCGCGCGGAAATGTTTCGTGCCACCACGGCATCTGGATCCCACCAGCGCTTCATTAACGATTCTGCACACCTAGGTGTTTGAATTAAACGTACTAATTTTTCGTCTGAAACCATTCGAGAAGAAATTCCCATCGCTCTGTGTATTGCTCCAGCCTTGAGAGTGATTTCTGGGCAGGTTTATTAAGAGGTCCCTTTGGTATCAGGACTCGTCTCTGTTTTCTGTAGTAACTTGAGAAATCTCCTCTTAGATATTTGGCCTATATGCGCTTTTTTTACAATAACGCAAAGGGAATTTTGGATTGCCCTTAAATGTCAGGGCACAGTGCGAGCGGACTGAATATTTGTAACTTGGCCAGCATGATGTTTTTAGTACCCTGCTTCGTATACCATCCACTCCTGGAGCTTTTGACAACTTCTTCCGACAATTCCTTTTATTTCCTCTGCGATTATTGAATCCACCGCGGCCTGTAGATATTTCCGTCGTTCGAAAATAAATTCATCCCCATGGTGTTCAAAAATTCAAGGCTTTTGTGTGGAGTATATTGATATGCGTTAAGGGGACATATGATCAATTTGTAGGCACCGCCCCAAACGTTATTTGGGACTTCCCGCGTCAGTTACTCGAAAGCCTGAATCTTGCTCCTTTTAATGGGGTTCTTCAATTACCAGTTATCTTCCCTAAATTGGTTGGAGAGCGTTTTGTGTTCGATTCCTCTTTTTGTATGCTCTGCTTTCGACGCATTTTATGGCATTAACCCCAAAATTTTGATATTTCCCCATTCTACCAGTACTGTAATGAAGTATTCATTCTTATACCTTTCCTGACATATCAGTGTCGCAGACATTCGTCAGATTTTCCACCAATTGAGTTGCTTGTTCTTCAGCTGAACCATGTGGCATTTGCAGGTTTTCCATCAGCGCGGCTTCATCAAGCATAATGATTTTCTATGCCCTACTTTACGCAATTATATTTCTGTTAGTTAGGTTGCGCCTCATCCTTTAAAACGCGATTGAGAATCGATAGCTATGTATGTATATACATGTTCGGCATATGAAGCTACTCGACAAAGAAAATACTGGCAACAATGCGGTTAATTATCAATGACCCTCTTCCGTTGTTAGTAGAACTACATCCTTGGCCAAGAAGAGCGTTGCTCCTTCTCTTCGGCTGTTTGAACTTCGACTCACAAACTCAAGGCATTAAAATCGCCCGCTACGATTTTATTATATATATACATATATATATAAAAGTATGCCCTACAATATTTAGGTTTAATATCTTTTTTCATCTCATACCTATTTCATTTTTAATAATTAAAATTTCAAACCAAACTCCATTTAATTAAAGAAGATTGCGATGGAGCTGGGTACATTTCTTTATGTAGTTCCCAGATATGGCATCAGTTTCAATTGCTTTTGCACTTTCGCAACACGTTCCATATTTTTTATTATATGTTTTATAGTGTACAATATGGTGTTACAGTGTGGGTGACACATGTATCTACAATAGCTTGCTTCAACTCTGTCATAATCGGCTTTTTTTGTACCACGACAAAATTTTTTTTAAAGATATATATATATATATATATATATATATATATATATATATATATATATATATATATATATATATATATATATATATATATATATGCATATATATTTATACATACATACATATATAATTTATAATTAGGTCTCTGTAGTGCGACATTTCTGTTTTAGAGTGAGTTCTCAACCCTACGTTGTATTTCGGTGAGCTGCACATAGTTCCGATTGAACTTCACTTTAAAAAAAAATTTCGCAAATATGCGGACAATGATTGCTTTGCCCCTCGATGTCGTCCATAAAAGTTAATCGCTTCTAAAGTGTCAACGTGTCTTCTATCCATCGGCTTGTCCGTCTGGCCGTCTCGTAGGTTGCATCATTGCTTGGGCCAACTAACTTTTTACCTACCGCGTTTGTCGACAACCCATTAATCGACACCTCAATCCGACGACGGTCGTTCCACGGACCAGGAATGTTTTCGCGACCGGATGTGCCAAAACAGGTTGTTTATTTCTGGTAGGGGCTTTTCTTGTTTTTTATATATATATTTGTGTCACCAACTGACCAAAGGAGCACAAGGATGAAAATCATCAAAACGCCGATTCACGCGGTACGGGTACCATCATCACACTTTCAACTTCTTGGCGTGCGGTGCGGCGTGTTGGTATGTTTATAGATTGTGAATCAAATGTGCGACTACCATGGACGACCGGGCCATGAATGAATGCCTCCAGGACCATACCTCAATGGTAAGAAAACAAAACGATAGAAGCATTGCGATGTCAGGAATCACAAAAGAACCCCTGAACCATCGTGTGTATTTCTTGAATGAAAGATAAAAGTCCTGGCGACATGAATGAACCATTGTTCGTACCTCGCACCCAAGGTGTTTTTATCTCATCCAAAAGATCTCTTCGGGGCAGCAACAGAAGCAAGAACGAGAACCTCAAATCCGAAATTGACTATCACGAAGAAAGGCAAACAGGCCAACCAGCTAGACAGCGTTAGTCGGAGGCAGAGTAGAGGATTTCGATTCGAATTGCAATTTCATTTCGGTTTCTGGTTGTCTTCGATGCTCAAGGATTGTCCATTTGACTGTTCGACTACTGATAATCTTCCTCGAGGTAGAGGAGGTCATCGTTAAGCTGAAGATTTCTGTGTTGACATTTCACTTCGTTACAGGATGTAATGGATTTTCCATTACCAAATGGTACACTGGATGCAGAGATTTCCCAGGATTTCATTGAAACTGTACTCGTACATTGTTTTTTTTTTGTGATGGCGAAATATAGGAGGTCTCGGTTATGGCAGGAGTCACGAGTTTGATGAAAACTTCGGCTGATAAAATTGCGGTGAAATTAGTTTCAATTGAGGAGGGAAAGTCTTGTTAGAACAATATGTAACCTTTATCAGTAAGACTGGGGTATAATGGTAGTAGTCAAGTCTTATCCGTGAGGGTTAGGATGCAAGTTAGAGAAAAAGGGTTACGGAAGCCACATTTGGAGAAAGGTCAATTATATCCTCCATCTTAGCTATCATTTAATTGTGATGCGAGAACCAAATTTGTCCATATTCGCGAGGACATTTGACAGCAAGAGGAACGTTGATCATCATCATCATCATCATCGGCACTACAACCGGGATCCGGTCTTGGCCTTGTTTAACAAGTCTGAGGCTTGTTAAATTTTCCATAATAATTTGTTTTTCCGGGCAGGGTTATTAGCCTTGCGCCAATGTGGAACGTTGATACATATTACAAATAACTTCAATACCTCTTCGTTCCCCTCAGTAGTGACGGAGCGCGGGAGACTTGCTATGAACTCGAAAGGCAAACCCAATGTTTTCACGAATTCAACCCTAGGTGGTTTTTTATAACCACCTGTCATCGCGCCAGCACAATTGTCACTACCGGGTTTAAAGTTTCCCTCATGTGATGCCCCATACATCTACCGCATGATTACAGTGTATTCTGTGAAGAAATGAAAACTGCGATTCGAACTGATGGTATGAAAAGGTCAGAACCAAATCATAGAAATATCAGACCACGGCCGCATGTACAGGAAGATGTTTCATTTGGAACTTAACCTATAGATTTTTAAGCTAATACTCCTGTATAAAACTCTTTTACGATTCTGGTGGTGATTTTTACTAAAATGGCATGTGCGGATTCGTCTGTTGGAATCGACCCAGGCTCGACTGCAAGAAAATTTTCCACAGCAGACGGAATACCAACAATAGCGTTTAAAAATTTGGACTTACTAGTTGGGAAAGTGCTGTAATTCGACCAATACCAAACAAGCCCATTGGCCCTAACGAACATGTTATCCAAATTGATCAAAAGGTTTAGTTGTTTAGTTGCTTAGTTAATAAAGAGGTACAACTAGTATGACAGTTCAAAAGTGTAATCTTCGTGTTTTTATTAAAAGAAAATTGTTTCATCGAATGTTTTGAAATTTTGAGAATATATTCGTGTGTAGATGACCAACGTGCAGAATGTAAATTATCAATTAGCGACTTCTGCGTTACCTTCCGCCAATTGCTCGCTGGTTTTCAGAAGTCAGGTGTTCCAGATCTATTTGAGAGCCGTTCTTTAAATTGTTAGGTCTTTTGAAGGGCAAGACTGTCGAAAAATATAAAAATTGGTTTTTTCAAAAATGTCACAGACGTTTTTTAGTTTTTTATTCAAACGCGCGTACAAAAAGGGAATTTTAAGATGCCCTAAAATGTCAGAGCACAACGGGAGTGGAAGAAGAGATAATAAGTATTGAAAGATGGTCTCGATGCATATTGGTTATAAATGTCTGGTTATTACAACGACGAGGAAACAAGTGATCGGACAGAGTATTGCACATTCATGTTTTTCGACTAAAGAACGACTCTCTGTGTAAATTTGTACATCGGAATTCGATTTTTAAACCGAACTGAATTTCATTTTCTGATTGACGGGTATCGCGGGAGAATGTTTAGAGAGATGGCCTACATGCACCATGTTCAGTTGAGCAATGGTCCTGATAACATCTATAGAAAACAGCTAGGTCAGATACGTTGCATATATGTTCTAACGATGGAATTGAACGACTTACTTCCGGGTCGCTAATCAATTTCGCAGGCAATTTTTGCATCCTATTGAGCACGTATAGCGAAATTTTAGTTGCGTGCCATATGGGAACTGGATTACATTTTAGGACACATGTTGTAAATTGTGGTCAGGTTTAGTTGAGTGAAATATACGCCTTGGCCAAAATTACACCAGAATAAACCTTAAAAATGACAAATAGTCAATTAATTAATACAAACATTTTTTATTTATTCGAAATAATCTCCCTGAACTGAAGTACGCTGATTTGCTCATTCGACAAGAGCATCAAATGATTTTTGAATGTCATTGATTGAGATGCTGTTTAGGATGACGGCCGTCAGCGGTTTTTTTTATTAGCTTTCGTTCACCTGCTTGTTGTAGTCTTGCTTTCAGGGAGCGCGTCTTTTTGCCCTTAAAAGGAAGAGGGTCTGTTTAATAGACCGCTCCTGAGAAAGCTCGTTGCGATCGTGCTTTCCAAGACATGAGGGAAGAGTGACGACCGATTGTTGAATCATCATCATCGGCACTACAACCGGGATCCGGTTTTGGCCTTATTTAACAAGTCTCTTCACCGGTCCCGATTTCGAGTCGATATCATCCAGTTTGACACTTCCAGGCTATGGGCGTCCTGGTCTACGCCATCCTTCATCGCAGACATGGTCTGCCGCGCTGTCTCCTTCCATACATTCTGCCACAAAGGACTTTCCGGGCAGGCTCCTCTTCGCTAATAGGTATCCCGCCCACCGGAGTCAACCGAGATTGATTTTTCTTACAACATTAGTTTCAAGGTAGACCGCGTGCTACTCATGGCTGTAGCGTCTCCGGAATCGTCACTCTTCACATACGGGGCCAAAAATTCTCCTTAAGACCCTCCACTCGAACGCGCCTAAGAGTTCAGAGTGCCTTCTATCGAGCACAAAGTTCTCGGATCTGTATGATATATGAGTACTGGTAAGACCATGGTCTTGTACGGTAGTAGCTTGGATGTTCTAGAGAAATTTCGCGATTTAAAGAGGGTTGATAGAGCATAATAGGTGGATTTGATCAGCCGTTCGCGTATTTGTTCTGCCATATTGTTATCGGCTGTTACTATTGGCCCAAGGTATTTAAAGGATTGCACTACTTCAAATTCGTGCTCCGCTACCCTGATAGTTTGACCAACGTTAGGTCTTGTCTTCGTAAATAAAGTCATGTAGTTCGTCCGGGTTACCGTTAAACACCGGTACGAAATTCAAAATATCCTTCAATTTTTGGTTCATGCGTCTATATTCGATATTTCCCGTGGGTATAAGACTTCCCAAACGTAAGTGTAACAAGGGCGAATAGTAAGAAGACAATTTTTCGAACTCAAGTGAAGCGATCGTAAAGAGAAAAGATGTTTTTGTAGATTCGGCTGCTGTTGGCGTCTGTGAGGCTGCTGTCGCTTGAATCCCCGCGGCGCCTGATGTTGGGTAATTCTTGAGACATCCGGTCTCGATGGCGAACGATTTTCAAGTGGAAAAGTATTCCCGCCAATTATCCACACATGCGGTGTATGTGAAATGAAATTGGTGGGAAAGATCCGGGCTCAGTCTTTGTTCTACGTGTGAGCGAGACCCACCTAGTGCCGCGTCGACTTTACGCCAATTCAGTCGTGACTCTCCTTTGTGTGTGGGAGTGACCGAGAGTGTGCTTGACTTAATTAGTTGAAAACTACTGTCGGTGTAAGTCTTTGCTTGCGTGCTGAGCCGCCAAAGATATTGCCGAGGAAATTGATGCTCGGTTGATTGATTGAAGATATTTTGATCGCGCCCAAGTAAAACTAATCAAAATCGGAAAAGAGAAGAGATCCTGTGAAAAACGGCAAGGGTAAAAAGAGAGGAGACTTTTATCGAGCCCAAGTGAAACGAGTCTGCAAGTGGAAAGATCCTGATAGATGGATAAGGGAAAAAGAGGAAAGGAAAGAGACCAGCAACAGATAAGGCTGAGCGCGTTAAAATTTGAGAGTTCCCTGCCTGATAGTATGAAAAACGTTCCCCCAGTAAATTAAATTCTTAAGAAAGTTATTTTAAAGTGCGTATATATGCATATACATATGTAAAACTTTAGGATAAATTAATTTTATATGGGTAAGGGTCTTTCCTTATTCTCTCATTGTATATTCAAATTTTGTTCGGGTTCTTGATTCTCATTCCCTTAAAGTAAATATGTTTAATAAAAATGTTGGGTTCATTAAATTTGGGCTTTCATTTGTCTCTTTTTTTGTATGAAATAAATTGTATTTTAATGCTGACTGTTACAGCTGTATTGACTGCTCTGTAGTTGTTGCTCCATCAATTGTTGGCTGTGGCATCGGTGCGGGTGGGACGATGGCTGTGAATGCTGTTGACGTTGTTGCTTTTTGTTATATAATATTTTGTGTATAATCTGGTCCCTTGATGTAGTTTGGATTTATGTAGACAGTTTTTGTGGATCCAAGTTCTGGGCGCGAAGGAAATCTTGGGTGATCATTTGGTAGGATGCTTTTGAATTTTGGTTTTGGGTTGCAATCCCAAGACCATCTGCTACTCCTGGTAGTTTTACTTGACCAACTGAAGGCAGAAATTGCGGAAAAACGGCCACAATTGCAGGAAAAGAATATCCTGTTTCATCAAGACAACGCGCCGTCTCCCACCTCAGCGGTTGCCGTGGTGAAAATCCACGAATTACGGTTTGAACTGCTTGACCATCCGCCTTAGTCACTTCTTTTTGTTCCCTAATCTAAAAATCGCGGTCGGGGGACAGGGATTTTCATCAAATGAGGAGGCAAGCACCTTTGTGAATAGTTATTTTGCAGAGAAAAACGCCGAGTACTATTTGGACGGCTTAGAGAGATGGGAGCATCGCCGGAAGAAGTGTGTTGAGTTACAAGTAGAAAAAATGTCTTGAATCTTTGTTAGGTCGGAAACTTTTCAGGCCACCCTCGTAAGTATCAAGCAGAAGCATCATCGCTGGTGCCTTGGTTTTAATCTTTTCATACCGTGGGTTCGAATCACGTTCGTCACATCTTCACAAAGCGCTATAGTTCTCGGGAAACTGAACTAACTTCATAGAGTACTGTGGGGGTTCCACCAAACCCCACGGCCCACTTACCTGAAAAACTCCCCATATCCGCAACTCAACTCCCATTAAATACCGCCAATGCGATTGCATTGGCACTTGAAAATGTTTCCTTTACCAAGGACATTAATGCATAAAAGCATTACATTGAATTCCGAAACAGAATTGCATCTACAAGAGCATTCATAGTCCAATGCATCACTAGAATTCGCAGGTAAACTATTCCGGCACCATTGTTTGCCAAGCAAATCTCCCTAGACGAATTCCTGTAAACAAAAGGATTTGAATTACATACAAATAACCTTCAGCAGGGGCCATAAACATTGCGCTGTCTATTATTCAGCTTTGCCATGTGTATAATAAATTCTCTTAATGTACACATTGGCCGGCGACCTTTTTCGCCCAGCAATAACATACCGCCGGCCGCATTCAATTATCGCAATAGACTCTGAAATCCCTAAAAACAATTCTGTAACGTGCTTATGCACCATAAATTCCCGACCATTAGGCACCCATGCTCCACCATTGCTATTCTGCCGTACATGTGCATACCACATGTCCTTGGCATTTCTACGGCCGTGGCAGCTCTTTGACCATCGGACAAAAGCGAATACTCGCATCCTACCCTAGAGTCATAAGACGAAATTCTGCGCAGGTAATCATGAATACGATCCTTTTAGCATCTAATGAGTGGCTGCTATTTAAACAGCCGACCCACATTACCGAAAGATGCTGTAGGTCGTTTCACCATTCCTTTTTTTCTCGTTTCAGGCAAAACGCAACGATCAACACGGTGATGTGTACCAACGCACACATACACCACCGCGTACCTGAGATCGCTTTCCATTGGTCACTGGTCAAAGGAAATTTCTTTTCCTTTTCACCACACCACCAAAAACTCACCCCAAACGATAAAATATCGTTGAGTCGTCTTCCATCCTTCAGCGCGTGAGCATGGATTATTTTTATCATCCCCCGTAGGGTGTGCACCGGAGTCTGTACCCCTGCGGGTCGTGTCCCTTACGCGAGTCGAGTTTCGTGTCGTTTAGTGTTTTTAATTGTAAAAAGTCTAACTGCAGTCGATTAAGTAAATAGCTAGTATTTTCACATAAAAATAAATTAAATTAAAAGAGCGGTGATCACCAATTAAATCTGTGTGTTTTAATTCTACCAATCCTTTGGATATCCTTGGTGAACAGTTTGCCGCGGCGTTCGTTCATTTCTTAGTGAGGACTTTCGGCTCAGTGTTTTACCCGGCTAACAATTGATGATGGAGGAGGAAGATAATCAGCCCCGTACGCCGGTGCACTACTTTCTCCCCACAGTACAAAGTGTTTTATTTCATAACAATTTCTTTAGCTTTACAAATGTTAATTTAGACTAGAATACTGTTCACATGTCTGAAACTCTACTTCGAAGCACACTCCTGACCTATTCGAGAGTATTTGGAGAGGAATAATACCTTTTATTAACAAAACAGTACGAAGATCAAGGATCCAGTCACTGTCAGGTCAATGATGGGGTTCGAATATTTGTGTCTTTTATATATAGACTGTTTTTGCTTTATTTGCGCCCCACAAAGAAATGTGATAGAGCCCATCAATTTGCGATTCACCTCCCTACGGCACGTAATCTCAATGTGTTTTTTATGGGACGGGAAAACTAAGCAACTCCGTTCCGCCACGAATCATCTTAGAACACTACCAATTACAACTGTTGAAAATCAATACCAACAGATACTACTATCAACTCAGGGCACTGAGTTAGTACTACAGCCCGAACTTACCTCAGAAAATTTGATTAACAATAAAAATAAATCAAATTAATCCATTTGGAATTGTCTGCGTATTTGTTTATTTTTAAATTTTCTTTCCATATAATAAAGTTATTTATTGAGTCCGCTGAAAGGTTGCCTTCGTTATGTTGGACAGAACACTAGTTCCCCGAACAAACTTACATAAAAGTCAGTTTATTGACCAAATTCGTCTGCCTGTTTTAAAAAAATATTATTTTCCATGAATCAATAAATAAAAAACTAACAAGATTCAAGCTCCCTAAAGTGTATGCCCTTTCCATCACTCCGTCTAAGATGGCCCAGCCCGTAGAACAAGCCTAATTATTAACCATTAACCATAAACGATAATCCAATAAAAGTGCCGCCAGATTCGGCTAACCAATAAACTTCGGTGCAACAACATTCCCCACACTTGGAATTTTAACAAAAGCCCACGTTTTACGTTCTTTATGCGGTTCAGTTTAGAATGGATTCCATCAGTCAAGCACGTGGCTGCGCCGCTACTAGAGAGTATGTTAATTACACACCTGAACACCTGTGCCATTCAGCAGGCGGAAATATCCGAATTGGTGTCAGTACTGCCTGCCAAACCAACTGACTAGGATCGGTAACTTCGCTTGACGAATTTCAATTTATCCATCCCCACTGCGTACCAGACAAAGCGATTCTATCTGCAGCTGGACATTTTCCGCGCCTCACAATGGATCATCCTCCCTTCCAGCACACAGTGCCCCACGCTCAATGAGTGACCAATTTAATTCACGCAATAAACAAAACATTAATCTTAACAAATGTTTATTTGAGGCCAAACACCCAAACACTGTCTTGCGAAGTGGCATCCGTACGGCACGTACCCATACTCATGAGCTACACGCCCACAGGCGGACAGTCGAGGACTCCCCAATAACCGAAGCACCTTTCTTCCCGCGAAGTGAGGGGCGCACAAAAAGCGCGGACATACTGCGATATGTTGTGTTGTGCCTTTTTATCGAGCGGTCGTTGTATTGCACTTGTTAAGTTTTAATTTACGAACCGATTTAGCATTTAATTGCTCTTTGCGAGCGCACTGCGATCGCCGGCCACAGACCCGGCAGTGCACACGGGCCAAGTCGTCGTCGTCGGGCGCCATATTTCAATTGGACGGTTTATCGTGCGTTATATCGGGAAATTATTGCCCGATGGCTACTTAACGGAGGATACATGCACATGGAGCAACACACAAGGATACGTGCACAGAGCACGGCTTAGGTGCGGTCCTCCCGATGCTTTCGCTATCCCCTTCAGTATGAGAACGCAAGGGCAGAACTGACCACCTGCACTACTGTATGTGGTTGTGGGTGTGTGGGCAGTTTATGTATGAGACTGGACTACATGGCAGAAGCGATAATCTAAAGTCCGAAACGGTTTTCGGTGATTTTTGAATCCGTTGTAACGTTCTGGATTTTTCTGTTTTTTTGTTTGTTTGTTTTTTCTTTTGAATTTGAATGTCAATGGCCACCGGTCTAATGTAGTATTGATATTGACGTCCCATCATATGGTCGTTGGTGTGGAGGAGAGACTTATATCTGGTGGAAAATTTATGATTCTCGGGGATCAAGAGTGTGGAGCTATTGTGCTGGTTGCCTTTGATTTTCATTCATTTGCGGAGCTTTTATTGATGACACTTGAAAGGCATTAACGGTTATTGTATTTGTGGTCAATTACTCGCGTTCGAATTTTGATGAAGAGATCGTTCAATTAACAACAGGTCTAGGTAAAATTACTGGAAGCTTAAGGTCACTGCCTTCAAATTATCGGTTTGGAAATAAGTTGTACTTGTACGTTTCTGTAATGAACTTGTTATGTTCAATAATATATCGATGTAAGTAGTAGAAGTAGTAGCAGTAGTTTTATTTCTTATATGATCATATAGATTAAATTTTACAATAAGATGACAGATATTATCGGCTTACAATAATATATAACAAAAACTGGAGAGCATTCAGTATTCTTATACAACTAAAGAAAAAAACAGAGTTGAATGACTCGTCACGATTGTTAAAGAGGTAAAATTTTTTAGATGGGGTAAGCATTGAAAAGTCAGAGAATTAAATTTATTGTACATTAAAGAAAAACAAAAATACCTAATCAATCATAAATCATTTCAAACACAAAACAAAATTTGTATAAGTACATGTTAAATCGGTTGAAAGTAAATGAAAGGATTCAAACTATGATTAAACCAGAATTACAGAAATATGGGAATCTAAGGCAGCATTGTGGGAGTTTTTGCTAGTGCACCAAGCACGGGCGCAGGTTGAGCAAAACACCACTGCTGAAGAGTCAAATCACTAAACACACCACTGGTTGTTCCAGGAGAATAGTCCGCCGCTCAAAAAGGAATAAACAGTAAAAGAATAAAAACGCACTGAAGTTGATTGTGGTCAAAGCTGCTTTAAATTTGTTTTTACAAGTTTATTTTCGACTGTATTTTCTACTGGTGAATTACAATTCTTAATGATTAATCTCAATTGTTCTGTAAGTTGGATTTGCAAGCTAGACACAACACTCATTATAATTTCATTCGGCAATTGCAATTGTTCTGTAAACCGGGCACAACGATCATTATAATTTCACTCGGCAGCACAAGTCTCGAAACAAAAAGAACGCACACTAATTCTCGGTGATTCTTAAGTAACAATGGGAATTAAACTTTTCGGACTACGACCTCGACCACTCTGGTTGATAAAATATGACTCCCCAGCCTATGCGTACGCGACGGGGGTTGCGATCTGACTCCTTGGGCGAATAAAATGTGACTCTGGATCGCGACGACCTTTAAATGTCTGCCCCGTTGGACGGTGGAAATTAGACTCATCGTGTTCGTCGAGATCAACTTACACCAG
This sequence comes from Microdon myrmicae, assembly GCA_963931805.1. Classification (NCBI taxonomy): domain Eukaryota; kingdom Metazoa; phylum Arthropoda; class Insecta; order Diptera; family Syrphidae; genus Microdon; species Microdon myrmicae. The sequence continues at coordinate 45,777,080 of OZ007498.1, read as the reverse complement.
CCGAGATAAATATGGATTTTTCATATATCCGTACAGGTCAATGTACGATGCCCCTTTTTCTGAAAGCCCGATAACGAACGATCCTGCACTTGTTTATGGTTTAGCCGATGCTACATAGGCGTTCACGATCATGCCGTTGTAGGCTATACTTTTTTTGGTGACGATAGGTCAACCGAAGATTTGAGATATGTTTACGATAGCAGTGGCTAGGGTAACTATTGTTTAAGCTAATATAATGGAATATGGGTATGATGGTGAGGAATTTGACTTGCAGATGTGCAAGCGTACGTCTCACCCAGGGGAACCATGTTAGTAAACAAAACAAACGCAGTGAGGTGCTGTGTTTGCTTTGATTTGCTGGCGGGTCATCATAGGGCATGGCATGAGCATGATTGTCTAAACAGCAATCATATTCATGCCCAAATCCCATGATCGGTTGATGGCGATAATAGGGGATTGGTCGCAACTGTTGCGAACCTAAGGGTATAGGAGCAATATTTAATTATGAACCGTAGGAAGAATATCGGCTGCAGCTGTGTCAACAAATACGCTGGACAGCGTGTGTTTATTGATTATGATTGCTAACGAGCTGAGCCGAAAGAGGGTATAGAAAGGTTCATGTATTATGAACCAGAAAAATTCAATGATTTGCATGCCAGGTTTGCTTTCAGGTGGAAGATGCTGCAGGGTAGCTTACGCTGCCCATTTGCAGGTAGGTATGGTGTCTTGTGGGTGAGGGAAAAGGCAGGTTAAGTTGAGGAAGTGGGTGGTTCTTGGAGAAGACTTTAAAGAATCCCCACAGCATAATCCAGGCTGAAAACTAACCTCTTCACTCCTTTTAGAGAAACACTAGATAATGGTAGTGCCCTGACTAATGTGGGGAGCTCATTGAACAATCGAAGTGTCAACACAATAAGCAAGTCACGATAGGCGGTGGTACGAAATATTAAATATTCAAATAATATCCTTTAAGGTTATTCCCGGATATTAAACGAAAATTAACCCTAAACCAGTAAACATATTTTTGTTAACTTAATCCGGTAAACTGTAAATCTGAATCTTGTGAATTCTATATCTCGGGTATATTTTAACATTGAGATTCTCGGGGGGCTAATTTTTTCTATTTTGTAGCGTAAAACTTAATGGTGCTAAGGATTTTTTGTATAAATTCAAGGAAGTTTGTTAAAAATTAGTTAAAAGGATAAATAATTTTAAAAAAGCAAAAATTTGTCTTTGTTCTTAAAAGTCTGGGGAGCAAATACACCCCAATTTACAGGATTTTCACACCTCATCACTTCACCACTTCAAAACAATACAAGTGTCCTATAGGAAGAATATTCGGGGCGCTGAACAAAGGAAAGCTAGGGTGTCTGCCCGGCTTTCGACGAACTTTACTATGAACTTGTGGGGGGCGAAGGCGTGGCACCTATATAGGCGCAGAAGTATACTCCGTCCCCACAACTTCCACTTCCGCAGTACACTGTCCACCGAAAGAAATAAATACACCCAGAAACTGCGGAAAATTAAACACACTGACTTAGTTTGTTATTATTAATGTTTTTTATTCCACAACGGATCTCAATTCAAATATTTCACACATTAGGAAATTCCACTTTATAATTAGAGAGGTCCTGGGGGAAAATTCTCAGCGAGGGAGGGAAAGAACAATTACATTACACACTTATCAACACGTCAAAGTTAATTGGTATGAACTGAACCACGATGGGAATATCAGCTTCGGTGGCTGTGACAATTTTTGGCCAAAGTACTCAACACTACAACAAGACTCCGTGTATATATCCCGTCTCCGCAGCGCCATGGAGAGCGGGAGACGAACCGAGCGTCGCGAACGGTGGTTGTAATAGGACTCCTGGTGGATATCCTCTCCGCTAAGGATATGTTTTTATTTACCACAAGAGAGACTTAAAGTCTCTCTGTGCGGAACAGAAAACCAGATCTCGTAATAAAGATCATGGCGGTACACATGTATGTGTGTATATTGGTTCATTCATGGGACAAAGCCATAAGAACGAAACTGAAACAAAGAAAGGGTATAATGTGCATCCATGAGACGTGAGTTCCGCTAAGCAAGCAAGCCGAATCTCTTTGGATGCTAATTGGGTTTGTGTTTGCTTATGTGAGAAGGTCAATGGTAAAGGGATCCAGGAATATGTAGGACAAAGGGGATTTATGATCTGAGAATTCAACTGAGTAAACAAGTTGCAACTCATTAGATGGTAGATGCATTTGGAATACTTGAAAGGTTTGAATTGTTTGCCGCATCGCCAGAATGCTTGCTGAAGGACAGCGTTCTTTTGTTTGTACACCGTACATGCTAGGGAATTCGTTTCAGCTTATATTGCACTAATTGTATGCAGCTGCGTTGGACTGTTTATCGTTGCGTAAAAGGGTCGCCAGCTAATGTGTATGTAGGTAAATTTATTGTACACATATTGGACTGGCCCAAGACTAATGACCTTGCCCGGAAAAAACAAATCATTATGGAAAATTTAACAAGCCTCATGACTTGCTAAATAAGGCCAAGACCGGTTCCCGGTTGTACTGCCGATAATGATGATGATGATTGGACTGGGAATAGTCAACTCAAAGTTAAGATTCCCTGATTAAGCGATTGCATTATATGTGAACCAATAAGTTTTCTTTCAGGGAATTTATGATAAGTTTGGAGAAAATTCTTATAGGGAATTTTTAATTCGAATTAATGAATGAAGGTAAGAATTCTTTTCCAGAAACTTTTAGCTAAATACATTTGGTCATTTGTTGCGCGAAGCATTTACATGTGCTTAATGCGATTGCATTAGCTGAAAGTTATGATGGCTGGGTTGCGGATATGGGCGGTTCTTCAGGTGAGCTTCAAGAACCCCCACAAGCTAATTTATGCAAGGTCAACAATGGTTGTATTTTAAATAAGATCCACAGTGGTTATAATTTATTTTAAAGCCACGTCCTCAAGATACTATTCCGTATTGCAACTTAGAATAGTATATACTATAATAAATTATCCTCAAAAGCTTAGTGAAACAAGCGGTTCGTAAAAAATAGAGGCGAAGTGCGAGATAAGTTTCATTCTAATAAAAAGTAAAAAAAAAAATTGTTCAAACCTATGGCGTTGCACCTGGCCTACGGTGCTCGTTGTTCTATTATTAATATAGTAAAGTATTACGTTGCCCCTCATGAAATGTCCGATTTCACATGAGTGGGCTGAACAGCTTCCGACCTTAACATGAAGATAGCAACACTCGTCAATATAAGCTAGGCAATGTAGTTGCTCATCTTTTGACAGTTACTCCCTAAACTTTCAGCCATTTTGGATGCGTATTTTTTATTTAATAGTCGTTTGAGTGAGTCGATGTGAGCGTTTTTATGAAAATGGACAAAATTGAGTATCGAGCTTTCATTAAATGTTTGCTTTTGAAAGGCAATACGCATACGCAAATCAAAGATGAGTATTGGGACTCTGTACCATAATTTACCACAGTGAACTTTTGGGCAGCTCAATTTAAACGTGACCGTGAGAGCTTGGGAGACGATGAACGTTCAGGACGTTTAAAAACTGCAACAACAGACGATAACATCGCTAAACTTCACATAATGGTGCTAGATGACCGCCGAATTAAAGTGAGAGAGATAGCAGAGGCTATGAAAATGTCCAAAGAATATGTTTGTCACATATTAAATCAAGATTTAGACATGAGAAAGTTGTCCGTGCGTTCGGTGCCGCGTTTGCTCACTTAAGACCAAAAACGTGTTCGAATGAACATTTCCAACGCACTCTGTTGGCGCAGTTTAGGCTCAATAAATGCGAGTTTTGGCGCCAATTAATTACTCTCGATGAAACTGCGATACACCATTATACGCCCGAGACAAAAATACGGTCAAAATAGTGGACTGTAAAGGGGGAATCGGCTCCACAAAAAGCAAAAAACATCGAGTCACTCAAACGACTGTCAAAAAAAATTACGTATCCAAAATGGCTGAAATTTTGGTGAGTAACTGTCAAAAGATGCACAACTACATTCACTAGCTTTTTTTGACGAATGCTGCTATCTTCACGTTGAGGTCGGAAACTTTTCAGTCCATCCTCGTATAATAAAAATTTAAAAGCCAATATTATTTTTCCGTAAATTTTTATTCCATCAAAATAGGATCCGTTGCTATCTACGATATTTTTCCAATGTGATACGTCAAATATTTCTTTTTCGTAGAAGTGCTGACTTCTTGAGGCAATGAAATCCTCAAAAGATTTTATGACCTCTGCTCGGTTCCGGAATCCCATCTGCCGGCAAAATGAATCCACATTGCGGAAAAGATGGTAGTCCATTGGAGAAATGTAAGGAGAGTATAGAGGTGGATTCAGAAGAATTTCAAATCCCAACTACAACAGTTTTTACACCGTTACTTGTGAAGTATGGAGTCTAGCGTTGTTATGCAAAAGGATCGGGCCGTGGCTATTGACCAACGCAGGTTACTTTTCAGCCAATTTGGCATGCAATATGTCGATTTCCTCACAATATTTGTTAGCGTTTATCGTTTCTCCTGGTTGAAGAAATGAAAAGTGGATTGGTCCTTTCGAAGTCCACCAAATTGTCACCATAACCTTTTTTGTGAAGATCGGGCTTGGGGGTGTTTTGGTTTTTCACCTGGATTCAAGCACTGTCCAGGTCTTTACGGTTATCAAACAGAATCCACTCTTCATTGCAGGTGATTATCCAGTGCAAAAATGGTTCAGTTTAATTTCTTAATATAAGCGATGCATAGATTTCCAGGCGGCGTAGTTTTTGGGACCCGTTCAGTCCATGTGCTACCCACTTATCGAGTTTCTTTACCTTTCCTATGAAAGAAAGGTGTTGACTTGTTGTCATTGGGGATACTCCCATGCTTTGTACAATCTCCTCCACCGATTTCGTTGGGTCCGCATCCACCGTTGCTTTTAAAACATCATCGCCAACTAACGGTTCCGGCTTCCCACGTGGTTCATTTTCGAGGCTGAAATCTCCCGAACGGAACATTCCAAACTAACGTCGTATAGTGCCTTCGTTTACCGCTACATCCTCAAATGCGTTATTAGTGCATTTTATGGCCAATGACGCATTATGTCCCATTTTAAATTCATAAAGGAAAAGGGTTCGAATTTGAACTACCGACGTTACTGCACTTGTAACGAATCCTAACATTCTCACGCGTCAAGCACACGTACCACTTTACTTTATGGAAAAAGAAAATTTAATGTTTTGGCACAGATGTTCACTCGAGAACTTCGTATTTCCGACTAAGCGGAAATCGGACATTTCATGTGGTAGAACCCAAAAAGTGAGTACATGAGTGACTAAGTGTCTGACTGCTTTAAAAGATTAGATTTGTTTTCTATTTATACTACATCATCATCGTCATCGCCACTACAACCGGGAACCGGTCTTGGCCTTATTTAGTAAGTCCCTGGGGCTTGTTAAATTTTCCATAATGATTTGTTTTTCCCGGCAAGGTCATTGGTCTTGCGCCAGAGGCTCCCCGACGGGGAATCGAACCCCGGTCTCCAGCGTGACAGATTTCTACTACATTGTTATCTTAATAAAGAGAGACTTATCATTATGCTACATGTTAAATCGTTATATTAACATTCAACAAAAAGAGACTTATCGCTAGATGTATTTTTAAGCACTGAGCTGTGGAAATTTACATATCTGTGGGATGAGTAAGCGTGATAAAATAATTCGTTATAAGTTGACTATCAATGGGATGGGTAAACATGATAACTTCACTCTCGCCATTGTTTAAAATAACGTCCCCGTCTCCTATATTTCTGTTAATTCTTCTATTACTATTACTATTTATTGGTCTGTAGGAACCCGGAAGTTCATGACCTCATCGATTCGACTCCGCCATTGTTCCCTGTCCTGTGCGCTCTCCTTCACCGTTCGACCATCCGATCCGATGTCCTCGAGGTCAAACCTAACATTGTCCTCCCATCTCCGTCGCGGCCGTCCTGTCGGTTTCTTTTCCGTTGGTTTACCGTCAAGAATTCTACACACGGTCGTATCGTTGCGCATTCGCGCCACATGCCCGGCCCATCTTAATCTTCGCTGACCTGATTACTCTCACTATTGTAGGTTTGTGGTATAGCTCATCCAATTCGTGGTTATGGAGTTTCCTCCATTGTCCTGCCTCCTCGTCATATTTACAGTCTAAGATACCCCTTAAAACTTTATTCTCGAATACGGGGAATTTGTTCTCTTCCCGTTTTGTGAGAGCCCATGTTTCGGATCCGTATAGAGCAATCAGTATAATTATGGTTCTATAGACACGGAACTCTATGTTACGTGATAGCAGTTTGGATTTCAGCAGTTTACTGACTGCACTTTACTGGCCGTCAGTATCGTTCCCAGATATTTAAATTCTTTAACTTTTTCAAATAATCTTGCCTCTGACGGTTATATGTGTTCCCTGAGCTCCACCTGGTCTCACCGCAATAATGTATTCTGTTTTGTCTTCATTTATTTCTAGGCCCACCTCTTCTGCCGCTTGCATGATGATTTCACAGTTTTTACTTACAGTTTCTATAATATCGCCCAGAACGGCGATGTCATCCACATATGCATATGCATTGTGTGACTCTGTTCAGGGATGATCCGGCCATGTTGACATCTTGTACCTTCCTGATAACATACTCGAGCACAATGTTAAAAAGAGATGGTGAGAGGTCATCTCCTTGTTTTAGTCCGTCGCGGATTTCGAATGGTTCTGAGAGGTGGTTTTCTATTCTGACTCGCCCTTTATTTTCGTTCATGCAAATTTGAATGAGGGATTCCCAACTCAACTACAATATGGTAAAGTCTTTCCCTTGCGACTGAGTCGTAGGCTTTTTTGAAGTCAACGAACAGGTGGTGAACCGTCTCTCCGTATTCCCACTTCTTTTCCAACAGTTGCCTTAAAAAACAAATAAAACAAAAATAGATAAATTGCGAATACATGTAACGGCGAAAAAAAAGCACAGTTTAAATGTATACAAAATGTCTTACATTTAAATATAAATAATTATAACTAGCATATACATATCAAACTATGAAAGTTCACATTAAGTTGAATCCGATTAAAGGTGGGGGGTGGTCCCAAAATGGTAAGTGTTAGGGAGTGGTAGGATTTGGGGGTAACACATGTACATATATAGTATATAATATATAAACAAGAATGCAAACAAACACACAAACAAAAATATATATGATAATGGTTTTTCACCATCATTATCATCATCGGCACTACAACCGGGATCCGGTCTTGGCCTTATTTAACAAGTATGAGGCTTGTTAAATTTTCCATAATAATCTGTTTTTCCGGGCAAGGTTATTAGCCTTGCGCCGATAATGGTTTATACTATATTTAATTTACGAAAAATATATAAAATTAATAATTCTAACGTTATACGAGATTTTTATCGTCTCGTAATCAAAAGCATCCACTTTTCTTCCCAATTTGATGACAGGAATACAAAATAACTACTATACCACAAATGTAGGTAATACAAAGAAAAGAAGTATTATGCATATATATTGTAATGACAGTTATAAACTGAACATATTTTTTGTAAATGCCTAAAGGTCTTCTTTAAACGAATACCTCCCTCTCTGGGACTCACCCACCCTAACGGTGTTATTCCTCTTCCAAGAATAATAATCGTTTTGTAAAAAGAGGACGGTTGTATAACTCAAAACCTGCGAACCCCAAGTATTTACCCATGGTCACCTCCCCATCTTTAGGCGGATTCACTTAATGTGCATTTTCACCGTTTGATTAATTTGCGTTTAATTCAAACACAAAAGTAGAATATGAAAATATTTGTGAGAAGAATGCATAGAATCTAAAATGCAAATCATGGGCTAGCAAATCATAGAATCCAGATGCCACATCCGAGAAAAGTCTGGAACTGCACTAAACGTATTGCACATACAGATTGTGTTACTATTAAATAAGAAGTTACACAAACACAATTCAATGTGGCGTACAAAAAAATCTTTTTAATCCTTGGCCTTGAATGAACACTTGTAAATATAAATACGAGTTTCTTAGGTTAGTGATACGCGCATATCTAAGGTAATATACAAATTCCGGAGACCAATCAGATCTCGTAGAGTACGCATTCGCCGATGTTAAATATAAAGAATGTGGTGCGTAGATAAAGTGCTCTCATTGAAAAGAGTAAAAGGAACAAAGGGCAAGAACATTGTAAAAAGATTCTTTCATATGCACAAATGATGAAAAATAGAGGCGAGATTCAACAGCAAACTGAAAAAGATTGTGTTCAAAATTAAATATTTACGAAATAAAATCTTACGCGTTGTTGGAGACGAACATCGCGTTGATAAACAAATATAAAGAGTGGAAAGCCGTATTTGAGTGAATTTTGGCTTGTGCAATGTTTAAGAACGTATTTGTGAAATATGCGGCAGCAGATAAAAAACATGATTTAAGATTTGAAATGAATGAAAGGTCTGTAGTACGCTGAAGCGAGTCATTTCTCAAAGCGCACAATTTTTGCAATAATATTTCAAAATTACGGTTTTGATTAAGTTAACATATAATAACGAATGATGTTGCTATTGAAAAGTAAAACCCAAAATCAAATTGTATAAAGAAACAAAATGTGTGGATGCAGTGCATTACGTTTATATCATTACACTCTCGTACATCGCTTGTACTGATATCAAGGTATAGGCTTATAACAGCTGGCCCACTGAACCCGTGCAGAGACACAGGTTGCATACTTGACAGTATCTATACGCACTATGTCTGGCCGAACTATACTTGAACGGCTTTCATTTTACCGAACTGTATCTAGACGGATGTTTAATAAAAGCAACGTCAACATACACACATCGTGCTTAGTGTTAAGGAATAGAACTTTCAATTTAATCTATGTGCAAGCCGCACCGGAAAAAATGTGTTTACATAAATATTAAATCGCGTGATCTTATGGATTATTTGATGGTAATACATCGTCTATTTAGAAATCTTATAGTCAGAATAGTCATCATTTCATTTCAAACATGCCGTTCTACTGAAATCACCAGTTTTTGATATTCCTATTATTAACACACTTGCCATAGAGTCCGTGTCGCTTTGTAGAGTTAAAGAGTATCTGGCTGAGAAAGAACGTCACATATTGAAAATTAAAGTAAATTGTAGAGCATAGTAGCTCAAAGGGCTTTACTTCCAATTATATAAGACTCTCTTCGTCGTCTCACTTTTGATGACAGGATTTCTACATTTTCTTGTCTAATTTTCTGGCCGGTGCGTAATATTGATACATATCTAAGAAGCACTTGGAATCAGTATTCGTCTTCACATGATATCCCAGTTTTATAATAGGAACAAACTCTTTAATGGCGAACACGATCAATCGATTAGTATCTGTCGAAGTTTTTAATTGCAACCTCATGAAATAGCTTGGTGATCTAATATGTCCAAAACTCCTGGTAATCCTGTTCTGCACTTCAAAATAATTAACAACATATCAGCAAGGCAAGCACTTGCTGAACCTATCGAGCATCAGCTACCATTCTGTCAAGTGATCGTGCTACCGGTCGAATCAGTTATCAAGGGCAGGAAACTTACATCTTGCATCGTAATGTAGATACAGCGGCGAAGTGTTCATTACACTAATGTTAGCAAAACACTCTTCCACTTGGCTGAAGATGAGGCATCCGCTTTTGCTGAGGTGGCACCACTTAGAGCAGGTGATTGTCCAAGTAGCTGATTACATTATTAATTTAGTTCTCCGTTCAATCATCAATCATAACAGAGGCGAATGAGTAAACGAGACATATGGTCGGTTGGACCAGTGGTAAGAAGAAGTTTTCGACGTCACACTGGACGTAATGTGGGTGGGCTCCTCTTGATGGTGAGAGTCAATTTCTTCTTTTCATAACAACTGTGCGGTAATGAAGAATGAGAGAAGCTTTTATTTTTTATTGGATCATATAATAATAATAAAAGAAGATGTACACAAAGATACGAGTAGTATTTACTATTGTTTTTCAGTGACAAACGTTGGGCCTGCCTAGATTAGCACCGACGCGACGTAATGAAAACAATCTTTTTAAGCAAAAAAACATGTATGAACTGACATTACGGAAGATATACATGTCGGTTGTTATTTGAAAAAAAAAATTACTCGATTAAAGGTATCAGGATTGTGCTTGAATTCGAAGTTTCATTGTTTAGTAGTTTTTGACAGCTATCAGTAGTGAATTTGTAAACATGAAACAAATAGGACGACGCAACGTCTTACAATACTTTCATTTGAAAGATCTCACTTCAACCAAACTTTAACTAAATCGTATAATACCATTACAGGATCATCGTTTACAACAATAAGGAGGCCACTGAAGCCACTGAACATTAGTAGAAAGAAAGGAGACAACTTGATTAAAAGAAACGTGTTTTAAAAATTTTTTATTCCCTTCTTCATTAGATCGGGTATTTGTGGCATTACCCACATATGCTTTTGTTAACTCTCTCACGTAAGCCACTCAAAAACATTATTGAACTGTTCTAGTTGAATCATAGTGGCTGTGTGGAAGTCCTTTTAATCACATAAGTTTTGTGAAGACTTTAAACCAATATGTTGGATGACTCATACCAATATGTTGAACAACGCATTTGCAAACACATTATTTACAAAAAATTGTTGTGATAAATAATTTAGTAAATCGTTTGGGAAAAGATGAATTCCGTGTTTATACGTTCATCTCACGACAACTTAACCTGATGTGGATTGATTGTTCTGTTCTCCAACTTATCCACTTTCTCTCCTACCGCTCCCACTGTGATCTGACATTTAAGGGTACTCCAAAATCCCCTTTTGTGCCCGAGTTTGTGTAAAAAAAAAAATATTTCACAATGTCTTCCTCATAGAAGCCCTCATACATATTGGCGAAAAACTCGCCTAAGAAATATATCTAGTGTTCACTTTATACCAATATCTTATTCCTTTTTTATTTACTTCTCTCAGGAGTGATGAACCTATTGCGCCAGGTCGCCGTTCTCAGATGACAGTTTTTTACTCAACTAGGTCAATCAAGCTCTAAAAGATGGTTAAGGATTTATCCCAACCATTTCACGGAACTTATAGCCTACAGGTGGACATTGGAACCCAACCTACCACGCAGTAATTATGGCGAACTAACTTAATGGTCGTCAGTTGAACCTATGTATGCATAATTGAACGGATGATACACCTCGTTACCAACTCGGTCATTAATAAAAAGTATGGTAAGCACATTGTGACAGTTCCGGACTTCTCAACCAAGTTTGTGGCAAGTTATTATATATGTATGCGACCTCGCGTTGCCGTGATGAAACGAAACACCTCTTCTGTTCGTAAATTCTGGCTGCTGATGACCAATTGCTATCTTGAAGTGGTCTATCAAAGCAAAACTCCAAAATATACCGAATTTTCTCTTTACTAACTTCCGTATTTTACACCCAGTAACTGAAAACTGATCGGCGCAAGGCTAATAACCTTGCCCGTAAAAATAAATTATTATGGAAAATTTAACAAGCCTCGAGACTTGCTAAATAAGGCCAAGACCGGATCCCGGTTGTAGTGCCGATGATGATGATGAACCGAAAACTGAATCGAAGACTTAACTGTCAAGGATATTTTTTTTTAGTACGGAATGTCACTTTTCCAACGAGTGCAAGTCAAAATCTAACAAAATATAATGAATTTCCTCTTCCTCAAATTTAAAATACAATAAAGTATTAATAACACTATAGGTCAAGGTTTAAATATATACTCCTTGTCCCAAAATAAACCAGAATATGTAAAAATCACAAACAGTTTTTTTATAAAACTCATTTTTTAACCGAAATAATCTCGCTAAACTGAAATACATTGATTTGTTCGTTCGACAAGTGCATCTAATTTATTTTTTTTTTTAAATACACTTTCTCTCGGGGGAGGCGAACCTATAGCGTCGACACGACGCCCCGAGGTGCCATTAAATGACCACTGCAGTTCTTCTTGAACAGTTGCAAGGTGTAACACTCGCGTGAGAAGGGAATTCCACAGCTTTCCCGCTCTGTAAAGGAACAAGCTCTCATGCAGGAATATTCGCGCCGTCAGGAGGTAAACCGCAAATTGGTGCGATCTCTCGGATTGTCTCGTGGAGCGCATATCGATGGTGTAGCTCAAAAAGGGCCAATATGATGCAGATTGCTTATGCAGATTAGCCTTTCTTGCGCTACACCATCGATATAAACCGAATTGCGCGGAACAATACCATGAATCTCCGAAGAACAGTACCCGTAATAACATCACGGGTAGACAAAGGTCGGCTTCGATGTGATGTCGACTTCAGCTCCGACGTCAGCAACATGTCCCCGATCAGGTGGATCGCTCGTCTATGTATGCTCTCAAGTAGGTGCCCCAAAAACGAGAGCAATATTCGAGCGCCGGGCTAATTTGGATTTATACAGAAGAAAAACTTGGGCCAGAGTAAAATATTTCTTGGCTCTAAAAAGATAACCCAGTCTACCAGAGGCGGAACCGCCAATGTTCGACACGGGTTTATGCTCCGATGTATTCCGACAGATCGTAACGCCTTGGAATTTCATGCTTTCCCCATATTCGAGGGCCTAACCATTCATCATCAGCTGTGGAACCGATGATTCACTTTTCTTTGTGAATGTTGTATACTGTGTCTTCGTTGCATTGAAGTCGACAAGATTGGCCTTTCCCCACTGCAGGACTTTATCCAGATCCCGATTCAGAGAGTCGGTCTGGATAGATTTCAACTAGTGCGACGTTGATACACTAATCGGCCGGTCACTCGAAAAGGAGGAAATAAGCGTACTATCATCTGCGAACCTGAACACTCTGTTGACTCCAAAAAAACCTTTAAGTCAAGCAAAAATATGGTTGGAGCCAAAATACAGCTTTGAGGCACCCCGGAATTAACAGGATACCGATCCGAACATTCGCAGTCCACATCAACACGGATCGATCGATTTTCGGGGAAGCTCTTCGTTCAGTCGCAAAGTTGGTGGGAAAGTCCATATAAACGAAGGTTGCTCAGCAATACTCGGGGCAAGACGCGGTCAAAAGCTTTGGAGATATCAAGTGCCACCGCTCTTGACTCAACCACTCCCCTCAATCGCAGATGTGCATATATCGGTTATAAGGGTCAAAAAAACTCCCGTGGACCACCTCCAACGGTATCGGTATTGACGATCATTCATAAGTCCGTTGTATTCCACATATTTAATTAACTCGGCGTTGATGACCTTTCCAATCACCTTAGATAACATAGGCAGTAATGCTATCGGCCCATAATTTTGTGGGAGACTATTTTCTCCTTCTTTTGGATTGTCTGAACTCGAGCAATTTTCTAGCAAGTAGAAAATGTCCTCCGACCATAAGATAAACGAAAGAGTCTGCCAAGAACCCGCGATAGTTCTGGAGCACAGTTTTTAAGGACTATTGCTGGTATCCCGTCCGGGCCGGTTGCCTCCCTAATGTCCAGTCCACGTAGAATGCGTTAAATAGTACGAGGGCTGAAACTCGTCCCGCACCGTAAACCGTACTGGCGCGATCATAGGTGGATACAAAACACCGGAATCGTGGTTTGAATTATCGGAAAACCAATACGCGAACACATTAGCTTTATCTTTTGAATTTGTGACTAACGTCCCGATGCCCGTCACTAACGGAGGAAAAGGGGAGGAAGCGAAGTTACTGCTGACAGCGCTTGACATTGACGATAGGGGATGCGAACCAATTGGAGTTTGTTGGTCGCTCTATCTTTATAGGCCTTTTTCGCGGTATCAAACAGCTGGTTGCACGCGTTTCTGATTCTGACAAAATTCGTTCTGTTAACCTCTGTGGGATTGGAGCGCCATTGTTTAAAAGCTCTATTTTTTGCCGCTTTAATCCGCTCGCAAATGTTATCAAACTAAGGCTTATCAGATGAACTTTGTTTGATGGAATGCGAAATGTAGATCTCCATCCCGAGAGGTATAATCTCTGTGCATTGCGCGGATGCTTTAACATCGGAGTCTCCAAATCACACTCCGACCACGGAAAGGATGCGAACAAATCTCGCAAATCGTCCCAGTTAGCAGCTCCATACTTCCATACTTGGCGAAGTTGCCTAGGTCGGTTATTTGGTTGATATGCAAGTGGTTGCGCGACAGATACCAAGCACTGATCAGAGATCCCCAATGGTACAGCAACCTGCACGGTATAAATGCTCGCCTCGGATGTCAAAAACAGATCAAGGGTGGTCGCATAATTACCTCGGGCATCCGACACTTCCGTAGGCTCCTCATCGAGTAGAGTCAAATTGCGGCTAACAGCGAACATCTCCGCCAGCCGCCCTGCCTCGTCGGTTCTGTTAAATTTTGTTTTTAAATACATTAAATACTCATCAATTGACTACACTCATAAACTAAACAAAACTATTTTTTACGGATCATACACGGATTTTTCTTTATCTTTATTTCTTTATGGCGTAACCTATTAAAAAACTAAAACGACCCAGCAAAAGACCCTCCGATTTTGAGTTATTTGGAATTGAACGCCATAGTCCACTCCGAAGGATGTTGTGGCGGTTCCGCCAAACCCCACGGTTCACTTAGCTGAAAAACCCCCATAACTTCCACCCAATCTCATAACTTCACTAATGCAATCGCATTAGCACCTTAAATGCTTCACGCATTAAAGAGATCAGATCTTTAATCTAAAAGTCCGTGGAAAAGAAAACTTACCTTTCATGCATCTCTTCGCATACAATTCCCTGTAAGATTTCTTTCTTGCATAACGGAAGGAATCTCAAACCAATTCGGCACCTTCGGTGCCAAGCAAATCTCCCTAAGCGAATTCCTGAAAACAAGATGATTTGGTTTACATACAATATGACCCTCATAACAGGGACCATACACATTGCGTCGCCTATTTCCCGTCCTCACCAAGTGTATCATACATCATTATACATGCACATTGGCTGGCGACCTACACCCGAGGGACCAAAACAACTATACGTATATCGCGTCTCTTGGCACCAATTGAATCCTACAGCATTAGCAAATGCAAATAGGAATTCAATACCTACCCTTACCAGCGATGCCATAAACACCATTTCCCGGTAATCTAGCCAAAACCCAGTAGCACATTTCCACATTGCATTGTCGCCTATTTATTTAGCCACAATGCACATCTCAGACAGAGACCCAAACGTTCCCTTTGTCTTATCATATTTCGGGATCTGTTGCTCATCAGCAGCGGCATGAGCAAACAAAAACCATTAGCATCCAAGGAGATTCGGTTTTGTTTGCTTTACCGAACTCGCATCTCATGAATGCACTTAGGCCCTTTCTTTTTTGTTGATTCGTTCCCATGGCTTTGATGCATAAAAGAACCAATGTACACACATACATGTGTACCACGACGATCTTCTCTATGAGATCTGTTTGGTTACCCCAAAGAGAGACTTTATGTCTCTCTTGGAATAGGAAAATGTGCCGCTTAATTAAGAGAGCCAGTTTCACTGGGTGAATTCCCTTGTCAGCGAGTGAATATCGTTGAGTCCTTTTCCATCTGCCGACCACGCTGGTCGCGCTGACTTCCGCTCTCCGGTGCACGCGGAGATGCGTTTATATCCAGAGTCGGGTGTGTGCTAATCTTCAACATTTAATTTTTGACCGGTCGTGTTTCAGTGCGTAGTTATTGTAGCTACGATATTAAAATAAATATAAACATCCGTTTAGCAAAAAAAATAACATTAATAAAAAAAAAATCATTTGGTATTTATATTCTTCTTGTGGTGATCGTCCGCTCCGTATTTTGAATCTTGAGCATTTTTGGGGCGTCGCTCAGAGTTGTGTCCGATATCCGGTTCTTATCCGAGACCTGTTAAATTGTCCATAATAATTTATTTTTCCGGGCAAGGTTACTAGCCTTGCGCCAACCTTTCTCGAGATGTCGCGGCATGCTTTGGTTCACTACTTGGCGGGTGCCAAAGTGGCTATCCAGAGGTGTCACGTGGAGACTGCATATCAACTTAGATTGAACAGGGACAAGCATCGTCCTGGCCTTCGCCAGGTTGAAGGCAGAGACTTTGAGAGTGATTGCAGTATTAATGCCAGTACTGCGTTTTCGATCAGACGGATTGAGAGTCTATGTATACTAAAGAATATGTCGGAGGTAGGCTTAGGAATAGAATTCAGTGCACACAAGTGAACAATATTCGAGTGTGAGTCTAACTTGGGATTTGTTGAAAAGAATAAGGCCATTTATCATAAGCTCTTGAACAGGCGATCCATATTTTCTTGAAACGTTGTATAACCGTTGCACTGAAGTCGACGAGATTTATCTAGATCAGAGAGTCGATGGTTACATCTTAGCTTGCGTGACATTGATGCGTGAATCAGCTAATTATTCGAAAATGAGTGCTATTCGTTGTCAAAACTGCATAGTTAGATCCGCGTTTGTTATACTAATAAATCATTACTATGAAGGGAGAATATGTTTGATGCCATAACAGAAACCGGAGGCACCCCGGAGTTAATAGAAAAAAGGTCGCAAGACACGGCTTCTACAACGACTCAAACCGATTTTTTTCCACAAAACTCTTCATCCGGTGATAAAGTTGTTGGGAAAGTGCACATGAACGAAGCTTACTTAGAGTAGTGTACTGTTTCAAACGCGGTGAAAGGCCTTGGAGATATCCAACGCGACAGTCCCTTATTCACCATGTTTTTCAATTACAGATGTCCAGATGCCAGTCACAAAGGTCACAAAGTCACCCCTGGATCGTCTACTGCGAAATCTATATTACCGATTCTTTCTGCATCCCAAAAATTCGTCTACTAAATCAGAAATTCAAGAGAAATTAAAAAAAAAAAATGTTTATAAACGTGTAAATGATGTTAGCAATTTTTATCCTTTTACGAGTATGTTATTAATGCCGTTTCTCATTATTTTTATTTTTTATTTATATATATATTCGTTCTAAGGTTCTAAGCAAATGATGCAATTTCTATCTCCAAAGGAAATTGGATATATGTTATTAATACTATTCAACATATCCAAACTTTTAAGTACCTTAAGAATGGATAGAAAATCCGAAAAAAAATCCTTCGCCGAAATTGTGGAAAACATAAATAAAAGTTTAGTTGACAACCCGTTCGATTTAAAATGATCCTTTATAAAGTTCTAGCCTCAAATGTCCTGCTTCGTCTTCCTCTCACTTGCTGTATATTCTCGGACCGATCTACGGCAAACTCAGAACAGTCGTATCGGTACGCCCGCTGAATGGCCAATTTATAAGGCAACAAAAGCAATAAATTACCAGACCCGAAGCTGGCTTCTGCCCAACACTTATCGGATAATTCCGCCACTGTAATAATTAACATCATTAACCCTTAACGCAATCCGTCGTCCGTCCCCAAGATGACTTCACTTTATTCGGTAGCCTAAACGGTCAAGCACCCTGATACTTGGCTAACTGCCCGCGTAGTGTCCTCCCTGCCCCAACAGCCACCGGAAAATTATTAATTGTGTCTCCTATCAGCTTGTCATTCTTCAGCTACTGACCTCTGCTTTCTTTCACGTGAGATACGAAACGGTGCGCAAAGCCATTTCGGCTAAAGAACAGCCCCACATTAGTTCAGAAGCACTGTCCACTGAATGACCAGTCGTGTGTGGGACTATGAATCCGACAATGATAACTAAACAATTTAGAAAGATAGGTATCTAAAAGAAATATGTTTTTCATGTGTACCTGGTTTTTTTTTCTTCGTTTTTCGATTAAATAGTTGAGATGCGAGGGAACAGGCGATACACGATTAGGCGTTTGGGGGACGGAATCGTCATCACGTCATTACAATGCCTAATTAAGGGGGCGACATAGCCGACACAGAGGGCGTTCATGACCATACGCTGTCGTGTTACTGCTTCTTAGGTAGGAACGTGATACCGGGATGGACAGTTCAAGAGTTGTAAGTATGTAAATGATGTGAAATGCGCGGCAAAGTAATTTCAACGAACCCACAATGCGTTTCTTTTGTGTTTTGTGAGAAGGGATTTATTTGGAATGGAAATAGCCAGGGTGAGAGAAAGTTGGTGGGAATGCCCAACTATGTTTCGGACGGATGAAAAAGGTGTCATCTCGTATTGACAGTGTTATCAAAAGGGAAATTAAGGAACCCAACTCAAAGTATTTCTCTACTGAATTTATTAATAAATAATTTGAATTAACGAGTACGAGAGTAATTTTGATTCACAAAATGGAAAACCAAATTTGTTTCCTCAAACAATGATTTGCTAAATTATACAAGATTGGTTCCGAAAATCTTGTTCCCACTGAAAGTGCTCATCTTTCCCCGATTTGTGTTTTATTACATAGATCTAAAAATGCAATCTGGGATAAGTTCGAAACAGCAAAAAAAATTATTATATCAGAAAGTATTGAGGGTTTAAAAGCCGTCATCTACTTAACAGGGAACACCATTATAAAAATCTAAAATAAAGGCTTTAAACGTGCCAATAAGTGAACCCATTATAGCTAAAAAAAAAAACTTAAAATAAAACATAAACTAATAATAAAAAAAAAGAAGAAAATATAATTGTAAATTAAGTTATAAAATTATGTAAAATGATCCCGTGTTGTGGGCTCAGAACACGTATAAATAAGATTTCAATAATTTTTTTCTTTTTTTCAAAAAATACTTTTTTGGTATCTGTTAATAATATAACTCCAACAAATATAGGGCGGGCCATACATTTTTGCAAATGACAACTTGCAACTTGATTTCTTAAAAACCGTTAGATGCGGGGCGGGGGGGAATAGCGTGCTTTTTGTGTAAAACAATTTTACAATTTTACAAAGACAACGATTCCTACGTTACTGTACGACGCCTATTTAGAATTGAATACGGATTATGCCATGTAAGTGAGTGTCCGAGTGTTAATTTAATCAAAGCTTGGGACAAGAAGTTCGAGCAAACGGGGTCGACAACGAATATTAAACAAACAGGGCGGCCGCGTTCAAAAAGAAGCTTTGAGAACATTCGGCAGGTTGAAATTTCCGTAAGAACGATCTAAAATCAGCATATGTCAGCGAGCATTCCAAAGTTTGCGTGGTCGATTGCAGGGGTGCCAACGACGAGACGGAGCACATCTCGACGATGTCGTTTTTAAAAAATTAATTTCAATAAACGTTTATTACGTTAAATAGATGATCAACAAAATAACATTTATAGATTTATTTTTATTCATGTTTCAAATGTGCAAACATTTATGGCCCACCCTATATTTACCGCGCTAATTTAAATTTAAGCTTCGTCATTTAAAAGGCATTATCTAAAAACAGGGTTTTTTATGATGCACATTTCTTCAGCTGTAAACAATTAAGTACCTACTTTTTTAGGCAAAACTTTTTTTTTTTTCAAACGCCCACGATGGTCGCTAACACTAATATAACATAGTGTGTTTTTTTTCACTAACGCGAGCACAAGAGGGGATTTTGAAGTACCCTTAAATGTCAGAGCGCAATGCGCGCTGCGCGCGGAAGGGCCGGACGTGGGTACGGAAAGGAGTTGCCGATGTGCATTAGTCTTGAATGCCTGGACATTACAAGGACGAGGGAACACACGATTATGTAGAGCATTCCACATTCGTGTGGTTCGGCTAAAGAATGAGTCTCTACGTTTATTTGTGCGTCTGAAGTTGACTTTCAAAGTGAACTGATGCGCATTCACAAACTAAGGGGTATCGAGGGTAAATTTCTGAAGGGGCAGAATATGTTCAGCAAGTTCAGTTGAGCAACGACCGCGGTAATAACTATAGAAAAGAGATAGGCATGATACGTTGCGCCTGTGTTCTAACGACGGAATTGATCGTCTACGACGTACGCCTTGTAAATAGTGGCCAGGTTGGATGAAGTGAAGTGTCGTTTGCATCTCTTGGGGTTCGCCTTTGACGACACGAGAGTGCACTGAGTTTTTAAGGCATTGAATTCTCCTTGGTTATATAATCCCCATTGATATATCTTGTTGAGGTCAGAATTCAATGTATTAAGTATAAACTGCTGATTGGTAATGACGTTCGAAGAGTTTGGTAGGGAATGTTTGTATGAGTATGAGAAACTCAACGTGTTATCATCAGCAAACGAGTGAATTGGGTTGTGAGTAATGGACAAGGGATCATTTATAAAGTTCACGAAGATAGTGAGTGAGAGTAACGAACCCTGCGGAACACCTGCATTAATTTGATGGAAGACAGACTTGTCAGCGTCAAGAACCACTTGGATGAAATGTCTAGAAAAATAATATCGTATCCATCTGATTAGGGAATAGTCCTCTCCATATGAATGTAATTTAGAGAAAAGGGGTGGACGCCAAACTCTCTCGAAGGCTTTTGAAATATCCAATGCGACTACCTTGCTCTCGCCGAGGTAGTGGATGAAAATTGCTCCACTTTTCGGTAAGGTACGCCATTTCCTGTGAACCTCTTGCTACAAAAGCCATATTGGCGGTAATTTGATTCCATATATTTTGAAATTTGACGGTTGATAAGAGATTCTGTGGGGAAGAAGTATGTTGCGTCGGCGTACGGCGCTGATTCCCTTCTTCCTCCATCATTACTATAAGAAGATTGGCCGATATTCCAAAAGAAAACTGTTTTCATCCGCGGGCCGCACAAATGCGGAACAATAAGACGCCATCGATCCTTCAGCCGAAAATGTCACCAACACAAGAAGTAAAATAAACACTAACAGGAACAGTCAAGCAAAAATAAGGAAAACACTGTCCACGGATAGAAATTAGAACGCATTGACTTAGTTCATTATTGGTTTTATTTAGGTTAATGTACTTAGTATTTTAGATATATTACACTGATAGCGGCACAAGAAAAAAATTTTTTTTATTTCAAACGCGCTCGACTCGAACTAAACTTTATTTCACACCGTACCGACGCCGGTGCGGTGGATGGCGGAGTGCCGAATTGGTTTGAGATTCCTGATAAGGTAAGAAAGAAATCTTACAGGAATTGTATGCGAAGAGATGCATGAAAAGTAAGTTTTCTTTTCCAGGGACTTTTAGGTTATATAAATTTGATTGCTTTAATGCGTGTAGCGAAAGCTTATGCAGACTGGGTAGCAGTTATTGGGGTTTTTTCAGGAAGGCGAACCGTGGGGTTTGGCGGAACCGCCGCAATTCCATTACCTTCGAGAGAATAGAAGTTAGTGTTATGTATCGATAAGAAGAGGGGGGCGATTTGTCGCCCCTTGTGGGAACTGGGTGAATGTTCGCTGACTTCCATCTATTTGGGAAACGACCAGTACAATAACACAAATGAAAGAGTTTCCGCAGTGGTTTAACAAGTGAGGAGGAATATTTCTTCAAGAGAATTGCGGGAATGCCATCAGGACCAGCGGATTTGTTTGCGTTTAGCTCCTTAAGTGCGCGGACAACAGTACGCGTTCGGAAGTGAATCTGGCTCATGGTGTACTGCTTGTGCTCAAGTTGAGGTAGAACTGATGTGGTATTGTTACGTACGTCGGCCACCACCATCATTTAATAATTTGCATTTAATAATAATAATAATAATTGAATTCAATACAATTTTGTTTTAACATAGTATGATGGTAAGGTGGTGGAAGAATTGCACGATCCTGAAGTGAGTTTCTGAACCCACCCTGATTCGGGTGTGGATCGTGCAGTTCTTCGAGTTCGAATTTGTTTTTCGAAGTGGACGTGAGTGGAGAGCGAGAGAGATGGAGGGTTAACCTTTTTTCAAAGATACGGTTCGGAATTCCGTTGTTGACGTTTGACAACGGAGAAGAGGAAAGAACGTTTGTTTTGGAAGAGTTGATTTTTTTTCCGTTGAGCACCAGAGCAGCCAAAAAGAGGGAATACAGAAAGAGCCCGATCCCTTTTGTTTTTGAAAAAATAATGTGTTTTTTCTCGTTTGTACCGTGAATTTGTGTGGCCTCTGTCGTTGCTTTCCGGACGCAATAAACACGCATTGAGTTAACAGCGGTTGCTCAACCAATGAAGAATCGCTAAGCAGTGTTGAATCACTAAAACATCCAGAGGAGCCGACACGGGATAGTTTACGAGCTGCTTGCTGCTGGAATCAGGGCGGCAATCATCGATCCAAGTGGGACACCATAGACAGGATTGTGTCTGGGCTGCTGCACTGACCTGGGCCGAGCACAACAAGATTCATCGGCGGGTCACCCCGAGGGAGGAACCAGGTAACCAATACACCTTATTGTTAATTATAGGAATTTTCGTGGTTGTACACCACGACAGTATCAGGCAGCGTCGAATTCGCTGCAAAATGTGCGGCAAGTAGATTCGCTTTCTCTATAGCAGTAGTGATTGGTCTGTCATCGATTATTAGCGAAGGAATGGATGAGGAGACTGAGTTTTGCATGTTTTTCACGAATGCCCAGAAGTTCCTACTACCTGCGAGATAATGTAGTTTTTTTTTGTCTCACTCTCTGGTCTTGCAAGAACTTTGTGTGATGAATATGTGCATAGCAGTCATTTCCTGCTTTCTTGAATCGTTTCCGGTTTTCCTCAGTATTGTTTGATTTATACAAAGCGAAGCTTAACTTTTTAGCATTAATGACTTCTCTGTACCCGGAATCAAACCACATATTTCACTTGGGTTTTATACTATTTACCCTGCGTGGAACAAAGGTTTGGATGCCTGCGTGTCTGTCAATGTGTGCACTATACCGTCAACGTCGTTATTGAAGAAAAATAACCAAATTTAATCTCCCAAAAACATCGTTCAGATTTCCCAATTGGCTTTCTTGAAGAATCCTACTGTTTTTTTTTGGGAGTTTTCTCGTTAATTTTGCTGTTACCTAGAGCAAACTTAACTGACACGACACAGTGGTCTGAGCTGCATAAGGGCGAAGAAATTGGGTATTTATCCGGGTGGGAGGTGAGAAACAGGTCCAGTGTGTGGGCGGAATGACCATCTATGTCTGGTACCCGTGTTGGCTCATTGACGAGTTCAGTTAATCTATTTGAATCAGCAAAGAGCCGGACAGTTTGATTTTCCGGTGTTGTGTGTCAAGGGGGACGAGGCCACTGAGAATTATGCACATTGAAATCACCCCCAATGGCAATTTCACTGTGTGGATACCGGGTCAAGATGCTTTCGATAGAATCAGATAAGGCATCAAATTCGTTAAAGGTTACGGTTCTATCCAAGTTTGTACTTCTGTCAAGAAAAAAGTAATGTATGATATGCTTACGAACGTGAAGTTTTAGCCACGAAAAATTAAATTCTGGCTTGGAGCAGAGTCCATATTGTGGCAGAAGCTGATAAGCAATATCACTTCGTATGTATGTGACTAAACCACGATATGGAAAGAAAAAACGCACTAACTTATAACCGGGTATAGTAAAATCAGAAATATCTGTACCAGTTATTACCTGGGTCTCGCTAAGTGCAAGGTTTGCTGGTTTCCAGTTACAGACATGGACGGACATACAAGAGAAATTTTATCATAGGACGCGAATGTTGCAAAAATCGACGTGAAATTCCCGTTACATTGAAAGGGCCCTACACAGAAATCCGACACCGCCTCAGTAAAGGATGCGAGTCAAGGCCAGCGATACATGGACGAAAGCAACCACTGGTGTTATGCCCTTGTAGTAGATGCCCCACTAGATCCCTCCCGATATCTAGGTCACATCCCTTCCATGATGAACATTATGTCACTCAGACACCAAAAACTCTCCAAAGATTATAAATCAATCGAGAGTGTCGATGTTTGCGGGACACCATCAGAGGTGCGATAAAGAAGAAAACAGACACAAGGACTGGGGAGGGTAGAGGGTTTTCCCGCACTGCACATCATTCGCGTGTATATGTTCGCACTTTCCACAACACTAAGCCGCGTGTAAAGATTCGTTTGCTTGCTTGGGATCGCACAGATAGGTAACTTTGCACTTCACTTGGACGCGTGTGTGGAAATTCCTTTTGTTTGCTTAGGATCCCACAGTGAGATTTTTCACGCGAACCGATAGATACAAGATAGATGTCTTGTGTTCATTTTAAGATTCGCAAAACGGATTGCACAACTGATCCGACAGTACGGATCATGAGGCATAAGCGCATTGCCGTTTCGTCGGCGGTCAGAACTCGACTGTCTATTTTTACTTTTGGGTTGTATAAATAAAAACATTTATTTTATTCTGAACTAAAAATTTTAAAATGTTCCGGTTACAGACCACTTCTGGTGGTGTTTTATTTTATTTTATTTTATTTAACTTTATTTTATATTATTTTATTTAATTTAATTTTATTTTATTTTATTCAACTTTATTTTATATTATTTAATTTTATTTAATTTTATTTTATTTTATTTTCTTTTATTTTCTTTTATTTTCAAAAACTCGCACCGGAAAAGAGAGTTCCACGATTTTCTCGTTCTGTAACTAATAAAAAAAACATGTACGAGCCTTTGAGAGATGAATCACAAATGAATAAGGTCTATTGAATTGACTTTTGAGGCATAAAAAAACCGAATTCCCTTGTATGATAACAGGGATCTCTAAAGAACAGTTCCCGTGATAATATCTCTAAAAGGGGTGTACGTCCGTCATCGGACTCCGATGTGATAGTATCTGAATAGTTGACGTCAGTGGGTACTGTCAATCAAGCGGCATGTGCGTATTTGAATGCGCTCAAGTAGGTCGACGACATTTAGAACCAGAACTCCAAAAGTACAAACAACATTCGAGAGCAAATCTAATTAGGATTGGTAGTGCTAGAGCAAAATATAAAAATATATTTTAGACCCCAAAGATGGCTCAATTTCTTAGAAGCGGATTTGATGATATTTGGCATATATTCAAACTGCAATACCTTCCCACTTTCCATAGAATTAAAGACCTTATCCTCATCGTAATTTATGGGATTGACGGTCCGTTTTTTCTTTTAAATATTGAAAATTGTGTCTTCTTTGCGTTAAAATCAACAAGTTTCCTTTTCCGATTGCAGGGTCCTATCCAGGTCTTGATTCAAGAAGTTGGTCTGGTTGCATCTCAGTGGGTGTGGCGGTTCTTTAAAGCATCCATACATTTTGAATTTCCCTGGTTCATATTCCATGAACCAGTTCATCTCCTGTCGGCTCAGCCTGTCTTCAATTACGATAAACAAACGCTGGCCAGCGTATTGTTGACATAGCTGTAGCCGATATTCTTTCCACAGTTCACAATTGTGTAGCGCGCCTATACCCTTAGGTCCGCGACAGTTGCGACAATTCCCCGTTATCGGTTATCAACCGATCATGAATTTGGGCATGGATATGATCATTGTTTAGGTAACCTTACCCATGCCATGCCTATGATGACCCGCCTGAAAACCCAAATTAAACGTACAGTATCTCACTGTGTCCGTTTTACTCACCCGCATATTAATCTAAACCTACAGCCATCCAGCCTGACCCTTTGTCGCCGTCGACGAGGTTTCTGCTGACTTATGTCAACAAAATAATTTGGCTCCTTGTGCACCGTACGGCTAGATTGGATATTGCCTACATCGGTGTTTCCAAGGAATCTTAGGCAAACACCATGACGACCCGTTTTGTATCATAGGCACATCATATACATCATGTGTGCCACCATTTGATCTGTGAAATAGCGTTTTTGTTTACTTTGAAACAAAAATCTATTTCGATCTCTGGCATACATCTTCAACGATGTGTGGGTACATCGCCCCCGACAATTGTACTTTTGTTTAATCAGGTGTCCACCGATCATCGTCCTCATCGCAGGCCATTGTACTTGTCCTATACGGACACATATAGAATCATCCCCTATCGATGCAATTCGCGGCCATCGAATCTGATGGATGCGCATTGCATTGTTGAGTCAGATTTTTACCGCCCAACCGCACACACGTGCCTCGGACATTGCGTTGTCGGAGTCACTAGAGTGGATTACGTTAAGTATTCGATCCTCGTGTATATACACCCGTTCCAGATGTCCGTATTTTGAAAATCGTTTTCCTTCCGAAATTAGTTGCTATTGTTGCCACATCGCTTGACGCAATAAATAATTAAATGCAAATAATGTAAAATTAAATTGTAATCCCCGCGAGTGTTAATTTTGTATTGAGATTTCACTTTGTATCGTGACAATTCAATGTGCGATAGATACCGATTACAACCAATGAATTCAATAAAAATAACTTTTTACAACCGAACAATTCTACTTGCATTTCATTTTCTCTTTTCTTTGTGGATAATTTGGTTAACAGTTTTCCGCGGACAAGTGTTGGGGAATAAGTGAACCCCTGTTACGACGACACCAAATGATTACCCCACAGGTGCAATGATCCGCTAGCCATCTATCGTCAGGAAATGAGTGTATTTTGTTACGGATGGTAACGAATCATTACTATGAATCATAACTAGAATTGGTCTTAATATAGAACCTTGATGAATTCAAGAAAATGAATTTTTTTGTTTGTATTATTTTACTTTTCGCAGGAAAGGCGTTGACATGTTATTTTTCTTTTCTCGACTGGGTCCATCACCTAAGCTCCGAAAGATGCTGAAGGATTTCTCCCAACCATTTCACGAAGCCTAAAGCTTAATGTGGTGGTATTTCAGTGGACGGCTGGGCTTTTTTCTCAGGTAATTGTGTCGAACTGCATAATAGCAAGAGCCGTCAGTTGAAGCTAGGTTTGCACAATCAAACGCAAGACACAACCCCCTTACAAACTCACCCATTGAGACGGCATATCTTCAATCCGAAGAAACTTTTAATCCATTCCAATGTTGAGAAAATCCATAAATGCGACACTGTACTAAGGGCTTCACACTCCGTCAAAATCCTTCCAAGGATATTCAAGGGTACTGTTTTTGATTCACCATGTTTTTTCATTGTGGATGCCTAGATGTTAGTTAGAAAGCTCAAAAGGGCTCCCATGGGTCGCCTGTTGGGAAGTCCGTATTGGCGAACGTTTACAACTACTTTTGTGAAACTAATTACTATTTATTGGCCTGTGGGAACCCGGAAGTTCATGACTTCACTATCTCGCCTGCGCCATCGTTCCCTGTCTTGTGCACTCTCCTTCCACGCTTGACCATCCGATCCGATCTCCTCGAGATCAAACCTAACTTTGTTCTCCCATCTCCGTCGTGGCCGTCCTGTCGGCCTCTGTCCAGTTGGTCTAAAGTCAAGAATTCTACGCACGGTCCTATCGTTGCCCATTCGCGCCACATGTCCGGCCCATCTAAATCTTCGCAACCTGATTACTCTCACTATTGTAGGTTTGCGCTATAGCTCTTCCAATTCGTAGTTGTGGAGTTTCCTCCATTGTCCTGCCACTTCGTCATATTTACCTCCAAAGATACCCCTTAAAAGTTTATTCTCGAATACGCGTAATTTGTTTTTTTTTTTCCGTTTCGTGAGAGCCCATATTTCGCATCCGTATAGAGCAGTCGGCATGATTATGGTTCTATAGACACGGAGCTTTATGTTACGTGATTGCAGTTTGGATTTCAGGGGTTTATTGACTGTGTACCAACTAGCGTTGCCGGAATGCAGTCTTTTGTTAATTTCCTTCGACATTTCGTTACTGGCCGTCGGTATCGTTCCCAGATATTTAAATTCTTTAACTTTTTCAAATATCTTGCCTCTGACGTTTATATGTGTTCCCTGAGGTCCACCTGCTCTCACCGGTATCATGTATTTTGTTTTGTCTTCACATATATCTAGGCCAGCCTCTTCTGCCACTTGCATGGTGATTTCACTGTTTTTACTTACAGTTTCTAGAGCGGCGATGTCATCCACATATCCCGTTCAGGGATGATCCGGTCATGTTGTCGTCTTGTACCTTTCTGGCGATATCCTCGAGCACAAGGTTAAAAAGACATGGTGAGAGACCATCCCCCTGTTTTAGTCCGTCGCGGATTTCAAATGGTGCTGAGAGGTGGTTTTCTATTCTAACTTGCCCTTTGTTTTCGTTCATACAGATTTGAATGAAGGCGGAATATTTTTTCGGGATTCCCAGCTCAACTACAATATGGTAGAGTCTTTGCCTTGCGACTGAGTCGTAGGGTTTTTTGAAGTCAAGGAGCAATTGGTGGACCGTGTCTTCAAATTTCCACTTCTTTTCCAGCAGTTGCCTTATTATGAACATTTTGTCGCTTGCTGGCCGGTTCCTACGGAATCCGCATTGGTAGTTTCCCAGTTTTTCTTCTGCGTACTGTGTGATTCTCGCCAGTATGACATTTGTTAGTATTTTGTATGTGGTTTGGAGCAATGATATTCCTCTGTAGTTTTTGCAGTCAGGTCTGTCGCCTTTTTTGAAAATGGGGACGACTATTGAGGTTTTCCATTCTTGCGGAGTGACTTCCTTATCTCATATTGTTTAGATGAGTTGGCTCTCCTCCATGCTTCACAAGCTCTGCCGGTATGGAGTCGACTCCGGGAGCTTTGTTGTTTTTCAATCGATTTTTTGCGTATACCACTTCGTTGAAAGAGGGCTCAGGGATCTGCGGTTCAGCTGTATGTACGTCTGGTGCGTTTATTTGTGGTTGATGGGTGCGCACATTGAATAGGTTTTCAAAGTACTGCTTCCATCTTGTCACGATATTGTTTGTTTCTGTGACCAGACAACCGTTTATGTTTCGAATTATTTTGGCTCACCCCCGGTAGGCATTTCTAATTGAATTTATGCCGCCATACATACTCTGATGTTCTTTGCTCTGGCACTTTCTAGGATTTTTTCGGTCCGAGTCTTCTCCCATTCGCGTTTTTTGCGTTTGGGGAGTCTCATTGTCTTTTTCCGAACTATTGCGTATCTGTCTGTGTTGAATTCATCATACCTTTGTAAGTGGATCACTCTAAGGGACTTACGTTTTGTGAAACTAAGCCACGTAATATTAATAAAATGGCGTTACCAGTTGAGCGCTGTCAGTGTTTTGTGATACCACCCAAATCTGCGGAGAGGAATGGTTTACCATTTAATTTCTTACTACTTGCATACTGCTCAGGATATATTTTGCTGTCGGAATTCCTTACTTCAGATGGTACTATAGTGAAGGAAAGGTTCAGGACGATATCTCGTTACATAAGATTTGACTGCTACTTTAATGCTCTGGTATATGGCGGTCAGGATTTATCGATCCTTTTTTTGCGCTATGTTCTTCAATATGATTGTACTTGCTTGAATCGCCACAATCACGACAGGTGACTTTCTTCGTGAGCCTGAGGAACGTTTCTCTCTTTCCCTATCATCACGGATCCTATAGCATAGCTGCCAGAGTTAGAACCGAACAACCACCTGTTCTAGCCCCGTTGAAGCTAAGATCTCGAATATGGTCAAGAATTTCTTCCACCCATTTTCCTTGAAGTTGTAGCTTAGAGGTGGTATTGCACTGAGCGCTCTGGCTCAACTTTCCACTCGAACTTTAGTCATCTTTTACGACAAAGTGTAACTCACACAAAATAATTTGACATAATAACGGTATAGGAACTTGCACGCGTTAAGAGAGCGGTAGCTCGGTAACATTAGCTGAGGCGACCGAGAGGCCAAGATAAAATCCCGACGATAAATAAGCACATGTACAAAATACAAAATTTGATTGAAAGCATCTAGTTCCAGATATCTGATCGATGTTCAATGTTTCACAACATAAACATTTGCTATATATGTCCATCATGCATTTTATCATCCCTCCGTATAGTGCCGTCAATAACTTGCTGCCCTCACACACAGTACTTCGGAAATGATTAAAACCTTCCAGAATCGTTAAACTTATCTTTGTATTACCTATAAAGTTAAGTTCCCTTTTATCGCACTTCAATCACGCTGTAGTGCTCTAAAAAGCCCTACCACCTTTTTCCCCCATTCCTACATCCAAATCCTAGCTATTTTACCCAAAAACCCTAAATCCAATCAAAGCCCATAAAAATCCAAACATAAACCAAAATTTGCAATAAACGAATCAAACATTCGTTAATAGCCTAACATTTGCCCCCACGGCATAATTATAACCAAAAACCTAAATTAAAATTAAAATTCACAATAAACAAATCTAATATTCGTTCACGTTTCACATTCGCCCCACGGCATTAACGAAAACCAAAATTCAGAGATCATTATCTCTATTTGAACATTTTCCATTGAGAAAAACAAACAGAAAACCAAAAGCAGATACATTCCCACATCTGCGCAATAGTTTCGTAAGAATTCAAGAAATTGAATTCTTATCTTATGTAAACACTGAGCATCTCACTCAGGATACAAAAATCGGGATTTTTGTATGAAATTGTGTATTTGTCTTCCTTTATAAAGGAATAGTTAAGTGATCTGCGGGTCGCAGTATAATATCGTCCATTCTCCTTGGAGGAAGTACCCCAGGAGAAGGGCCGCAGTAAAAGAACACTATTTGTCCCGATAGGACATACTACAGAAAGGCCAGTATTTTGATGTTCCTGCACGAAGTACCACAGGAGAACAAGTTGATAACATTTAATAAAAGTATATATTAAACGCATGCGTTTTCTGAGTTTTGACTTTTCCAACACAAGAAACTGAGTATCACCTGCTCCCACGGACACCTGCCGACACGAGGACCGTGAAACACAAAAACGCAGCAGGACTCAACTTAGGACGCTGCTCTTCCCTCAAGGTTTGAGGAAGCACGGCGACGCGTCCTTGTAGGCCGGTTTTCTCAGGAGCGGTCCACCAAAGAGATCATTCGTCCTTTTTAGGACAAGAAGACGAGCTTCCTGAGGAACAACCCCTACAGAACATAACAGCGCATCACACTTCACCCGATCATCTATGCAAAACATAGAAAACATGACCCATTTCATTGTTGTGGTTAGTGGATTGATTTGCCGCTAATTCTAAAATGTTCATTTTGAAAGACGAATAAATTAGGAATACCGTTTAGATTGATGGGCCATTTTCAATCTTAGTTATCCTTTGTTTTATGACCAATTCCCCCCAGAGCCCGCACACGCCACATTTTTGTTTATCCCTAATATTACCCTGAATGTTGCCATAAGATTGCCGACTGATCCTCGACAGCTGTTCATTACTTTTGGGTGTGCATATAGCGTTCTAAAACAAGTTGGTTTCATAATTGCCCATTCGTAGTCAGTGATACCAACGATATTTTCGCGTGACTTTTTGACATCGTTTCCACTGATTTTTTATTTTATTTTATGGGTGGCACTGGTCTTTCCGTGAAGGAATTTTTTTTTTAACCATCAGAGTTTTTTTCAGATGTGGGTACTCACACTGCAAGATTTTATTGCTCGTTTATGCATTTCAGGTTTCATGCCTTTTTACAGGTTACATAATCTGGTGTGTTGATAAATCGTAAATTAACCAGCACAGAAAAACTTGTATTACGCGATGCCAATCCTCGTGAGGTGCAGGTCCAGTGGGTGGCAGTTTTGTAATAGATTGGATTATCAGTAAGACCAGATGATAGGGTTGGTATTGGCAATGGTAATGGTAGGGTTAGTGGTGAGATTCACAGTGTGATCAAAAACTAAGAGGTTTTTTTTTCTAAGAGAATCTTTAGAATTCAATGAGTTTGTTTTTATTTATAGATGGGGAAACGACATTTCGCGGACGCCCTCCGATATAATAGGCGATTTTTCCATTTTTTGTTTTGTTCTAATACACTTAAATTTTCTTTTCTTTTTTGTTTATTTTCTCATGATTTGAAATATACTACTTACAACAATCAAAAGCATAACTAACAGTGAGCGAGTAAGCTTTAACGGCGAAAATTCACAAAGTTATTAGGCGTCAGGACTAACTACTAAAATCCAAGTTAAGTATTTTTAAGTATAAACTCTCTGCATACCCGCCACAGTAGCAAAACATCGTCCTTCGTGGTTCCATTAGTCCACCGAGTAGATAAAATTACAGTGGAATTCGGTAGCTATGGCAAAATAATGATTTTGCTTTTTAATAAAAAATCACGAACAGGCAGTGACGTATAAACGAAAGTAAAACATCTCTCGACATACCGAAACAGGTATAACCTTTTTAGCTGTCAAAAATGAATTAAACATTATAATTGACTGCAAATGTTAAGTCACTTCAGGGACATTTGTTCCAACAAAATTTAAAAGGGAAATAATTAAATTCGGATTTATAAAACTCATAACATTAAAAAAAGTACAGACAACTAAAAATAGTACGCCACATCGATGTACCGAGCCACTTTTTATTCCTATAAAATTCGTATAATATCAGGATTTTGCTGGTGGATGGGGTGCAATGTCATTGACTTTGATTTCCATTTTTTGCCTTCGTAATTGCGATTTGTACATACTTGTCACTAATTAAGCGACACGAATAGCGTGATGCTCTTGAAAAATCGGTTTTGCTTCGTATTTGTCGATAGTTAATACCCTCATGAATAATATACTAAAATTTCAAGAGTGGAACTCATTTGATGTCACCAGCCATCGGGATACGGCATCCGAATTTCGAAACTTACCTCGGGCTTATTCCTATTTTGCCGACTACATACCACTCACCAAATAAATCTTAAGACTAAACACAGTAAGTTGTAGTAAGTGATAATGCTCACGTCCCCAGTGACTGTTTGAGACTCGATTAAATCCATTAAAGCGCCCCTTTGCTTCATGAGCCGTCTCTCAGAGCAAATGGTTTCATTCGTCACCCGACATTAAAATTCAAGTCAACCGATCGTAGTCTGTTGTTGGAACCGACAATTTCTGACACATTACCGATACAAATCAGACCGGAGACGCTATCGACAGGGAACACTGATTGAATTTTAGACCTTTAATGTGACAACGTGACCCCCTTTCATAGCGCGGTAATACACCTTCGATGAGCTCTTAAATACTACAGCCAAATAAAAGGTCTCTCGTTATGGAAGCTATCCACTTCTTGACAACTCATTAACATGTTTTCTGTCCCAACGAACAAGTCTTACATATTTTATCCGGTGCTGCGGATAGATAACCCGAAAAGCGAAGGGAATTAAAACACATGCGCGTAGCCATGGTCGGCCTTGATCCTACACAAAGGGGGCCTGTGAAACCAAACCCTGGCTGACTAGGGACTAGGGAGTCATGCCGACTACCCCGACTGACCAAAGTGAGCTCCTAGCCACCTGGAGTGCACGTGGAACTAAATCGATAGCCCTGGTCACACGCACATAATTGAGGCGTAAAGCAGGTGGAAAATTACATTTATTCGCTCCTGTTTAGGAGGCCCATTACAGTTATGCTGTGTTTGTATTTCGGATCGTTTCCTTATCCACAGTCGATGGCAGGCGGCCGTAAACATCCGGATCGGTGCATAACACGGTATGTTGGGGAACCATTCGGCTGATATGACGTCAGTCGAGGCCGCATACCTGGAATAGAAAAATGAAACACGAAGATGAATTAGTGAGATACCCCGACGGTGGTATAGCTGCGGCGGTGATCCAAAACGGCAGGGTGCCTATTGCCCTGCCCCGGTAGTACTGTATATTAAAATGCTAATTAATGATATTAGTTCCTAGCTCCGCGGGCAGGGAATTGTAGTTATACAGCGGCTTCTTTGCTGGAGTGTGGCGGGTAATACTTGGAATTTGGTTCCAATTAAGAGGTTCTAAGAGGTTTTCTCGGTAGGCTTCGAGATCTAAGGCATGACAGCAGCATTTCAACAGCAGTTACGTGGGTCGTTAAATTAATCATAATTTGAACGAGGTGATGAAAGAGTAGAGGTAATTTGGGTGTCCTTGCAGGAGATGAGGGCACTTCTGTTGCATGTCAATTCATTAATTTTCGGGAATGGTGTTGATATTTGATATTAAATTTCACGGCAATTGTTTCTAATAGGTGTTTATGGTTTGAGATAAACTATTGCTCTACCTCTTTTCCGTGATCAGTAAACGATCATTTAATGAAGCTAGTATGTCAGCAACAAGGTGCTAACTAGCATTACGTAGTTCGAGGTGGTGGTCGAAATTGGCTGAGAGGCCCAAAAACGCGTGCCACCAATTTAAAGCGATCTATACATTTTTGGTGAAATTGTGGCAGTATTTTGTGAACTTTCGGGAAATATTACTGTAGTTATCTTTTTTCAAACTCGTCTATTATTGAGTTTAACAGAAGAAGTTGTTTTCGAGTCTTAAAAGGACAACGATCTTTTATAACCATTTGTGATCGTCATGTGACGTCTCTTAAAGTTTGGACAATTGGAAAATATACGAATATTTGCAATTGTAAAATTGTGAAGATGTGAAGTTTGTTAAGTTGTGGAGAAACATGAGATACTTGTATCCACATTACAAAAAACAAAATAAGGGGTGATTTATGATCGGCGGATGAGCATGGATGAAAAATATTACAACTTCGGGAGTTAAATATTGGAAGAGGATCGACCGACATTTATTCAATGGAAAACACGGGGCTGTGTTGTAATATTAATGCACACAATTTATATATGAAATAATATAATTAGGGTACTCACGTTTTATCCGTTTTTACCTGCTGTCTGGTGGCTTTACACGCTGGGGTGGCGATAGATGTGTGGCACCTACCGATGTTTATGCTACCGGGGTTCGTGTCGCTGTATATCTCACGCTGCGATCCCAACTTACGTGATGATGTTCTTCCTTTTTTGGTCCGAGTATGGTCACAAAGTCAAATAGTTGCACTTCTGTTTCTACCTTCACAGTTTTTCCATCAGCCCATTTACTCAATTTTCCCAACAATATTATTGAAATATATATATATTATTGAAGAGTTTTCTACGTCGACCTTCGATTTTCTTATGTTTGTTTGAACAACTATGGTTTTTTTTTTTTGGGTAATTCAATCACGGAAAAACGTGGTACTGGTTAAACAATTATATTATCTTACGCTTAGGAGATGTTTAGGAATTCTTATTATGTATGGAATTATTATTCTATTTTTATTTTACTTTATTAGAGTGTTTTATTTAATTAATTTTCTTTTTTTAAGTTCACTCTTTCAAACACACCACGAGTTAACGACTTCGCATTGCAACTCAACTATGAGAGTGAGAATCGCTCATTCATGCCCTATACGAGGATACAATTTCCCCCCACCTTATCGTTTATCGATTCGTCGAAATTGGTTTGTCTCTCGTGAAACTGACCCCTTTCAGCGAATTTGGGTGTTCGGTACATAATGTAACGGCAAATTTGTTGGCAAAGGGGCATTGTACCTGGTTGTGTGAAAAAAATATTCAAAAGACCCTCGCAAAAAGAATTTTGTAATTTGTTTTGATTTAAGAATTACGAAAATGCGAGATAGGGGATGAAAAGGGTGGAAAACGTTTATATATTAAATATATACAATGGACAATTTTGGCCATGAGACTTGTTTTTTGGGATAGGAGTTTATATTGTTTGAAAATGAAAATGTGTTATTGAGGCGTGGGAATATATTGTTTTTGTTTAGATGTGTGACTATGGTATAAGGAAGCGAATTTGCGGAATTAATTCAGATAGAAAGGAGGCTGGAAAATAGCATTGCTAATTATGTAACACTTCTTATTCACAATTTGCGTTTAGTGATTTAACCGGTAAGGGTCGGAAGGAGGGATCATATTATAATTATTTCTGCAATGTCTCTAGTCAAAGTTGTAAATTTATTATTTTAGTTAAAACGGATGGTTAACTACAAGAGTGATAAACGCGTTTTCTCCTAAGTGAGTAGCCTGTGCGATGAGGCCTGAGCCTCAGGCCCTCAAGGTTAAGGAAACGGTACTAATCAGTCCCGATGATTATTTCCACTCTATCTGTCGATGGGGTATATGAGTCTGCAAGTTCCAAGCCGTCTGGCAGTGGGCACCACCGATCCCATAGACTGGAATGTACGATGCATGGGTGCAGAGGCGCAGCCGTCGGGTGGGGGATTCTGATATGGTGGTGGCTTCTGAACAGGGATCCACCAGGTTGCGAGCCTTGATCCGGCGTTGATCATTTGATTGGATGTGGATGCGTGCTGTAGCCAGAAGAATCGCCCGCGGAGGAGGAGCTGTTAGGGTGTGCGCCGACACTCCGGAGATCCAGCCGTCTTGGAGTTTGGGGTTGGTACCCGCTTCTGGAGGTGGTGTTGAATGGGGTATTAGGGTTGAGGCCGTACCAGTGTGGAGTAGGGTGTGGTGTCGTCCCTGACACTGCCTGCATGTCTTGGTCGAATGGCAGTCGCGAAACTGATGCCTCTTCAGGCAGTTGAAGCACAGTTTTTGTTGATTTGCGTGTTATTTCCGCTGATCCAGGCTGTGCGTTCTGAATCCCTCGCACGAGCTCGTGGAGTGCGATGATCTATAAAACGAGCAGGGTGGCTGTAGATTCTGAGCGAGGTGCAAGCCCTGTGCACTGAGAGGTGTGATCTTTGATTGGAGTCCGGGTGGTCGTTCTTGATCCGTTGGGAGTGATCGACGGTGATTCGAGGCAGCTCAACGAACTCCAACGGCTCGATCCTGGTTTTTAGGAAGGCAACGGGCTGCTGGTATGTGGGGGGCTCCGTAGTGTTTCTTTGGGTTGTCTGCCAATCACGTCGCGTACGTGGATCCAGGCGCTGGGTGGTCAGGTAAAGGAGTATGTCGTCCTAGGTACTTACGGGACAGCCGAGTGCATCAAGGTTTTGACAGCCTCATTGGTGGTATCGCGGAGTTGACGTAGGCCCACAGCACATTCCTCGTGGATAGCGAGTACCTGGGGGAGTGCGCCCAAGGCAGAGTGGACCAGGGCATGAGTGTTGTCGTAATAGTCCACCAATTTGTCCCATGCCCGATTAAATTTTTCCTTCGTGACGGGGATGTTTTTGATTATCTATTGGCGTCGTCCCAGAGGCTGGACTTTAGGTAGTAGAGGCGTTCCACATCCGTGAAGTCTGGGTGGTCCACCAGTACTAACTGGAATAGGTCCTTGAATGGCCACCATTCAGAGTATCTGCCGGAGAATGTTGGTAGCTGCACTGGAGACAGTTTACCGAGGTGGGCACGAGGTGTATTGATGATGGCGGAGGCCTGTAATAGTACCAGGGAGTCTGAGGCAAGGTGGTGATGTGCGTCGACGAACTTGGCATGTTCGTCCAGGTAAATTTCCCCGGCCCACTTGATGAATTCCTCCGCGAAGGAGCGATGACTCGTAATTTCAGGAGTTTTCAGGCGTATAAACTCCTTGTACCGCTTCCGGATATCCTCCCAGTCCAGCCCGAGGTTCTGCTCGCGAGTCTCCACAAGGCCCAACGTTGGTGCCCCCCTTTTCTTTAGATTGAGGAACGCGCGAGACAGATAGTCTTGTGTCGCGATATGAGCAGCGATGAGTTCCTCAATCTTGGACATTGTGGCCATTTGAAGGTTGAACCGTTTGTGAATGCGCCACAAGTCATTGTTGACGACGCAGCCGAGGGAGTGACGTCTGAACAGCGATGTGAGCTCAGGAACGCCCGGACGAAGGAGAACGTGGCGCGTCGTCAACACCATTGATATTTAGCACTTTCACCACGGGCACTCGCACTTTCACTTTTTCACAGCTTCGACTTGTCGCGCATTGTACAACGATAACGAAGGACCAAAAATGTTTCTGCAATGTCTCTAGTGAAAGTTGTAAGTTTATTATTTTAGTTAAAACGGATGGTAAACTACGAGAGTGATAAACGGATTTTTTGCGATACAGTTTCAGTAAGTAAAAACAGGGCTAGTGCACATGTCATGATAAACGAATATGAACTGGTCAGGCAACCTTTGAGCTCGTTCAAATCGGGTGACGCTTAAGTCGGGTCCCTTTTTTCACTGAGTCGTAGTCAGATGGCGAGTGACAGTTGGCACATGGCAAGCGGATGTGAACATACTAGATTTCTCCAGTACATTCATTTGTGAAACTTCATCAATAATACACATAAATGCCAAACTCAGAAGCGGTTAGAAACCAAGGGAGTTGATAGGGACAAAATGATCTATATTGGTCTTAAATGCCTGATAGGGACACATAAAGTTCAATGCGGGGATACCTGGCTCTTGTGATTCTCTGAGCTTATTCAAATGTCTGACATTACTTTTTAAAATACCCCTTCTCTGGTTAGCAAGTTTCGAGCCAAAATATTTGGGGAAAAAATATATGAATTCATCAAGTTCATAGCTACATCAAGTAACAGTACACGAGGATAGGTGAAGTTGTCGGCTTGGATTAGACACTCTGAAGCCTAGACAAAAATGTTTAAATTCTAGCTTATTTAAATAACATTCTAACTTACTAGTCCCCTGCGAACACTCTGAGCTCGACTCATTTCTTAACATTTTTATAATAATCCGTTGCGCAACAGGCTTATGTACCTCTTGTTCGCTCATGGCTGTACTGACTACAAAGTCGAGCACCACCGCTACCCAAGCCGGTTCTGCTACTCTTCATAAACCAAACAATAGCCACGCAAAAGATTATCCATTAACAACCGTTAATATATATATATATATATATATATATATATATATATATATACATATATATATATATAAATATATATATATATATATATATATATATATATATATATATATATATATATATATATATACTCATCATCATCATCGGCACTACAACCGGGATTCGGTCTTGGCCTTATTTAGCAAGTCGCGAGGCTTGTTAAATTGTCCATAATAATTAATTTTTACGGGCAAAGTTTTTAGCCTTGCGCCGTCATATATATATATATATATATATATATATATATATATATATATATATATATATATATATATATATATATATATATATATATATATATATATATATATATATATATATTGGTGCAACTTTGCCCGGAAAAACAAATTATTATGGAAAATTTAACAAGCCTCACACATGTTAAATAAGGCCAAGACCGGATCCCGGTTATAGTGCCGATGATGATGATGATAATATATATGTAAGGTTGGCAACTGAGTAATTGCCGATTTGTTCAGATAAATAAAACACTTTTTTTAAAATGTAATGAATAAACTTTAATCAATGATACATTTTCCATTTTGTTCGATGACCTTTTGCCATCTTTCTGGCAACTTCATAATTCCACGTTCGTAGAACTTCTGATCTTTATTCGAAAAAAACTGAATCAAGTGCGATTTCAAACCGTCATTCTCATTGAAAGTTTTACCATCCGAAGAGTTTTGCAAAGATCGAAATAAATGGTAATCTGTTGGAGCAAGGTCAAGGCTATATAATAATTTTTGGCGAGTGACCAAAGATGTATGTGGCCTAGGGTTGTCCTGGTGTAAAATGACACCTTTTCGATGGACCATTTAATCTGTACAGTTGTTTACAGTACACATCCGGATTGATCGTTCCATTCCTTGGAAGCAGTTTAAAATGCACCACACCTTTCCAATCCGACAAAATTGAGAGCAACATCTTCTTTTGGTAGATATCAAGCCTGGATCAAATTCGTTTTCGACTGACATTACTATAAAGAACCAATTTTCCATCGCCACTGATGATTCGTTTCAAAAAAGGGTCGGATTCATTGAGAATCGCAAGCGTTAATGCGCTTCCTTAAAAGAGTTCCTTTCAAATAATGTGGAATCCAAACATAAAGCATACGTTTTAAATGTTTCTCACTCGCTGCATGTGACCCATTTAACTTTTTTACTATCTTTCGTACAGTTACATGGCGATCCGATTCGATTATGGCTTTAATTTGACCATCATCAAGCTTTCAGTGAAAAATCTCCGGAACGAAATTTGTCAAACCAACTCCGGCACTGTCTTTCTTTTGAGGCTTCTTCACCTTCTCTTCCTCTTCTTCACATCACGTAACTTTTTATCATCTTGCGCTGGGTTCTTTCTTTTACGGAAATAAAAGTGTAAAATATTACTGAAATATATATATATATTATGTGTACAACTTTGCTTCCGCCGTTTTTTCCGAAATTCGTGGCTTTATTGTAAAAAACTGGTTATACATTTATGATTCAAAGTATTCTCCGTCGCTGGCCACTACTTTCTCCCATCTTTCGGGCAGCATACGAATCCCGCGTTGAAAAAACCACGAATCGATCCAATTTTTTACTTCTTCATAAGACCGGAAGTGCTGGTCAGCCAGGCCGTGTGCCATTGATCGAAACTAGTGATAGTCCGAGGGGGCAACGTCTGGAGAATATGGCGGGTGGGGTAGGACTTCCCATTTCAAAGTTTCCAAGTATGTCTTGACCACTTTCGCAACATTGGGTCGAGCATTGTCATGCTGTAAAATCACTTTATCATGTCTCTCGTTGTATTGTGGCCGTTTGTCTTTCAATGCTCGGCTCAAACGCATTAATTGCGTTCGATAACGATCGCCTGTGATTGTTTCAGTCGGTTTTAACAACTCATAATATACTACGCCGGGCCGGTCCGACCAAATACTGAGCATGACCTTGGAACCGTGGATATTCGGTTTGGCCGTCGACGTGGAAGCATGGCCGGGATATCCCCATGATTTTCTGCGCTTGGGATTATCGTAATGAACCCATTTTTCGTCCCCAGTCACAATGCGATGCAGAAATCCCTTCCGTCTTTGCCTTGCAAGCAACTGTTCACAAACACACAAACATCTCTCGGCTTCAACTCGTACGGCACCCAATTTCCTTGTTTCTATATCATTCCCATGACTTTCAGGCATTTTGAAATGACTTGTTGCGTCACTTCCAATGATCCTGCCAATTTTTGTTGCGTTTGACACGAGTCTTGATCAAGTAATGCCTTCAATTCTGCATCTTCGAAAACCTTCTCTCTTCCATCGCCATGCTGGTCTTCACGTTAAAATCGCCGTTCTTGAAGCGTTGAAACCGCTCTCGGCACGTTTTTTCACTAATAGCGGCCACACCATAGGTATTTGAGAGCATTTGATGAGCCTCAGCCGCAGATTTCTTCATATTAAAGCAGAAAATGAAAACCTCCCGCAAATGACGAGAATTTGGCTCGTAAGCTGACATGTTTAATCGAGAATAACTTTATGATGCAGACACAAATCGACTAATATTTCGATGGCGTTATGTTTACAAATACCTAAGCTTATTGTATGACATCTATGATCTATTTATTTCAACTACCACTTACCACTACCACCATCTATTGCATCTATCGCAAAACGGCGGAAACAAAGTTGTACACCTAATATATATATATATACATATATATATATTCTTGCCAAAATTTGTTTTTCCAAAATAACTTATTTTGCAATCATTATTTTGTTTTCCTTTCTGTTTGGGAAAGTTTTTTAACAGTAAAATGTTTTCAAATGTTGACAGTGGTCCATGTGCTTTTAACGACAACGATTTATATAAAACCAAAATAGGTTTTCAGCTTATGTCAGTAAATTATGGTTAGTTCTTAGGTGACCCTTATAATATAAGCAGTAATCGTTAGATAACCGCGGCTCTACTAGGGATTAAGTCTGCACATATTTAGTAATACGAAAATTAAAAGTTAGTGCTATATATGTCCAACCACCTGCAAGACTGTTTTAATTGTTGATGAGACTAAACAGGTAAGCACATAGACAGTTTTTGTACCAATTGGCGATAAAATACAGTAAGAGTCCCATAACCAATTTCCTTCCAAAGTGTTGTTCAAATCACTGCGCCTCAATCAAACTCCCATGACAATGTATCAAATCACAACGCCAACGTATCGCATCATATCGTGTTCTTCCACCTGAACCTCAAAAAAACACTCCACCAGCGTAAAGTACTGATTCATTACGCTAACTATTCATTCGTCTGCTAACGCGATTCTGTGATAAACTGCGACCATTAGCACAACAAGCCCAACAAGTCGTAAGAGATTCAGGACTACAATGTATATATTTCCGCTAACAGTACAACGTTACCACTTAATCTCACCATTCTGATTGGTATCCACACACGAACTTATCTGCTCCCTCAGCTGAAGCGGAGCACTTCTAATCCGCATAAATTATGATAAGTCCCCCACATTCCGGTGTGAACTAGTTGCCGAGGGATGTAAGCGTTGAACACTCGCATGCCAACTTATTTTTCGGCCAACTAACGCGAGTTTAATTTACAATTGGCGTGTGATCTGCTACGATTGCGTGTAATTCAGCAATAAAGGGTCTTGAAGTGCCACAACTACATAGTCACCGTTTTGTAGAAGGGGGTCCGATGTCGGTCGAACCTAGAAAGGCCCATGTTCACGCAAACGACGGCACTTAAGAAACATCAGTTACTATGCTTGTGTGTGGTGAAATTATTTGCAGAACATCGATCAGGCACTCTTAGTCGTTGCTGTGTACATTGGGATGCCATTAAAAGTCGGGAATTTGTTTGCCTATGGCGGCAACTCAGGTGCCATGGTGAAGAGAACAAACATATAAACACACTGACTAACTGCGATCACTGATCACCGGCTGATAATCGATGATCGTTGTCAGAGTGCAGCAATCACCAGTCAATCAGGGCCTACTTGTCCAGCGTTAGGTTACTAATGCTGTTTGCCAAAGGCATTTGTGTTAGGACTTTGTTCTATACATATTTAACGGACTGTTGAATCGACTGTGTACACCGCCATTGAGTGGCGATACCTGATTACACAGATGACTTCAAACAACAATCTCATAAGGTCTATTGTGAGACTGTTTCGGATGATATACAAGTGGACCTTGAAATGTGTTTTTATTTTCACCTCCCCGGTATTTGCCTTTGTATCGCATGCGACATTTGCCTAAAGGATTTGCGGCCGATCAAACAGTCTACTCATCGGGTAAGACAGCTGGCTGGGAATTGTGATCAGATTAAGTCATGCAAACTCACTCACAGCATCTGTCTTGGGCACCTGATCTTGACACAATTCCAGCATGGTACAGAAAACAAGTTGGACAGCAAGTGCCTTAAGTGTCCACTATTAGACCTGTATTGCAATCACGTAATCAACTTATCACACTAGTCTGGGCTTATAACTCCTGCAAGCCATAGCAAAAACATTTTGTTCGTGCCTCTTAAACAATCGTGTGAACGAGCTAATAATCTCTAGGTAGCTGGTTTTTGTCTCGCAGTCCATGTTTATAGCGGAAGAACCGCATTTACCACGTCATTCCGTGAAGTAAATTACCGCAGTATCGTCACGGCGACCATGCACTCTGGGCGATGGACCACTAGCCTAGTGAACGCGTCTCGGGAATTAATATTGAAGCAAACTGCAATCACGAGTGCAACACTAAACGACTTCCTCATAGGTTCAGGATGGGGATTTTTAAAAGCCTCCTTAGAAAACAAATATCCTGTTTCTCACCCAAGGGTATGAGGTGGCACAAAAAGAGGCGTCACTAATCGGTCATCACTGAGAAGCATCGGTTCACTTTATCAGAGATTGCAACTTGGGTTTCTTCACTTCTCCCTTCCCGGATGGTTTCTTTAAGTGCCGGCTGTAAATCATCACATTTGCCATTTGTGCGCAGGCTGATTAATCAACGCTCGATGTGGTTGAATGGCTCTTATCGCGCCGACTGGTCAACTGCTCGACTGTGCGATGAAATGTTGATGTTGAACAAATAAATTCAAAATGCCCACTAAGTGCCGTGCCCAGTAACAGCAGGCAACAAACAAACTCTAAATTACACATAGTAAAAGTTTTATGGTCAAGATGTGAGCGTTTCTTAACGAATTGGAAACACAAATGCAATTGCCGTGTTTACAAGACATTAACAGACGCCATTCGGGGAAG
Source organism: Microdon myrmicae (assembly GCA_963931805.1). NCBI lineage: Eukaryota > Metazoa > Arthropoda > Insecta > Diptera > Syrphidae > Microdon > Microdon myrmicae. Next base: position 45,733,332 of record OZ007498.1, on the reverse strand, counting down.
CAATTGTAGCAATAATTAATTTATCGATTTGTAGTCGGTCTGCAGATGTTTGCAGTTACAATGCATTCGTGATTTATTATCGTGACTAGACCCGATTCTAAACGTGGTCTATATGTTCATTTTCCTCTTGTTGATTCTTAGCCCCATAAGATATTTGAAAATGTGGTGTAGGAGGAAGCCAAGAGGATAATTTGCATCGACAAGAACTCCACCGCCTAACATCGTCCAAAACTTACCTTGTAGGGGCTGTGTTCACGAACCACAAATTCCTGACCACCATATAGAGACCACATTTGTAAGCTCACACATCTAACTATGAAATTGCGTAATTCCTTGAAAATGATTCTAAATTAAGGTGTAAAAGTCCTGTGAATTTTTTTCTGTCGTACCGCATATTTGAAATGACCATCCTACCTTCAAAAAGATATATCTGATAAGTATCTATTAACTCCGCATTTCAAGAAGTGTTCGAAATTTCAGTACGGGTAGAAGGGAATCAATTTGTTTGATTCGGGAGCAAACTTGCGACTAAGGAAATATATTTCCTTGATGAACGTTTAATATAAATTGAAGCTAGGGGAAGTAACTAATACGTGAGCAGGCGATTATGCAAACCTGTCAAACACCCCGTTTGCCCATGCTCTTTTGGCGGACGTTGTATAAGAAGCGCGATACATAAAAAAGGGTACGCCGCAATTTGCCCATGGAGCTATATTCCTCCCGAAGCAGGAAGCCTCTAGGCGCTTCAAGCATTCGGTCTGTACAACGAACGTTACCTTCAATTCCGCAAGTCCATTACGCGCAAATCATTGAGAGGTCAATCTCCCTTGCTAAGGGTCAGCCAAACCGAGCCCCGAAACAAAACGAAACTATGGATCAACTCCTTCGGAAGTTGACCCAGAGACACCAGATCGGTTGGATTGCTTACCGACGAACGATATCAATGACAAGCACCAGTTTTTTGGTCAATCTCAGCAGCACGGTTGGTTAGAAAGGTTTTAATTTTTAATTTAGCATCTGAAGAATGTGTTCTCAAAGTTCGGGACAGAAAGTCCTTAATGTCCCTAGAAAGTCACCAAAGTGATGCACAATTATAAAATGTTCGTCGCCGATTCATATGACACCAATCGATTGAATAGACAAGATCGGCGCTCATTAAATTCGTCCAAAAAGGCCAGAACTCCTTAAAAAGAGAAAATAAAACAGCAGAGATGGATGGTTTCCTTAAAGTAGAAGGCTTGCTGTATGGTCCTGGTGTGGGGGTTCAAAGTATTATGCCTGACACGGGCACTTGGTTCACTTCTCCCGCCAACAATTACGTCGTCAAACTTGCTCTTAAGAGGAAAGAGGAAACGAAAACACCGTTTTATTTGTTGTTTTTATGTTCTTTATTTTTTTGCACATTATCCAGAGAGATGGTTTGTAATTTTTGGTTTCCTTTTATACTTAACTTAGAACTTATGATTAATATTATTAAATTGTTTTTTTATAAATATTATACAAGTTGAAACACATTCTTTCTCGACACTGTGACCGCGGTAATTAAAAATTTCACTCTTCCCATTGGCCTTCGATTATCGACTAGTTGCGTGCACGCTCGACGTAGCGTGTGCACGCGATAGTGGATGAATAGCGACTCGATTAAAAATCGGTGAAATTAAATTTGGCCACGAACGGCGGCGAGACGATGATGATTGTGTAACGACTGACTTTAAAAGGTCGCGAAATTACATTCGACTCCGAACGGTGGCGTGACCGACGGCGGTTGCGATTAAGTAATGACTGCCGCAGGTAGGGATGAAGATGAGATTTTTCATGTTTTGGGGTGATAAACGCTTCAGTTGATTCGATAGTCGCCGGACAAGGGACAATGGGAGAACCGGAATACAATTTGCAATGATCCCGGGGTGGATCTGGTTTTTTGTGTGCATGTATCAATGCAGCTCTGAGAATAGCCCACTGACCTGATTCGGTGAATGTGGTGATCTCAGAGTGCATTGAACCCGGGGAAGATAAAAATGTGAAGGAGAGGAAAATGTTCTGTGGCTATTCACCTGTGAAAAGAGATCATTGATCCCCAGCGAATGGAGTGTCTGGGGAAAGTGAATAGGACGCCGAATTGCCTAGGGAAATCTGATGGTGGGAACTAAATTAAATACTTTGATAATTTTCCCAGCGATTGCATGATTATGCAACCGCGTCTTTTGTTCAGAAAATGCCGTTGCTAACCGACATGATGCGGTTTCCGATGAAAATCTCATGGGTTAACGAAATGGAGTTGCCGTATGGCAAAAAGGTAGCTAAACTCAATTATGCATTGTCTGCATAGAATAATGAGTGTAGCTATGCGTCCTTTTGGAAAACATGATTTTCAGGTGAGTAGGTTAGTAGGAGGAATTGGGGTTGATTTGACACGCTGTTAGCGGCCGAAATAAGGCGGAAACAATGGGTTGGTTCTCCATGTAGTATAGAGAACCCCCACACTGGCATCGCTGATTAAGATTGGGTAATTACAAATAACTCTAACCTCAACTTTTCCAGAACGAAAACTTAAATGCCGTTTTTCTCGAAACACATTTTTTCCGCGCCGTGCAGCGTAACCCGTGAAGTTTTCAACCGATTGACTTGAAATTTTACACAGATATTCTTGAACTTTTTGGCCCTTGCATAAACTTTCAATTTTAATTCAGGTTCATCAAAGAAGAATTCCATATTTTAATGGAAAACATGTTGGTCCTTGATTTCAGATAACTACTGGGACCTGAGCGCTGCACGGCGCAAACCCGAGAAGTCAAGTTTGGCCCGCTATAGCATTACAGTTTTTTTTTTTTTTTGATTAATTTTTTTTTCGTACACATTTTAAGGTCTATTGTAATACGTAACTTCAGAAATTGCCATAAATGCTTTCAGTTGTTTATAAAAAATGATTGAAAACACGTCGTTTACAGGAATTTCCCTCCTTAAGGTTTTATGGAGCAGTTGCCAACAAGTGTAGAATCCGTCCACAACTAAATGTCATCAATCGCCAACGACCTTTAATGGCGAAAGGCATTGTATAGTTTAGAAAGCTTTACGGCACCACACAGTTCCAAACGAGATAAAATATTGATGCTCACGGGAACGACCCTGAATTTAGAGCAACTTATTTGTATGTTTACTGGATGATCGCAGATCCATCGAAAGCCACCAGAATTTTTGTAGTCAAGCTATTCTGTCTAATCACAGCATGGTGTCGCAAGAAGAACTCCCGAGAAGAGCCACACTGTTTAGTTAATGACATATACTGCAATTCTACATATTCCCCGTCGGGAGCCTCTGGCGCAAGACTAATGACCTTGCCCGGAAAAAACAAATCATTATGGAAAATTTAACAAGCCTTAGAATTTGCTAAATAAGGCCAATACCGATACCCGGTTGTAGTGTTGTTGACCTATGATGATTATATCTATATTTAGCTTATCCTTAATTGTATGTTGGCCTATGATGATTACGTTTATATTTTGATTATCCTTAACTTGCGCGATAGTTTTGATTCGGATATCTAAAATATAAGATATGATCAGTGTAAGTGAGAATAATGTTTTTCTATGCCAATGAGACAATACATATTGTAGCCGTAAGTGCTTTTGTTAAAAATAAGTCAAATCAGTCGATTCCATGGCTTTCACAGAAATTAGGAATCTTTCAAAACACATCTAGTGTCGAATTTTGCATACATATCTTCCATACTTAAATAAAACAGGTGTTCTGCACCTGGAAAAATGTCAGTCCGATATATTAATTGTTCAGTGTCATCACCGGCGCTTCCGACCACCACGGATACCAATCGCGTCTACTGTCGAGATTAGTTTAGTTTAGTGGGGCTACCACCCCACATATTGGCTTAATTGAAGCAACATAAGTACCTACAACTGAAGTATATATAACTTACAAACTAAAGAACGTAAAACTGACTTAACTAAGTTCACCAAAAAAGAAAACGTTATTGGGCAAATACACGGAATCGAAGCCATGCATCTTTATTCTATGTGGTATTCGGGGACATCCCAGATCCTACCGACGTGGAAAGCCAGTATTACCTAAAATCTAGCTTCCGTGATGATGTTGGTAAGTACTATTACTATTATTACTATTCCAGGCGTACCGTTTTGAAGTGAGCATTTTTTTTTAAAAGGTAAAAAAAAAATGTTTTGGGGAAAGTATAAAACATTTTATTCGAAGTATTGGTCATTGCTTTCTACACATTTCGACCACCTTTCTGGCAATTTGTGGATACCACGCCAATAAAACCGGTCGTCTTTTGAGGCAAATCATTCGGAGACCCAATTTTCGACTTCTTCGTAGGAATTGAAATGCTGCTCAGCCAATACGTGTCCCATCGATGAAAACAAATGGTAGTCGGAAGGAGCCAAGTCTGGTGAATACGGCGGATGGGGTAACACTTCCCAGCCGAGATCTTTTATTGTTTCTTTGGCGGGTTTTGCTGTATGACTCGGAGCATTATCATGGAACAAAATTACCTTCTCGTGTCTTGTGGCCCATTCTGGTCGTTTTTCGACCAATACATAGTTCAAGTTGATCATTTGTTGTCGGTAGCGTTCGCATCAACTGTTTCGTCAGATTTTAGAAGTTCATGATACACCACCCCCTTCTGGTCCCACTAAACACAGAGCATTGTCTTTTTTCCGAACCGATCAGGCTTTGCAGTCGATGTTGACGCTTCTCCTGGATGTACCTATGATTTTTTGCGTTTAGGATTTTTAAAATAAATCCATTTTTCATCACCAGTCACAATTCGATGCAATACTGACTTCCTTTCGTGTCGTAGAAGCAACGTTTCACATGTGGTATTTCGCTTTTCCATCTGCCTGTCACTCAAATCATGTGGTACCCAGTTTCCACACTTTTGGTTCTTTCCTATAGCTTTTAAACGGTCAGAAATTGTTTGTTGCGCAACAATTAACATTTGTGCCATTTGTTTTTGACTTAAAGTGTCATTTTGATCCAATATTGCTTACAATGCGGCGTCTTCAAAATTTGTTGGTGGTCTTCCATGTTCTTCATTTCGCACTTCAAAATCATTATCTCTGAACCGCTTAAACTATCTGTTGCATGTTGCTTCCGATAGAGCATGATTACCATAGGCCTCGACAAGCATTCGATGCGACTCTGCAGCACTTTTCTTCAAATGAAAACAAAAAATTAATGCTTTCCGCAAATCATCATTTTCTGCAGCCAAATAAAAAAATATATAAGGGCTCATTCACAACAAATGTTCCCTATCGATACATTTGTATCTTGACGCTCACTTCACACCGGTACACCTGGTATATTAGCCTGTAGGAACCCGGAAGTTCATGAACTCACCGACCCGACTCCGCCATCGTTCCCTGTCCTGTGCGCTATCCTTCCACGCTTGACCGTCTGATCTGATTTCCTTGTTTTTCAATCGATTTATTGCGTCTACAACTGCGTTGAAAGAGGACTTTGGGATCTGAGGCTCGGCTGTATGTACGTCTGGTGCGTTTATGATGGGTGCGCACATTTAGCAGGTTTTCAAAGTACAGCTTCACGATATTGTTTGTTTCTGTGCCCAGACAGCCGTTTGTGTCTCGAATTATTTTGGCTCTCCCTCGGTATCCTTTTCTAATTGAATTTATGCCAGCATACAAACCTCTGATGTTCTGCACTCTGTCATTTTCTGGGATTTTTTTGATCCGAGTCTTCGCCAAGTCATTGTCTCTTTCCGAATTGTGGATCCCTCTGAGGCGTTTACGTTGTTCGATCTGCGCCCTGCACTCATCCTTAAACCAATGTTAGGACTTAATTGTTTTCTTAAATCCTAATCCCTTTTGGGCTGTTTGTTTGATTATGTCTCTGATCGATGCCCATTTAGTGTCCACACTATTGGCTTCCCCTCCCTCACGACTGCCCTTCTCTAGGATGTTGAATCTATTTGTTAGTTCGTCTTAATATTCAGCCCTTTAGCGCAGGTCTTTTAGTTTATCAATGCCGATATTTTTGCTCCTCTCCCGTGACTGGTCATGGGCGTTGCTGCGAGCCGACTCCTAATTTTGTCTGTCACTAGAAGATGGTCGGAGGGGGTTGCTCCTCTATATGACCTTACGTCAAGGATATTCGAGTGGTGTCTTTTGTCTATGAGGAAGTGGTCTGTTTGGCTACCCGTTGCACCATTGGGTGATATCCACGTGGCTTTATGAATTTACTTGTGCTTGAACATTGTGCTTTTCATTGCCAGATCTTTTGACGCTGCGAATGGGATAATGGGAATTCTTATTAGACTTTCTTTACCTATAGTTAGTTGGAAGATGTCTTCCTTCCAAATTTCCGCATTGAGTTCCCCGAGGAGGTTTTTAACATGGAATGATGAGATCCCATCAAATACTTCCTCTAGGGTCTCGTAGAATCTGTCCTTCATTTTTTTTCGTCGGTAGATTCTGTTGGAGCGTGTACGTTTATGAATATATAATTGTACCATGGGCCCTGTATTTTTAGCACCGACATTCGGTCATTAATAAATTGCACATATTTTACATGGGGCGTAAAAGCTTCTGGCTTATGATGAAGCCAGTTCGGAGGTTATGTGAGTCGGTACCTGCACACGTCAGTGTAAACCCTTTGTTTTCGGTTACATGATGTGGGAGTCGGACTTCCTGAAGCGCGACGATGTCCAGTTTATATTGTTACGCGTTTTCTACGACCGTCTGTATCGCGCCTGGTTTATACGAGGGTTGCCTCTTATGTTTCGGGATTTGGCAACCCTAGTGTTGCAATCCGGCAATTGACAGCTCTGTCGTAAAGTTGGACATTTTTGAGGTTATACGCACTCAGAACGTTTTGACATGCGAGCGCTATTTGTGTTGTTTACAGTAACTTAAAAGATTCATCTCGGCCCAAAAATGGAATTAAATCGTCAACATTTTCGTGCGATTATTTTTTACAACTTTCGGCGTGGATTAACTCAGCAACAGTGTATGGATGAACTTAATTCAATTTTTGGCGATGAAGCTCCATCAAGGACCAGTGTTTATCGACGGTATGGTGAATTCAATCGTGGTCGTAGTTCACTCCAAGATGAATTTCGTGAAGGTCGTCCAAAATCAGTTATTGTTCCGAAAACCATTGATGCTGTGCGCGAACTGATATTGGAAGATCGTCATGTGACCTATCGTGAGATTGAGACAACCTTAGGCGTTAGTGGGACCACCATACATTCAATATTGCACAAACATTTGACTGTCAAAAAAATTTGTTCACGTTGGATCCCACACAATTTGTCAATCGCCCAAAAAAAGGCTCGTGTCAATTGGTCGAAAGAAATGCTCAAAAAATACGGTCGCGGTGCTTCGAAACACGTCTATGAGATCGTGACAGGTGATGAATCGTGGATTTACGTGTATGAGCCCGAAAGTAAACAGCAGTCGACTGTCTGGGTGTTTCAAGATGAGCCAAATCCAACAAAAGTTGTTCGCGCACGAAGCACTTCCAAGCAAATGGTCGCCTGTTTTTTCGGAAAAACTGGACATGTCGCAACCGTACTACTAGAACAACGCAGAACAGTCAATTCTGAGTGGTACACAACCATTTGTTTGCCAGTTGTCTTCCAAGAAATCAGGAAAACCAACCGCCGAAGACGGATCACTCTTCACCACGACAATGCGAGCTCTCACACATCGGCTGCGACAACTGCATTTTTGAGCACCCAAAACATCGATTTGATGGGTCATCCGCCGTATAGTCCTGACTTGGCACCGAATGACTTCTTTTTATTCCCGTACGTAAAAAACAAACTGAGAGGTCAACGTTTTTCGACAATGCATGTGTTGGAGATACCTCAATCAGAGTGGCAAAAGTGCTTCGACAATTGGTTCAAACGCATGCAAAAGTGTATAGATCTTCATGGGGAATATTTTGAAAACCAATAAAGTGATTTTCGATGATCAATATTTGTTTTTGTTCTCTTATCCCAAAATATAAAAGGCAACCCTCGTATAACGTTTGAACATTCCACGTCCCGATGGGTATATCACGCTTTTTCCGTCTTTCCCTACGTCTTATTTTTGCCGAGTCGGTGTTTTTTGATGATTTGTTCCCTTATGGTAGTCTCGGCTCATCACACCTACGTCTACCGGATTTTTCGTGGCATTGTTGTGTGTATATTGATTATCCGTTTTTTTTCCCACGAGTCTTGGGGCTTCAAATAGCCCGCCATATGCTTACTGTCCTAATTCGACCCGCTGTCAGAGAAGCGCCGTTATAATACAGCCGGTATACCTCTGCCTGCAAGCCATCCAATGGGCACGGTGACGTGAAACACCCTGGATTAGGGGTGGTAGATCTTTGTGTATTACTTCTCACTAGCCTATCTGACATGAGTGACCCTACTGGAAGCACAGAACAATGCTTAATGATCTCTCCATGTTGGGCTTAAACTCCAAAATGACATTAAGACGTCTTGTTACGTTGGCGCACCCATCGATAAGTCTTTTCAGCAGGTATTGAGAGGATGTTCCGTCAAATAGAGATTGATAAACAAGATCATCATTACTAAGAGATCTTTTGGCGATTCAAATCTACTCGGCGACAACGATTACAAATGGACTCACAAGAATCTTCCATGGCCGGAATCTACTATCACCTATCCAATATCACCTATGGTCACAAAAAGATGAAAGTGAAATAGAGTGACATCAATACTGTAGGTTCGAATCACCCCGAGAATAGAGCGACAAGTTTGGGACGCGATGCATCTTTTGCTGGCTAAAACCTGCAACTTCTGTTTTATAAAATAAAGTCAGGAAACTGATTTCGTAGAATTCTGTATACGTACGTATTATTGTCGCCGCTTGTCGCTACACCTCGGTTTACGATTGATGGGCACGCTTTTTTCACCATATATTTAGAAACATAGTCCAGGAAATCGATTATTCGCCATTATCTTAATTAGATCGATAAACAAGTACAGACTACGTATACCTCAGATTACAGAATAGCGAACAAGATACAAGTTAAACAACAGACGTTCAGCGCATTTTGAAAATACCTGTCTATAGGTCGATGAACTTCAGGATTTCCAGAAACTAATTATCAACACACAAATAGACGACCAGTTACCGTATTCTAAAGCATGATATCTGATGCTAGCACCAGAACACATCGCTTGTTTTTGCTGCGATAAAAACTGTCAAACTAAACCCTTTCCGCCATCCTTTCAAAATCAATTTTTCTTACCAGCCTTCATAGCATTTACAATTTATTTGCCTCGACAATTGGTCGGCACCTTTAGCAAGCGCATAAATCGCTTCTAGATGTCAAACCAAGTGCACATCCATCAGATTCGAAGTGCCGTCTTACTTCAAATTGCGAGTACTTATTTAAATCTTATTTCCCAGACGTATCACTATCTTCTCCTTTGAAACTGCACAGGAATGCAAATCTTTCTGAAGGCTAGCTGCACTTCAGACAATGCATCGAGCAGCTCTCGATGCCAATAACTCAATTCACATTGTACCTCACAGATATGTCGTTGTTTTGTTGACACTTTAATGCAACAACTCGTCCGAGGCATATTAATTAATTGGCGGAGAACTATTCATGGACTTTGTACTCGCGTCCAGAACCTTTGGAATCCAACAGTGATACGCAACTTAAACGTACGGATCGCCTTCAACTACGAACACATGTTTTATGCTCCAAGCTTCTAGTCAAATGTGCGATCACGTTCAATTATAAGACTTTCCGTTGTTGTTGCCTGGAGCTGGCGGGAATTAAGTATCCAGCAGATACGTGATCATAGAGTGCACGGATTAGGCGGGCTAACACATTGTCACTTGATGATGACTCACATGCTGGGAATCCGCGGACACGGGATTTTTTTTTTCATTTCTCATTTCATTTTCAACAACGTACCCCGACCCCTTTTCTCAGTTTTCGTGTTGCTCCTTTCATTATATCGCACATGACAAGAATGGCAACTTCCGGTATTGTTCACCCAAGACAACATTGTTCAAGACGAGACATTGACTCCTATGAAAATGTGACAGTCATGTCGATAGCTGCGTGTTTGTAATTCAGAGAAAAAAGAATTCGCAGAGTTCCTAGCAACATTGACACTCATTAATTATTATTTTAATTGAGCCGCGTGCGCGGATTTGCGTCATTCGTGGAAGCAGGTAGCAGGCAGATGGCAGCTGTGCCAGAACAATGCCACCACTAACCTCCAGCTTTTAATTGTCTTTACATGATTCGACTGGAAATCAATTTGTCGATTGAATTGTGCCGCATGATAACCAACTAAGAAAACAGAGACGAAAATAAACACAAGAGAGTGTCGCGAATGCTATATTTGGGTGTAAGCTACAGGTACCATGACAGAGCCTTTATGCACTCCACCGATAGACTGCTTGCAAATGCGGATCTCTTCTAAAACACCCATCAGTCTACGTTCGTCAATGCCACGATACCATTCATTGAAAGAAATGCCATTCGTCAAATTTGTCCAAATGTTTAATTGTGTCATTTGCTGTTGTGTCGCATATGTGATTATCATTATAATGACATCCGTGTGTTTGTTATAACAAATGCTGGTTGACAGTTACTCGTAGGGGACACAAAGGCCGGTTCTATATTAGGCCGTGTTGTATCCCCCACAAATTAGAAACACCTGCAAGGTTAGAAAGGAAGGACCGACGTTCCAGGCGGGATTGGAAGTTGATTCATCGAAATGTGTGAATAGAAATTTCATCCATCGACTGAGACGAAAGAAGCGATGGAATATATTTTAGTAACAAGTTTGACGAAGACAACTTTTCAAAGGCCAATGCGCAAAACGGTTGTATTGGATTTTGATGATCGCATAAATTATCATGAGATAAACTATTTATGAGCTGTTGTCGAAGAATTGGTTATTTGGTTAGCATCAACATGAGATTTTGCGCCAGCTTACATCTAAACGCAGACGGATAAAACACAAAAGGTGAACCATAAATATTGTTTGTTTAAACTGACTTTCAAAAATCTCTAACGAACTCTTGCATTCTTTTGATTTTCTAAAGGAGTTATTTAATCGGGTTTTTGATAACGAATGTTTTGTAATTCCAAAAATATTGAAGAGTTTGTTGGAATTCGCAGTAGTGATGAACAACCAGTAAGCAACATAGGAGTACACCGTATACCAGAGCATTAATGTATATATGTTAGCAGTCCCTACTTCAGTAGCTAGTTGGGACATTCTCATGCCTGGTTTGATGTATTTGTGGCGAAAATACATCAGAACCGTATACCTTAGCGATAACATAACAATTCACATCAGTGGAGTATAGTCGAGTTTAAAAATGAAATTCTAATCACGGTCAGTAGCATGATGGGTAACGCTTAGGAAAAACTTTTTTCGTGATTCAAACTGTCATAGCGTCAGTTCGAATCACACGTTCTTCTTCACTATTATTTCAAACGCTATATATTGGTGATTTGGTTTTTACAGTATGGCTTCTTCATTAATATGGCAAAATGCTAATGTTGCCGAATTCGAGGGGGGTATTGTTGTCACAATACTTTGTCCATTACCCTCCATCAAATCCAGTCTTTTCCTGTTGGCAGTACGTTGAGGTGCTCGTTTTCATTCCAGGATATCCGATCAACGTGTTTGTGATTTATTACCAGTCAGCACCGAATGCCCAAGTCAATGAATTCAACAAGATGTACCAAATAATATCTAAATGAGTGGTATTCAATGCCCTTAAAATCGAATGCTACCTCTTGTCATCAAAGACGAATGACAATTTGAACACACTGATCAAACATCATTTGCATCATTAAAACCGTGCAACTCTCAATTACTGGTACTCTAATGCATTTTAATTCCAATGAAAACACGGCTGCGAAAAGTGCGGCCAAATGTTGTAGGCCAAAAGGCAAAACAAAACCAAAAAGAACATATTGTACAATTTAGAGTGCTTGTGAAAAGCCAGTAAGTTAATACAAGAAAAATAAACGCAAATCCGGCTGAGCATTTTGTCTTAAGTAAAATCTATATTTTTTTTGTATAATAAATGCGTATTGTAAACCAAAAAAAAAGTGCCACCAAATATATTGGATCACATCATCATCGTCATCATCATCATCGGTACTACAACCGGGGGCCAGTCTTGGCCTTATTTAGCAAGTCCTGAGGCTTGTTAAATTTTCCATAATGATTTGTTTTTTTCCGGGCAAGGTCACTATTCTTGCGCCAGAGGCTCCCCGACGGGGAATCGAACCCCGGTCTCCCATGTAACAGGCGGGTATACTAACCACTATACTATCGAGGAGCTATTGGATCACATCACCTGATCACAATTTACCAGACATACGTCCCCTAAACTAGAATTCTATTCTCAGAGTCGATCATCTAAAACAAAGCTCCATGTATTCATCATCATCATCGGCACTACAACCGAGATCCGGTCTTGGCCTTATTTAACAAATCTCTCCACCGGTCCCGATTTCGAGCCGATGTTATGCAATTTGGCACTCCCAGACCGTGGGCGTCCTGGTCTACGCCATCCCTCCATCGCATACAAGGTCTGCTACGCTGTCTTCTTCCATACATCCTACCACAAAGGTCTTTCCGGCCAGGTCTCTCTTCGCTCATTCCAGGTAGGTGTCCCGCTCACCGGAGTCTACGGAGCTTGATTTTTCTTACAACATTACCTTCAAGGTAGATTGCGTACAACTCATGGTTGTAGCGTCTCCGGAATCATCCTACCTCACATATGGGGCCAACAATTCTTAAGACATTCCTCTCGAACGCGGCTAAGAGTTCAGAGAGCGTTTTATTGACCACACATGTCTCGGATCCATACACGACTACTGGTAAGATCATGGTCTTGTACAGTAGTAGCTTGGATGCTCTGTATAATTTTCGGGATTTAAAGAGCAATGATAGACCATAGTAGGCTTTGTTGGATGTTATCAGCCGTCCGCGTATTTTTTCATCCATACTGTTATCGGCTGCTACTATTGCCCCAAGGTAGTTAAAGGATTGCACTACTTCAAATTCGTGCTCCACTACCCTGATAGTTTAACCAACGTCAGGTCTTTTCTTCGCAGAAGTTACCACCGTGTACCTGGTTTTTCGCTCATTAATCTGCAGTCCCAGTTTTTGTGCCGCCTGCTCGAACTGGGTGAAGGAATTCTGTACAGTTGATTCGGTTCTACTGATGATGTCGATGTCATCTGCGTAGGCAAGTATCCGGCTGGACTTGATGATAATAGTCCCTCTACTTGTGACGCCAAAGTCACGGATTACTTTCTCTAACGCCAGGTTGAAGAGAAGACAGGCCAGACCGTCCCCTTGTCAGAGTCCATTAAAGATGTTTATTGGTTTGGACAGCAATCTTGCCATTTTTAGTTGACTAGTTACGTTGGTCATGGCCAGCATTTAAAGTTGTATAAATTTGTTCGGAATGCCGAACTCTCTCATGCCATTATATCGTAGGTGACCTTAAAGTCTATAAATAGATGATATAATGAAATTTTAAATTTCAGACATTTCAATCGCCGATTGAAACCACACTGATATGAACCAATGATGACTTTAGCGTATGGGGCTATCCGATCTTGTAGGATAGAGGAGAGTATCTTATAGACGGTACTGAGCAATGTTTTACCCCTATAGTTGCTACACAGTGTGATATCTCCTTTCTTATGTATGGGGCAAATTATTTCACGACGCCAATCTTCCGGCATCTCCTCTTGCTCCCATACGTGCACCCCGATCCCATGAATTGCGTGATGTAACGCTACCCCTCCTTGTTTGATCAGCTCAGCTGGTATGCCAACAGCACCGGCGTCTTTATTTGATTTGAGCTGTCTTATGGCTTTTAATGTTTTCTTAATGCTTGGTGGCGGCAGCATTTGGTCTTGATCTTGCATTGGTGGAGCCTCCAATTCTTCCGTGAGCTGACCATTTAGCAATTCATTGATGTCCACTTCCCATCGCTCCAGAATGCCTTCAGGATGGTGATAAGAATACCCACTTTATCCTTGCAATAAGTGCAGCGTGGTGTGTACTGCGTCATACTGCGGGTTATTTGGTAGAACCTCCGCGCCTGGTGCGGACCACCCTCTCTGCTTTTCTCTATTTCACAGACAATGTTTTTTACCAGGCACTTTTCTTTTGTCTATGAAGCTTTGTGTCAGATCTACTGAGCTCTTTGTATTTCCCTTCGCGTACCCGCGTCCTATGAGACTGCTGCATTCAGTCGCTAGTTTGCGTTCATCATCAAGCCAGTCGCTCCGATCTCTATGACTTCTGCCTACGATGGAGTTGGTAGTACTAATGACAGTATTCTTAAGGCGTGTCAATTTCTCTTCTACGCCCGGCATTCTGGCCTCAGGACTTACTCTCCCTCCGTCGAGCTCTAAGAGGGAGAGTCTTAGCGCATGACCAACGGATTTACTGATATTCTCATTGCGCAAGGCAGCCGTGTTGATTTGAACCTGAACTGCTGATGCATTACGCGTCTGTAAGGTTGGAAAACTATACCAACAAGATAGTGAACCGAGTCGAGGTTGGCACCTCGGTACGTTCGTACCGTTATCGGGCTCGAGGAGTGGCGGCGATCTATCAACACATGGTCAATTTGGTTGCGAGTGGCTCCATCAGGTGATACCCAGGTGGCTTTGTGGATATCTTTACGCAGAAACGTGGTACTCTCAACGACCAAGTTTTTTGATGCTGCCAGTTTGATGGCTCGTAGTCAATTGTCATTAGTGTTCTCATGCAAACTATCGGAACCTGCGTAGTGCCTGAAAACCATCTCCCAACCTATTTTCGCATTCAAATCACAAAGAGCGATTTTCACATCGTATCTTCGACACGCATTGAGGGACCGTTCGACGTTCTCGTAGAATTCTTCTTTTTTGTCGTCAGGGGACTCCTCCGTAGGTCCGTGAACGTTTATGAGCCTCATGTTCTTAAACTTGCCTCGCATGCGAAGAGTGCATAGCCTTTCGTTTATTGCATTAGGGCCGATGATGGCAGGCTTCAGTTTTTTGGCTGACTAGAAAGCCTATCTAGCACATGGTGTTTTGCATGACAGCTCTAATAAATGTCATACTCATTTCTTTGAATAACACCACTCCCCATCCATCTTATTTCTTGTAATGCTGTTATGTCAGCCTTATATTGGGACACGGCATCGGCTACCTGCTGTGCAGCTCGGGCTCTGTATAGTGAGTGGACGTTCCATGAGAAAATTCTTACATCGTTTAGCTATTTTCGTTTCCGTGGTCGTCGTCGTGTATCCGGTCCCTATCCGATACTTGTTAAATCTTTTTTTTTTAAATAATTTGTTTTTACGGGCAAGGTTATCAGCCCTGCGCCAACCTTTCTCAGGATGTCGCGGCATGGATTGGTCCACCACTTGGCGGGTGCCAAAGTAGCTATCCAGGGCTGTCACGTGTAGACTGCATGTCAACTTGGATTGAACAGGGACAAGGATCGTGCTGGCCTTCGCCAGGTTGAAAGCAAACAGTGACTTTGCCTTGTATGTTCGGTCTAATCCCCCCGATTCGACTGAATGCAAAAAAGAGTATTAACATTAATTGGGGACTCAAGCATAAATATGTTAATTCATTATAATATAAAAGCTGGATATTGTGGTCGTCTCCTTTCTATAAAGATTATCCCGATCCACTGAACGTGATGAATATATTACACCTCTAAAATATTTTCACGCAGTAGCCACCATCAGTTCATGCCGAAAGTGGACTTCAGGTAACACAAACAATCGTTCTTTAACCGAATCACACGAATGTGGAATGATCTGCAGAATCACGTTTCCTAGTCAATAAAATCGCCAGTCATTCAAGACCAAGCTAATCGATATATTCAACGTCAACGAAGTCAAAATCTTCACTACCTTCATCAGAGTTTGCACCTCATGGCTATCAGACTCTGGAATAATAGTATTCCCAAAGCCCAACTCAATTCGACAGCCCTACAGGATCTGAAAACATCCCATACACCCTCAGTTCAATCTCAAGCGCCAGGCTGTGAAAGGCAATACGTTGCATGTTTTACGTTCAACAGTAGTATTGACGAAGGATAAAGCTATCATTAAATCACCAAATGGATTTTCACACAATGTCTGATCTCTTGTTGACTCGGCTTCTGAGCTGACTTTCAGTACAAAATAGGTTGTGAGGACCTTTGATCTACCAATCACCTCAATACACATTCCAATTATTGGAGTTAGAAGTATATTCTCAGGTCAAACAGAAGGTGGTGTATCAATCACCTTACACTGAGCTCATTCATCATTATATGCAAAAGTCGTTACTCCACATCTTGCCAAAAATCATCGCCCAAATTCATTTCGGTCTCACATCAAAAATCTAGAGCTAGCAGATCCTCAAATCCAGTGAAATCGGCCTGCTTATTCCCGATTACTACGGCCAAATTATCAAACCTCGCCTCAAGACAAACAACAACTCAGAACCAATTGCCATTTGGACCACTTTTGTGTGGACAGTTCTTGGACCAGCCAATGAATCAGCCCAGCCATCACATCATCACATCCATTAACTGATTTCAAACTCCCAACTCCATGGCTCACTCATCGTGACCTCACTCATCTTAGAAGACGAATCTAACGCAATCAACTTCAACCGACTTCGTATCGCGCTACTCATACTTTCTCACTAAATATGTGTTGTTGACATTAAAAGCTTTGGGGACGTTCAGTTCCTTGCTTTTTGGTGTCGAGTTCAACGTTGGCCGCGAGTTGCAGGCCCTATGGTGGGACTTTGGGACACGCGTCTGTGGTCGCGTGCAACGTTCTCAGGTAAGTAAGTTCCTTGAAGGTAGGAACCTTACCTGCGCGGGATTGTGCGTTCGTAGAACGCTACAACTTCATTTTAGAAGACGAATCTAACGCAATCAAACTTCGTATCCCTCTACTCATACTTTCTCACTAAATGTGAGCCACTCGGCCATATGAAATGAATTTCATTGCCAAGTCCTGGTTACTGTCGACCTGATCACTGTGTTATTCTCAAAAGACAGTGATACAATAAAGCTCAACGGTTCCAAGACTACATCTTTCAATGATTTATTGCACAAAACTCAACTCAAAAATTTCTGGCGTTCTTCTCTACGACGACGTTACGGCAGACATTTCAACAGTTTTCCGTCAAATATAAGTCCACCCGGATGGCTGGAACTAACAGCGCCTACTCTGGATTGACGAGGACGTGGTTGAGACTCTCAGCACACACTCTGGACTGATGGCGACCTCAATCTACTAGCTCACGACGGTCACCTACAAAAAACGACTAGTTCCTTACTTAAGAAGTCGTGTTCGCAAACAACTACTTATCGAAGAAAAGGAAAAATTCTGACTAGCCGAGGAGCGCTTACAAAAAGAGAACTACGTTGATGACACATCGGCAATTCAGGAAGAGGCGATGTACTTATCAGATCACTTTCCATTGGGAAAATGAAAAAGCAATCACTCAGAATTCCTCTAAACCTCAAAACCTCTTAGCTCTGAAGATTCGTACGCATTTTCCGAATCCACTTCTAAAAATTCTAGAATTATAAAGCTGACAACGGGGGAATAACTCAAGAACTCAGCATCACGAAACAAACTATCGTCTCACAGCAGCTCAATTATTTCCCAGTTTTTTTGTTTTTTTACACTAAGACAAAAGGGGATTTTGGAGTACCCTTCAATGTCAGATCACAGTGCAAGCGACACGAGAGGAAGTGGGTGGAGGAAGGAGGTATCGATGTACATTGGCCTTAAATGCTTGGACATTACAACGACGAGGAAACACATGATCAGGTATAGCATTCCACACTCGTGTGGTTCGGCTAAAGAATGACCCTCTATGTTTATTTGTGCGCCTGAAGTTGACTTTCAACGTGAATTGATGCGCATTCACAGATTGACAGGTATCGCAAGAAAAGTTGTTGAGTCTAATATCACCAAAGGCAAACTTCTCGTACAACATCTAATGGCTAATAAAGATCGATTGGGACGACACCTTGCCACCAGTAAATATTCCATAGCTAGAAAATGTCCCGACAAGAATTATTACAGCTTTATCAGCTCCGAATTCCTCAATGGATAAAGTTCTTCTTAAACACCACGAAAGTCGAACTTCAGCAATTCTCCATGTTGCAGTCGACACCAGCCTTCACAGCCCTATTTACCAGTTCACATAACTCATCTGCTCTAAAATATGAGTTGCACGTCTTTCTGCTCACAAAACTCGTGAAACTCGTCCCTACAACTCTCAATTTATCGGGTGTGTCAGTCTTACTCTGGAAAGATTCCTCAGCATTTTTAGTCTGCATCACCAGTGAACAAACGCGCTGGTAGCAGTATATTAAAAATCTGGAAATTCATTTCAGGGAAAAGCAATCTCATTTATCAAGGTAAGGTTATCAACAAATCACACCCTCTGTCGTAGTTCTCAGGGAGGTTTAAGCGGCGGGAAATCTCCGAGTTGGAGGACGACTTCGAAATTCACAGCTCGGCACGGACAGTAAACACCATTCAGTTTTACCAAAGGAGTGCAGACTCGGCTCTGGTCATCGCTGATGCATACGCTTAGACAATGCATCATGGCACACAGCTCACTCTGCCCTACATTCGAAAGAAATGTTGGATAATAGGTGGATGAACAACTATCCAGGTGTAACGTATATACCAGGTATATGCATATGTTTTTTTTCGAATTAACTAAGAGATGGCGCCAACTAAAAGTGCGCAGCGTATTAATTTCACACAAACATCATTTTGTTCGTCTGAGATTTAACTACAAACACACACACGTTGGGTCCGCCAAAAACTAGAGCGTCTTTGTTTTATCGTTCAGTGATCATGTCGAGTTTCGTGCCTGAAAAAGAACATATGCAGCACGCATTGCTTTTCCTATTTAATCAAAAGAAAAAGGTTGTCGAAAGTCATCGTTTGCTGGTAGAAACGTATAGTGAACACGCCCCATCAATTAGAACGTGTGAGACATGGTTTCGATAATTTAAAAGTGGTGATTTCAATGCGAAAGACAGTGAGCGCTCTGGTAGACCACAACAATATGAAGACGAGCAATTGCAGGAGTTATTGGATGATGACCCAACTCAAACTCAACGGCAATTA
This sequence comes from Microdon myrmicae, assembly GCA_963931805.1. Classification (NCBI taxonomy): domain Eukaryota; kingdom Metazoa; phylum Arthropoda; class Insecta; order Diptera; family Syrphidae; genus Microdon; species Microdon myrmicae. Next base: position 45,714,160 of record OZ007498.1, on the reverse strand, counting down.
GCAGAAGCATTACATGTGTCAGGAGAAACGATCAGCAGACGTTTACGAACAATGGAGAAAATCAATAAACTCGGTAAATGGGTCCCACACGGTTTGAATGAACGTCAAATGAAAAGTCGCAAGTCACTTGTGAAATGCTGCTTCAACGTTACGAGACGATATAATTTTTGCATCGAATTGTGACGGGCGGCGAAAAATGGGTTTATTTTGAAAATCCGAAATGAAAAAAATCGTGCCTGACCTGACGAAGCTGGTCCTTCAACACCAAGGCCAAATCGCTTCGGCAAGAAGACCATGGCTCTGTGTCTGGTGGAACCAGAGCGGTATTGTGTATTATGAACTCTTGAAACCCGGCGAAACCTTTAATACACGCTATCATCAAGAAATGATTAATTTAAACTACACATTAATCGAAAGACGACCGGAATGGGCCAGAATACATGGCAAAGTGATTTTGTTACACGGCAACGCGCCGTTTCACACAGCAGAACCAGTGAAAGACACCTTGAAATCGTTTGGGACATCCTTCTGCACTCGTCGTACGTCGCGGACTTGGCCCCATCTGACTATCACCACTTCGCATCAATGGGGCACGCGCTCGCAGAGCAGAACTTCAGCGATTTCGAGGAAGTTGGAAAATGGCCCGACGAATGGTTTGGTGCGAACAACAAGCAGTTTTTCTGGCATGTTAATCATAAATTACCTGAAAGATGGCCCGAAATGTGTAGAAGCCGATGGCCAATATTTTGGATGAAAAAAAAATTAATTTCTAAATTGAGGTTTTTTTTTAGCAAAGAAACCGGAAAAAACTTATGGATACACCTGATATACAATACAATACACAAATGTCTCACTTGCGCTCTCACAGGAGGCATCCGCTCAAACAGTTCAACGGTCAGTTAACTGCCTCACATGTAACTCCATTTTCAATCGACACATGAGTGGCTTACGCGGCCATTTCAGCTTAAATTCATCCAAAGACGAAGAACTGGATGTTACAAAGGTTAGATTGTACTCTTTGTACTCTTCGCAATCTGAGCTGTTCACCTGGAAACAAGGACTGATTACAACCCCGAAGGTTTCTTCAAAGCCTTCCGAAGATTCACAGCTCTTCGAGGCATCTGCAAAACTCTGAGAAGTGACTACGGGATGAATTTTAAGAGAGCAGCCAGCATCATCAAACAGCACACGAAGGGTGCCTGCAAAGAATATGCTCAACTACAACAACAGTTCGCCAATGATGGCACTTAATGGATCTTTAACCCACCTGTAGCCTCTCACATGGTCGGAACATGGGAAGCGGTATTGAGATCGGTGAAACAACATCTTCAACATATAACCGTCGACACCTTGCTCACCTACGAGGATTATTCAATGTTTCTCACACAAAAAGAGGCGGTGCTGAATTCCCGTCCTCTCAGCTCGCTCTCAGGTGACCCAGATGATCTATCATCCCCATCACCCCAGGTCATTTTATGAATGGTGGAGCAATCAACACCATTCCAGAACCAGTCATCACTTCGGCTTCAATGTCAAGGCTCTCACACTTCCAACGCATTCAAGAAAGACTTCAACACCTTTCGGAAAGACGGTCAGCTGAATGCCTTAAGTCACACCAATCTTTATCGACGTGGCAAACTGCTTGTGATTCTGAGCATCGGTTTTCTTGTAACAGACTCATCCAACCAAATGACCACCCACCAGCATAATTCACCTCTATCTCGCCTCTGTGACTCACCAGACTGGTCACAATCAAGACATCGACAGCCACGGTCACCAGACCCAAATTAGTTTGGCGAAACGAAGAACCTTCTCATACGGATGTCAACCTATCCGCTCAGCTATTTTCGAACATTATAAGATACTGTTGGGTTTACCTTGTATGTCAGGTGGGTTGTCTTCCCAAACAGTGGTATGTTTTGTTAGTTTTGTTACGTTGTGAGAAATTCAGCAGGCATATCCGGGAAGGGTGGGAGGATTATAGCCACAGGATTCTCAATCAAATTATGCTACAGATAGTTTCTTTTCATGGTTATCAGGTTCAGTTGGAAGCTTCAAAGGTTTTAATCACGATTGGGCAAATTATTAACTCACCGGATGGGTATTTGATGTTGAAGCTGGTGCAGTTCCTGATTTTGTATTAATACGTCCTCACGTGCTTTGGTATTTGTTACTTCCACTCTCTTTCTTCACGGGTGGACCTGATCTGTTCAGGTTGTTAATACTAATTTAGTTATTGAATGATACGTTTGGTACTATTGAATTGGCCATTGGATGTTTCAAGAGGACCACAAGCATTTGAAGAACCGTGTCCCTTAATTCCTTTTTCGAGCGCAGGTTGTTGTACAGTAAAAGTTGTCGTTTTCAACATTTTCGCCGTATTGCAAAGTAATTTGTTGTTGTGGAAGTTATTTATATACCGTGGAGATTTATTATATGAACTGTTCTAATTTGCCAGCAACTTAGAAACTTCAGCGCTGGACTGCCAGTGGTGGAGACGTCAATTGATTACAAATCAGCGAAATTGTTTTATCAGTTTTCCTCCACTGCCTGTGCTGCACATGTGCATACAGTGTTGTGAACAACTATAGACTCAAACGTAACTTTTCAGTTGTCTTGAAATGAATAATAAACTTTGTTTGATAAGTTTTGTGGCAAAATATTGTCAATCGACAACAACTTAGGGAAAGCCCTTTAATTGCTTTTTTACCATTAATTTTTTGAAAGAACCCAAATTTCGCCTGTGACAAAGTATAAACTCGAAAAAGTATAAATAAGGAAGCACGCATTGAATTCGCTTAAACACACACCCAACACTGTGAAATGGGATCTCGTGTGATCTTTAGTGATGAGAAAAATTTAATCTGGGCGGCGCCGACGGCTCCAAGTACTATTGGCATGATCTCATGAAAGAAAGGAAAATCATGTTACGCGGGGCTTTAGGACGAGGAGGAGTTATGGTGTGGGCAGCTTTCATTGGAAATCTGAAAACAGAAATTGTTTTTATTTCTGGAAGAATGGACGCCAAAAAGTACCAAGAAGTGTTGGAAAAGCATCCTCTTCCTTTAATAACCCTAACAGGGGACGAAGATATCATATTTCAACACGACAACGCACCTATCCATACATCACAAACAACAACAACGTGGTTTCAAGAGCTTGGAAGTATACTTTTACGGTGGCCATCTATAGAACAAGACATAAACCCCATTGAGAACCTGTGGGGGATACTGACAAGGGGGGTTTACGATCAGCTGGTGCGACGTTAATGCACCAATCGACCAATCGCTCGAAAAAGACGAAACAAACGTACCATCATCCGCAAAACTGAACACTCTGTTAACCGTTGACTCCAAGAAATCATTTATGTAAAGCAAAAACAAGGCTGGAGCCAAAATAGAACCTTGAGGCACCCCGTAACTGACAGCATACAGAACCGAATATTCGCCGTCCAGAACAGACGGGATCGATCGCTTCTCGAGGAAGCTCTGCGTCCAGTCGCAAATCTCCTGGGAAAGTCCATATGAATGAAGTTTGCTCAGCAATGCCCCGTGCCAGATGCGGTCAAAAGCCTTGTAGATATTCAATGCGATCCCCCTTGACTCACCATGCCGTTTAATCGCAGATGTCCATATATGGGTTATAAGGGTCAAACGGTCTCCCGTGGACCGTCTGCCACGGAATTCGTATTGACGATCATTCAGAAGTCCGTTGCACACCAAATACTTAATTAACTCGGGGTTGGTGACCTTTCCATTATTTTAGATAACATAGACAGTAATGCTATCGTACGGTAATTTCGTGGAAGACACTTTTTCCCTTTCTTTGGAATTGGGGGAACTCGGGCGACTTTTCAGCAGACAGGCAGAGTTCTTTGTGCATAAGATAAGCGAAAGAGTCTCCCAAGAACCGGTGACAGCTCTGGAGCATAGTTCTTATGAACCATTGCTGCTATTCCGTCGGGCCGGTTGCCTTCCTACAGTTCAGTTCACATAGAATGCGTGGTATAGTACGCGGGCGGAACCTCACATCCCACATCGCAGACGACACCGGCGCGATCACTGGTGGCTCCAAAAGACAGATCTCTAGGTTTGAATTCGCGGAAAATAAATTCGCCATCACATTAGCTTTATCCTTTGAATTTACGACAAACGTGCCGCTGCCCGCCAGTGAAGCAGAAGAAGAGGGGGGAGCGAAGTTACTGCTGAGAGCCCTTGATATTGACCAGAAGGGATGCGAACCAGTTGGACACTCAAGGAGTTTATTGGTCGCTCTGTCCTTGCAAACCTTTTTCGCGGTATCAATCGCCTGGTTACACACATTTCTGATTCTAACAAAATTCGTTCTGTTAACCTCGGTGGGACTGGAGCGCCACTGTTTAAAAGCTATATTTTTTGCCGCGGTAATATGCTCGGATTTTTATCAAACCGAGGTTTATCGGATGAACTTCGTTTGATGGAATGTGGAATGTAGATCTCCATCCCGAGCAGTATAATCTCTGTGATCGACTCCGCGCATGCGTTAATATCGGAGTCCCAAAGCACACCCCCGACCAAGGAAAGGATCCGAAGAAATCTCGCAAATCGTTCCAGTTAGCAGCACCATACATATACATGGCAAAGCTGCTTAGGTCCGTTATCCCTTATGTCAATGACCAACTTTACCGACAGTAGTCAATGACCGGGTACCCGGGTACCCATTCGTCGCAATTTTACGATTGCTCGGCCTAGTAGACGAATTTCGGTCCCATGTCTTAAATCATCTCCATTCAAACGTTTCTGAATGATAATTACGAAATTTCAATGAAAAAAAATTTTTTTTTACTTTCAAATTGACATTTTAAAAAATCGTCTACTAGGCCGAGCAATCTTGAAATTGCGACGAATGGGTACCCGGGTACCCGGTCATTGACATAAGGGTTATTCGGTTGAAATGTAAGTGGTGGTGCGACCAATACCAACCAGTGATTTGAGTTTCCCAGTGGCACAGCAATCTCCATGGTATAAATGCTTGGCTCGGATGTCAAAAACAAATCCAAGGTGTTCGCATAATCACCTCGGGCATCCGGCACTTGCGTAGTTTCCTCCACAAGTTGAGTTAAATTGCGGCTAACAGCGAACATCTCCGTCAGCCTCCTCGGTTCTGTTAGAATGTACCAACCAACCGGAATTGTGTATATTGAAATCGCAAAGGAACTGTGTACATTAAAATCACCGGGTGGTTGATCTATATCCAGTCGACGGTACGTGAAACATGTTCGAAAAATATCGCTGGTCGATCATCGTGCGGGGAGCGAATATTAATAAATAAATAATAATAACAATAACAATAAAGAAATTTAACAGAGTTCCTCAGCGAAACCTTCAACCACATGATGTCCATGTTATTAGCTTCTAACCTGTCCATTCTATGGCTAGCCAGATTGGACCGCGTGAAGGCGCAGAATCCACCCTTAAAATGGAATCTGTAATGTAAGTCGTATCCTGAGCAACGAAGATATGTCGAATCAGTTGACGAAACGACCTGGGTTTCGGTTGGGGTAAAGATATCAGGCTTCGTTTTTTTCAAATATTGGTGGACGGCGTTTACATTTGTATTAGTGAAACCGATGTACCTGATGTTACAAAATGCCATTACCAGTCGAGCGTCGACAAAGCCTCGAAAAGAAGAAGCTCGATTATGCCATGACGAATTTTTTAAAGTTTGGTTAGTTATCATAATATCTGCATGATGTTCCCCCTGACATAGTCCGAATTGGGAACTTGTTTTCCCTTGGGAATTTTTTATCTCAGAATGTACCATCATGACTTATTTCCGTGTCAGTCCGGGCCATCAGCCAAATATCCGAAACACAGTCGAAGAATATTCCCGAGGATATCGCGGAATGTACAGAGTGACTTGATGGTATCTCACCTTGGGACCGACTACCACCTAAACCACCCTTTTCCCGAACCGGTCAGTCAGCCAAGCTCCGAAAGATGGCTAGGGATCTCTCCCGACCACATCACGAGGCTATAGCTTGATGGGGTGGTATTTCACCAGGTGGCAAGGCGTTGGGACCCCATCTACCACTCGGCCCTAAGTCGCCTCTTACGACATGCCCGCCTAGCTGTGAGTATATTCTAACACTCTATATGCAGGGCCGACTGGTGTTATGCCCTTGTAGTGCTTCAAGATCCTTGCCGAAATCCAGGTCACATCCCTCCCATAACGAATATTACGTCGCTTAAACACCAAAAACTCTCCAAAGATTATAAATCAATCGAGAGTATAGTTGCGCGAGGGACGTGCCAGAGGTACGAGAAAGAGGAATAAACAGACACAAGGAAAGGAAAGGGTAGACAGTTTACCCAGGCTGCACTTCACTTTTCGCACTTTCGACAGCACTAAGAAGCGCGTGTGGTGATTCGTTTGAATGCTTCGGATCCCACAGGCAACACTGCACGTGTGTGATGTTTGTTTGCTTAATGGCCCACAGTATATATATGGATAATGCAATTGAGTATATTGTGTTTATTTAAGATTCCACAATTGATCCGATGGTCAGAACTCGAGTCTTATTATGAAAATGATGCGAGCTCTTGATATCCAGATTGGTAATCGGCGCACATTTTCTGCTGATGAGCCTTATAAAGCTATGGTAAGTCATCAAGAGCTAAAATCTCTTGACTCCACTTTACAGGCAAGGGCGGCAATGCAAAATTCAGCTGAAAATGATTTCCATGAAGTGGTGGAAAGCGTCTTATATGGACTTGGCCCTGCTGATTAGTTTTAAGTTCAAGTCAACGCTTTTTAATAATCGAAACTTCAAACGCGTTTTTCTCAAAAGTACTTTTTTGAAATTGGTGGCATGATTATAAAAAACTACTCAACCAATTAACTTAACTTTTTTTTTATCTATTTAGTAACATAAGGCACTGCCAACGAAACTAAAAAATATAATTAATTTTAATTTCCTTTTGGAGGCTTTAAGTGTAAAAATAAGAGTGACATTTTTAGATGTCTCTTTTTAATTTTTAATTGCATTTTCATCGATCACAAAGTATATATAGTGTAAATTATAAACTTTTTTTATTGGACTGTTTCACATAAGAAAAAAAAAACTTCAGAGCGCTCACCAGTTACCGTTGCTAACGCCACTAGGCTGACTTTAACATTCTGTATTATTAAATGTGTACATTATTTTTAGTAAATAAAATGTTGTGAACTTTAAATATTTACAAATAGTATTCTACAAAGTTTTGAATTCCTGAAAAATTCGTGGATTTTGGGCCTTGTAAATGGTGAGATCTCCTTAAACGAGAATCTGCCTAGATAGTCGTTGATAAGTCGCAAGTTTGCTTTGTGAAAGTCATAGTAGTAAAAATTAATAGGTGGCGTAGACGGTAGTGAGGAATCGAGGAAAAGGGATAACGAAGTAGTTTACAGGATTCGTACGTCTTGAATTTTTTTATCCCACAAGGCTATAAATAATACCTCTAGATTGTGCATGTGGTCAAAAATAAATGATTATTCATACTATATTTCAATTTATGTAAACAAAAAAGGATTAGATTGAAGTTATCAATTGCTCTAAAGTTGAAAAAATTCGGGATATGGTATAACAAAAAATTAGTCAAGTATTCCTAAATAATAATTACTGACATATTACGCATTTAGTCAAAACTTTTAACTGAAATGGAGTCTAAAAATAAAAAAGAGAACCAACAGTTGGTTGCATCAGTCATACCAGTCGCACTGCCTCCCTTCAGTTGTCCTTTTGGTCCCTTATTAACCATCAATCCAAATATTTAACTGCCCCTTTGGTATTCCCCATAAAACTTGAACTATGTTGATCAGATCGATAGTATCGCCAATTAATTTCCCGTAATTCACACAATTACCGAGCCCCGTGGCATACTCCAGCCAATTGGCAGTCGTCGCGCGACGTAAATTGCCCTCAGATTGCCGCTATCAATTTAACCAGCGCATGGAGTGCGCGTCATCATCTTCGGCTGAACAAATTAGATGGCTTCCCCGAGCAATTATATGGGCACGGAGTATCTTACAAATGCATTGGCCTTAATGGCGTTGAACGTCGTGTGCCTGTAATTACCGATCTATCGGCGGCAATCGACTACTTATACTGGTTGCTGTTCAGCGTAACAATGGCGGCGATTTAAAACCCAGTAGTTTCATTTTCCAGTTTTTAATTTTTGAATTTTATTTTTCAATTTATCGGTTTATTGTTGTCGGCCTAATCCGATTCTGAATACAGATGCTGTGTCTCCTAAGCAATTTCACGCGCTTGTTGGTGATGAAAAGCGTTAACGCCATTGTACCCCAAGAGGATCCTTTGCATTCATACCGACCGGACGGATGTTTGCTAATTAAGAAATTTGATGTGTTTTCGACATCTTCCCATTTGTCGCAGTCGCTCTCCCTCAATTCGAATTCAGTGCATCGGTTTTTGTGTTTTTTCAGGTTTCCCTGTTGTCCTTTTTTTGCATTCGACTGTCAGTCATGGGTGAACTCGTTGTTTGTTGAGAACGGAGAAAAATATGATAATCGGTTAAATCCTTAAATCCCATCACTTAATTCGGTGTGCAGGCTGGTAAATGACTAAACGGACAAGCGTATGCGTGTGAGATGTCCTTTTTGTTCGCATATAGATATATGACATGTGTTGTTATTATTGAATTATTCGCATAATAGGATTAAAGCATTTTCAATAAGGATTCCCCGTCGACATTGCACGCTCGTTGGCTTGACACTGGTCTTTCTTTTTTGTGCCGCCATCTTCTGTGAGGCAGTGTTGTAGATTTGCTGTGTTACTACTTTTGTTATTATTACTGCTGAAAGGATAATAGAGGTTTTTCCCTTCTTAATTATTGTCAATGGTGTATTGAAGAACATTGGTAATAGATTTGGTATTCGGTGTGAATTATGAGGAAAAAAAATAGGATTCACGACAGTGTAGCTGATTTTAACTTTAACAGCTTTATGCTTAAAAAACATTATTGCCATGACTATGCTATAAGGTCAAGGCTTCCTAAAAGGGATTTCAGATTCAACATTTTACAGGAATTAACTGGTGTATTGCATTACCGCCGCAGTAATTTATTATGGTCTATTGAACATGCACATGCGCAGTCACACATGCGAAATCTGATCAAAAAAGGACAAGCATTTCACGGACTCCGTGTTGGACCTTGCGTTTCCAACATGTAGTATTACGCTGTCATGCTGTAAGAATTGTGGTCGATCTACTAGGTAGTAATTGTTGCTACACACCAAGTATATAATAAAGAAAGCGCGGTGAATATCGAGGGGAGTGATTTATTTACTTATAAAAATCAGAGTCTCTTCCGTGTCTGGAAAGATAGAAAGCCAATAATTCAAATGTATTAGAAACACATACATTTTTGGCTGGATATATCTTCAGGACGATATCGGGAGTGGATATAAAGCTTCTGTGTTATTGACTGTCTCGTCGATGATTCGTATCTTTGGCTAACCTGTACTCACTCCACGTTACTGGAGTAGAATTCGTTTTATTGGGTGTGCGGTTCAAAGACGCTTGAGGTAGATTCTTCTGATTTGGCACTACTGAGATAGTTAGCAGTTTCATCTTTTCTTTCCATGTAACCCGGCTTATCTCTTTTCGTTAACACATTTAATCCTTTTTTACATGGGTGGGCTGAAAAGTCTCCGACCTCAACGTGAAGATAGCAGCACTCGTCAACAAAACTAGTCAATGTAGTTGTGCATCTTTTGACAGTTACTTACCAAAATTTCAGCCATTGTGGATGTGTAGTTTTTATTTGACAGTCGTTTGAGTGAGTCGATGTGAGTGTTTTTGTGAAAATGGACAAAATTGAGTATCGAGCTGTCATTGAATTTTTGTTTTTCAAAGACAATCATCCTCTTCATCGGCACTACAACCGGGAACCGGTCTTTGCCTTATTTAGCAAGTCCTGAGGCTTGTTAAATTTTCCATAATGATTTGTTTTTTCCGGGCAAGGTCATTAGTCTTGCGCCAGAGACTCCCCGACGGGGAATCAAACCCCGGTCTCCCGCGTGACAAGCAGGCCTAACCACTATACTTTCGAGGAGCCCAATTTGTTGAAAGACAATACGCCTACGCAAATCAAAGATGACTTGCACTCTGTGTATAGGGACTCTGTACCATCATTTACCACAGTGAAATTTTGGGCCGCTGAATTTAAACGTGGCCGTGAGAGCTTGGGAGACGATGGACGTTCGGGACGTCAAAAAACTGCAACATCATCATCATCGGCACTACAACCGGGAGCCGGTCTTGGTCTTATTTAGCAAGTCCTGTGGCTTGTTAAATTTTCCATAATGATTTGTTTTTTCCGGGCAAGGTCATCAGTCTTGCGCCAGGAAAAAACTGCAACAACTGACGATAATATCGCTAAAGTTCACCAAATGGTGCTAGACGACCACCGAATTAAAGTGAGAGAGATAGCAGAGGCCCTGAAAATGTCCAAAGAACGTATTTGTCACATATTAAATCAAGATTTGAGCATGAGAAAGTTGTCCACGGGTTGGGTGCCGCGAATGCTCACTCACGATAGACCAAAAACGTGTTCGAGTGAACATTTCCAACGCTCTGTTGGCGCAGTTTGGGGGCAATAAATTTGAGTTTTGGTGCCGATTAATTACTTTCGATGAAACTTGGATACACCATCATACGCCCGAAACAAAAATACAGTCAAAACAGTCGACTGCAAAGAGGGAATCGGCTCCAAAAAAGCAAAAACTATTTTTCGGCTGGGAAAGTGATAGCGACTGTTTTTTGGGATAGTCATGGTGCTATCTTAATCGATTATCTTCAAAAAGGAGAAACTATTACTGGAGCATACTACGCATCATTACTTAACCAAGTCAAGGCAGAAATTGCGGAAAAACGGCCCTATTTGCAGAAAAAGAAAATCCTGTTCTACCAAGCCAGTCTCACACCTCAGCGATTGCTATGGCGAAAATCCACGAATTACGGTTTGAAATGCTTCACCACCCGCCTTACTCACCATATCTAACCCCAAGCGACTTCTTTTTGTTCCTTGATCTAATAATTACGCTCAGAAGATAGAGATTTTTGTCAGCTTCGTGAACAGTTATTTTGCAGAGAAAAACGTGTACTATTTGGATGGGTTAGAGAGGTAGGACCATCGCTGGGAGAAGTGTGTAGAGTTACAAGGAGACTATGTAGAAAAATAAAAATAAATTTTAGGAAAAAATGTCATGGATCTTTGTTAGGTCCGGAACTTTTCAGCCGGCACATGTATTTTCGAAAACTAATGTTCATGACATTTTCGCGCTCAATAAAAAAAAAATTAAAAAAATGTGAAAAGTTGCTTACATTCGGCCACCAATAGTCCTATCGTCCCATCTTCATCACTGTCGCTATTATGTAACAATTGGTGAAGTTGATCGAATACTTGATGACGCATTCTTGCCGGAATATGTGGCCTGGAAATTTCGATTGTAATATCAAAAATTATTGGATGTTTTTGCTTATCGTACAGTAACTCTCAATATTTTCAAGACGTGTTTTTCGTTTCTAGAAGTTTTTTCGACTCTTCGTCCCCTTCCTCTTCCTCTAACAGCTTCTGATAGCCGAATTCAGTTCGTTTTCGTTAATTTATTTCACTTAAACTCTATTAGATTATTCTTTTCTAATTAAAGTTAAAAAAATAAATAATTTTTTTAATCTATTCGACACTAGCGTAGGCTACTCCACATCCTGGGTCGGGTTGCAACTGATAGCAAAAGTTTAAAGTCTCCCAGCGTTTACTGTTCTGTTTGAATGTACACTAAAGTTCACAAGAATGCCGATTTCATTTGCTGGATGGTTGATATGTACCCAATCGAGGGTATGTAAAAGGTTTCGAAGAGTGGCGGCTAGTCGATCGTCATTTGAGGAGCAGCAAAGAAAATAAAAATATTTGATAGTGCCTCTTAAAACGATTTATCGACCTAACGTTTCGTTTGGCAAGGTAAGCTAGATACGATGAAGACCCGGCCTCAACCTGATGAAGATGCAACCTCCTTTAAAATTAAGTCTCACGTATGAATCTGATCTGAGGTAACAAACATATATTGAATCGGTTGTTCTGTCAATCTGGTAACACCAATAGACCAAGCGTGGTAAGGGCGTATACATTCGCATTCGTGAAACCAAGTCCTTGATATTACAAAATGCTGTCACCAGTTCAACGTTGTCAGCGGTTTTTAAGGGTACCGGATTCCTTGGAGATGAATTGTTTACCGTTTAATCTCATATTACTTGCGTGTATATATAATTCGGTTTATATGCGTTCTACAAGACAATCCGACGGATCGCACCAATTTGCGGTTCATTCCCCGACGGCGCGAACATCTCTGCATCAGAACTCGCTCCCTTACAGAGCGGAGAAGCTATGGACTCCCCCCCCCCCCCCCCCCCCCCCCCCCCCGCGCAAGTGTTCCCGGAGTGTTATAACCTGCAAATGCTCAAAAAGAATTGCAACAGTTATTTGGTGGCATCTCAGGACGCCGTGTCGGCGCTATAGGTTCGCCTCTCCCGAGAGAAATACATTTAAAAAAAAATTGTTCAAGAAGTATTTTTCTCCAGAATTCCTTATCTAGAGGATTCTGTAGCTTTTTGCGATCGTAGTGGAGAACGTGATCCACTAGGAAATGTAAGATTGCAACCACCACGACCGCATTTTCAGAAGGGTGTCTTAACTTGCTACATAAACTGTAATTGCGCCATTAATTCCCTATTATATACCACTGAGAATTTTTCGATACTGTTTTTTTCCTCTCTGTACAGCACACTACAATCAGTAGATTTTCTAGGTTAGGCTAACTTCTGTAACATGGTCACAGCTTTCTCCCAACTGTATGGAATCTATAGGATTGCTAGTTGGAGTATCACTGGAGGCTAGAATTGAGGCCAATCAACCACTTGTTCCAATCTTTTTGATGGATTCAAGAATTTTTCCGACCATTTCACACAGTTTGTGGCTAAATGAGGTGGTATTTCACTAGCCGGCTAGTCATTGCGGCTCAACCTACCACCCGAACATTAGTCATCTTCAACGATAAATTGTGATTTACAGGTGATAATTTGAAATAATATCATCATCATCATCATCATCATCGGCACTACAACCGGAATCTGGTCTTGGTTTATTTAACAAGTCTGAGACTTGTTAAACTTTCCATCATATTTTGTTATTCCGGGAAAAGGTATTAGCCTTGCGCCAACCTTTCTCAAGATGTCGCTGCATGCATTGGTCCACTACTTGGCGGGTGCCAAAGTAGCTATCCAGGGCTGTCACGTGGAGACTGCATGTCAACTTGGATTGAGCAGGGGCAAGGATCGTCCTGGCCTTCGCCGGGGTGAAAATACTCAGAGACTTTGCCCTGTATGTTCGCTCCCAACCCCTTGATGCTTTGATAGAGTCCTTTAATTGACTGCCTGATTTTTTAGCCAGCATGAAGTTTTCTATCCACATCAACTATCCACTACATATAATGTTCATCGCATTTGCCAATCTAAACCAAAATCCAACTGAAGCTATTTTTTACCGTATGTAGAAATAAAAGTTTCATTTGTGACTTAAAGTTACAGCGACTTCTTTCCCATATTTCCGGAGCAATACAAACACTTGAATGCTGGAATCTCCCAAAAGTTTTTCTCTGGTGTCTTTTCACACACCAGGAGACTATTTTCTTCTGTGGGAAGATCTTGCAACGTCTGAATTTGCGAAGGTCTTAAAAGCTTCCCGTGCTGGCGGCTTGTATGCATAACTCCATGCACAGGGTGCTACACAACTGTTGGCGTCCTCTCCTAACATAAATCCTTGTTGTGACCCAGTTGCTGGCTTCGAGGGCAGACTCTGAATTGCAACCTCCCTCGATTTTGATTTCCGGGCTTCATTTCGGAAACCTCGAACTGACTACTGTTCTGACCAAGATTTTGTGCTGTTTTTTTTTTTTTTTTGAAATTGGAATTCGCCAATCGGGAATGTTACATAAGTTCTGGGATTCAAGACTAATGTACCCTCTTACCCATATTTCTGTAATTAAAAAAAAAACAAGAAAATAGGAATCGAGGTGTACGTCGATATCCTCTTTTTCAAACTTCTCCTTCCCCTTTTGCTGAAAAGTTTCCGACCTAACAAATGTATGACATTTTTTCTTAAAATTTATTTTTATTTTTCTAGATAGTCTCCCTGTAACTCTACACACTTCTCCTAGCGATGCTCCCATCTCTCTAACCCGTCCCAATAGTACTCGGCGTTTTTCTCTGTAAAATAACTGGTCACGATGGTGATTTGACAAAAATCTCTGTCCTCCGAGCGCAATTTTTAGTTTAGGGAACAAAAAGAAGTCGTTTGGAGCTAGATCTGGTGAGTAAGGCGGATAGTCAAGCAGTTCAAACCGTAATTCGTGGATTTTTTCCATGGCAACCGCTGAGGTGTGAGACGATGCGTTGTCTTGGTGAAACAGGATCTACTTTTTCTGCAAATGTCGCCGTTTTTCCGCAATTTCTCCCTTCAGTTGGTCAAGTAACGATGCGTAGTATAGTCCCGTTATGGTTTTTTCTTTTTGAAGATAATCAATTAAGATAACTCCATGACTATCCCAAAAAACAGTCGCCATCACTTTCCCAGCCGAAAAACAGTTTATGCTTTTTTTGGAGCCGATTCCCCCTTTGCAGTCCACTGTTTTGAGTGTATTTTTGTTTCGGGCGTATAATGGTGTACCCAAGATTCATCGACAGTAATTAATCGGCGCCAGAACTCGGATTTATTGCGCCAAAACTGCGCCAACAGTGCGTTGGAAATGTTCATTCGAACACGTTTTTGGTCTAACGTGAGCAAACGTGCCACCCAACACGCGGACATCTTTCTCATGTCTAAATCTTGATTTAATATGTGACAAACACATTCTTTGGACATTTTCATTGCCTCTGCTACCTCTCTCGCCTTAATTCGGTGGTCGTCTAGCACCATTTAGTGAACTTTAGCGATTTCATCGTCAGTTATTGCAGTTTTTGAACGGCCCGGACGTCCATCGTCTCCCAAGCTCTCACGGCCACGTTTAAATTTAGCTGCCCAAAATTTCACGGTGGTAAATGATGATGCAGAGTCCTCATACACTGAGCCCAACTCATCTTTGATTTACGTAGGCGTATTGCTTTTCAAAAACAAAAATTTAATGATAGCTCAATGCTCAGTTTTATCCATTTTCACAAAAACACTCACATCGACTCACTCAAACGACTGTCAAATAAAAACTACGCCTCCGCAATGGCTGAAATTTTGTTGAGTAGCTGTCAAAAGACGCACAACCACCTTCACTGGCTTCTATTGACGAGTGCTGCTATTTTCACGTTAAGGTCGGAAACTTTTCAGGCCACCCTCGTACAGGACAAACAGCCGGATAAACTCATAGAATCATTTTTCAGCCAAACTATACGAGAGTGAAACAGTCTGCCACCTAAAATCTTCTCTCGCGGTTATAGCCTACAGGCAACAAGCATTAACCAACCATCTACCTCTGTTTCCTTTAGCATTGCTCTTTGGGTAGTATCAAAGCAGTAATTGTATGCACGTATTATATAAAAATCTTAAGGTATTTAAGCCCAATGAAGATGGGCACTTCCATTCTCGATTATTCTTTCTTCTTCTTCCCACATCGAGCTTCCGTAGGGGTTATATTTTACGCCATTGGCTGAATTTTAGTTTCCTTCAGGATTCCGTTTTTGGGCTCGGAAATACTTTACAGAATATTTGTTAGTAGGCCGCGGAAAGTTATTGTTTATCGATATTTATTTATTTAAGTAAAGGGCTTCACCCCTGCTATCGCTATCTCATCATATATTTTCTTCATCGCATTCCTATTTCATTTTTAATCATATTCGTTTAAATTTTAAAATTCCCAAATTAAATTCCATTTAAATAATGGGGGCTACAATGGAAATACACATACTTGTGTACTTGGTTCCCCCATACGGCATCAGTTTCGATTGCTCTCATACCTTCGCAACTTGTGCCCACAATTTGTTTTACAATATTTTTCGCAATATGTTTTATAATTTACAGTTTTCTGATGGAAAAGATGAGACAAATGTCCTAGTGATACCTTGCCCCAACTATGTCGTAGAGTACTGTGGGCGTTCTCTATATCACATGGAGAACCAACCCACAATTCCTACCTAACTTCGACCGCTAACAGCGCGTCACCATAACCCAACCTGTAATCCATGCGCAAACACGCAAAAACACATCCAAATATGCAACAGCATCCGTCCCCAAATCCGCAATTGCATACATCCCCAACCTACCAAGAACCCATTTCCCAAGCTGTAATAAATGTATATCCAACTTACAACGAAACACTCACCATCTCCATCAACTACACCGAGCCGTATACATTTTCCCAAAATAGCTTCGGTTACTTCTCTATCTAAATTATATTCCTTGCTTGCGACCAAGCAATCCTAATTTCCCCCGAAAATCATAATCTGTAATAAACGTATATCCAAATTTACAACGGAATACTCACCATCTCCACCAACTAAATCGAGCCGCATACATTTTTCCCCAAAACCACTTCGGTTAATATCTTACCCAAATTATATCCCTCGCTTGCAATCAAGCAATTTCAATTTCCCCCGAAATTCATTCCGGCTCACTTCCTGCTTAAAATATCTCCTCGCTTGTAACCAAGCAACATTTAGTTCCCCCGAAAACCAATTCGGTTCCCATTCCACCTAAACCATGTAGAACCACACCAATTCCCTCTTACTGGCAAGCCACCAGCATGATGCTTCGCCTCTCCACGAAACGACCATCGCAACGATCAAGACCCTTGACCATACTTGGCGATGTTGCCGAAACCAATTTCCCGGTACACACAACCAAAGAATCCAACTCAGCCTATACGGCAATGATTCTCGGGAACTAAATTCCCTACGCAGGCATAGCAATCCTTTTCAGAGTTCCTAGTAAATGGCAGTGGGTTTGTTTAGCTATGACTCCACTGCCACGACGCGATGAACTTTTTTTTCGCTTGTAACGAGTCAGTCGAGTCACAACCACGGTCGAGCGCTCATCGCTCTCCAAGCTAACCGAGTCGAGTTTTAGCAATCAATCGTCGCAGGAGTCGGAGCTCAAAAACCCCAAGAGTCGAGTCGAGTGGGAAACCCGCGCCGGTATATTGATCAAAGAAAGAGAATTTAATAAACAATGTAACGCTAGTTGTAAAACAAGTGATCGCGGATGCAGAGAATTTAATAAACGATATAACGCTAGTTGTAAAACAAATGATCGTGGATACAGAGGACTTAATAAACTGTGTAACAATAGTTGTAAAACAAGTGATCGCGGATGCAGAGAATTTAACAAACAATATAACACTAATTGTTAAAGCAAACGATCGCGGATACAGGGAATTCGATAACAATGTAATGCTAGTCGTAAAGCAAATGATCGTGGATACAGAGGAATTAATAAACAGTGTAACACTAGTTGTAAAATAAGTGATCGCGGGCACAGGGAATTTAATAAACAATGTAATACTAGTTGTAAAACAAATGATCGTGGATACAGAGCAAACCCAAAGTGCGGATATCGAGGAAATAAAGACCAATTATAACTAAGCAACTCCGAGTGTTTTATTTGAAGTGTTTCCGCCTCGCGGATGACAGTTTCGCATCAGATTTTCAAGTGCTCGTCATGTGCCCGAAGCGCGACCTTCCAGCGGATGGCTACCAGTGAATAACTTCACGGTACGATCCAATTAGTCAAACCCTTGAAATAGTTGCAAACGACCCATACTGACTCAGCGGTGACTATCCCTTGGCTGTGAGTTCTGAATAAAAAAAAGGAAAGTAAGAAAAAAGAGCCAACGCAAAAACATTAACATTAAACTACACCAATGTGTTTTCTTTCGTGGCCTATTCCTCATGGTGACAATTTTTGCGCAGAAATCGTTGGTGGGTGATAGGAACCCGTGTCGTGCGCCGGCACCCAAACTATTCACCCCCACAGTATAGTCTCTTGTTACCCGGAGAAAATTTTTTTCTAGAATATGTAGGTTTTTTCATTATCATCTTTTTTTTGTTTTTGTTTTTTGTCGTTGGAGTCTCTTTGGCAAATAAAAATTTGTACGACACTGACTGACTTTTTGAATTCTGAAGCAACTTTATAATGCAGAGTTTTATAATACGTGCACACTTCCTGAACAGAGTCGAGTTTCCTGACAGGCTGGGAAAGCTTACGAATAAACTGCGAGACCGAGACAAAAGAGCAGTAAAATACGCCAATCTACGTTCAGAAATCTCGATTTCGAAAGCGTCCGTTTATATGGTGTCAGTTTTGTGGTTCGTAGGAAATTGTTCATGCTTTGGGTACAAAAGTGTACTGCTCGTCTTGTCGGATGTGTGAACTCTTTGCGTTTTCTCATTCTTATTTCAAGCATTTGCGTCGATGCTTTGGTTCTAACCTCTTAATAGGGTGTGCTCGTCCTAAACTATCATCGGCCAACACTATAATACCATCGTCGTAGAACTACAAAGGTATATTAGAGCTCTCTTCACGCCATAGAGACCAAAATAATTTCCCCAGAACTCTCCAGCAATTTAGATCATTTCAAATAACTCAATACATAAATAATCCAGTATTTTCCAAATCATATACCTATTCATTTCAAGTTCTAATTCATATTTTTATACAGACAACTGACGGTACAATGGCAATACTCTTGACAAGCTGGATTTAAAAATAGGTTCGCAACTCGTTTCATGTGTGGATCGATCGGAATAATAAACGGACACCGTTGAGCCCGGAAAATGAATAAACACGTGTGCTGCTATCCAGTGCTATGCAAAGTAGCTTCATTGCCCTGCCAGCCCCACAACGCCATCGGTCTCGACGGCATCAAGTAGGAATAAACACTTATTCCGCACCCAAAGGTCAAGCGGGTCTCGCTGCAAACTGTTGCTCGACTTTTAATTAATTCAAATAAATCAAATGCAACATTGAGGTACTCGTTGTTGTTTAGTAAATTGATTAAACATTGATTCGACTTGTCGTCGTTGGTCCGGCGACAAATTCACGAATCAATTTTTGAATTAAAAAACCTTACTTTCCTACATCTAAGAAATGTATATGCTAAACAGTGGCGGGGTTGTACGGGTACGCGTCGCGAAAAAGAGGTTAAATTAGAAACATTGCCTGTCACAATGAGCTAGTGGTTAATTGACTGCGCGCATACTCAATGAGCCAAAGGCTCACACATCCCATAGTGTTGAGTTGTTAGAAACGGGGGGAGGTGGGCACGTAAATTGAGAATACAAAAGCAAAGAAGAAAAAATAGCATGCCCGTCGCGAATACACGATGGCATTTGACAACAATGTCGATTCTTAAGTGCGAATCAATCGATCGTCAACGTGTAGTCGGACGCAGGCACGCTCAAGGCAAATACCAAAATTAGTTCGCAGAATTCTACAGAGGAGTGGAAGCCCACTCTAATGAGGATTTATGAGTGATTAGTTTTGTCGGAGCGGGTATAGGCTAAGCTTGAATGGAATTTTAAATTTCATTAAGACACTTACAGTAGCGGCTACCTCGGGAACGGTGTATAATGAGGAACTGTTTGTTTGAATTTATAAAGGTTGATTCCTTTGGAAGATCGGCATTTTCCGTTAAAAGAAAAAAATATCAATTCCAAACTAGAAGCACATGAATAAACACATATGGAGATGAGTTTCGACATTTTTCATTTTTTTTTAACCCCGGATGCGATTTGAGCGTATATTCAGACTTCCGTGGATCACCATACTATCTTATCAACCAGCTCGTGCAATGAATTGCACTAAACCCTTTTGAAGATTAATGAATACTATTAGGTGAGGTAAATACTCCAGCGGAAAGTAAGCACATGTCAACAAGGTTTTATCGAACCGAGCAGTCACCTAGAATAACCACAAACAAAGGTACAGTGGTCTGCATCCTGACATAACACACTAAGCAACATGCCGCCTTAGTCGACATTAGGTGCCTTATCAGAAGTCTGTGTTGTTGAATGTTGTACGTCTCACAGAATATTTTAAGTGCCCGATAGAGGCCGGACATAAAAATAAATTTGAACCAAACAACATCATCTCAGTGCAGACGGTGGCGACATCCGATGCCGTAACACACTACTCACCGTGTGCACATCATTAATTCACAAATCAAAATCTTATCGGAGAGGAATTAAAAGCCGAGACTGCTACCCCACATGCCTGGAAGAAGAACTGCCCTTGGTAGCCTCCTGCGTCTGACCACATGCTCTTCGGTGCTTTTTTCCTTTCTCCCACATAAAAATCAATGAGAACACCGACTCACCGATAGCATACGACTTCTTATAAGCAATTTATAGGACCCCATAAGGGCAGGAGGAAAACTATCCCCACTGGAATTGGTTCAGCGGATGCAGATCAATGTCGGAGATGAATGGAGGATGTTCGCTTTCATTTGTGTTCTTGATTTGCTCGTATATCGCGAATGGTTTCTGTTTTCGTTTGTTTTCAGGTTTTATTTTTGAGTTTTTTTTATTCCTTGTGTCCTGTCCGAGGACACTGTTGTGAGGAATCCCTGGTGGGATGCATCGTATTCTGTATTCTCTAAATATTTGCACAGATTTTGAGGTTGAATGGGCTTTGAATAGTGGCGCAGTTTCGATGGTCCATGGTTGGTAGTGATGCGTAGGGGTTCAGGACAACCCTGTGGCACTTTGTCTACTCAGCGCCAGTTTAGGGCCTACTACAGTATTTGCACTATAAACATATGTATGTGTGTCTGTGTTGTAGTCGTGTGTTTGCATTAGATGAATCTCTGATCCTGGGAAATGCAATGGCGATTGTATTGTATGGCAAATGCCGGAAACGTATAACCCCCATAAGGATTGATGTGATTCGATAAATTTTATTCTGGCTGTTCGACGGGTGTCCTTTATTTAGGTTTGTTTTGTATCTCCTCAATTTATTTGAAGAGATTTTGGTTGTGCGGATATCGGTGAATCGATTGAAAGAGTCATCCTGTCAAAACAAAATGTGATTATCGATAATTTATGATGTCATGGAGGATTCTGTTCATCTTTTCTATTTCCTTTTTCCTTTATCTGTTGTGTTTTTCCTCCATTCTTTGCCTTTGGTTTATTTTCAGCACATGGTAAGTTAAGGACATCCCGATGGCAATAGTACTTGGAGTGATCTGTAATTCTCATTTAAATTACATTCGTATACGGAAAGGATATTATTTGCTTAGACAACCACAAACAGAATCGAATGTTAATCGCTTTTAAGGCAATGAAGTGAGGAAACTGTGGTATTTGTTGACAAACTAAATAATGTTTACTCTGTCTCTCCTCCTTTGTACTGCAGTTTGGTCATACAATATGAGGCAGATGATTGGAAGCGCATATGTAGCCCAGAATAGAACGACTTACAATGCATTCACTTTTGAATCTGAAAGGATGTCAAATTCTGTACTGGAAAGTGTCAGTGGTGTTTTAGTAACGACGATTTTTTGATTAAAGTGAGATACTACCACAGCAACATGCAAAGTTGTGTGTGCAGCATTTGGTGCTTTTTGTACTAGTTTGACGAATGCCGTCGAACTTCGGATCAAGAGAAATTAATGGAGTGTGCGTGAAATATTGTTGATGTAGTAAAAACTACACAGTTTTCCTTTTTATATATAAGACCGTTATATTAATATCCAAAAGATGCGATGGGAAAGAGAGAGGAAAGAGGAAGAAGTATCGATGCACGTCAGTTTTAAATATGTCACAAGTTTTTCTTTAGTACACACAAATCCCAAAGCTCAGTGTGGGCAGAAGAAGAAGATGGTGATAAAGGACGTTGCGTATTTTGCACTTTTTTATTATACTTCTCTCAGGAGTGGCGTTACTAAATAACCATTGCAGTTCCTCTTTAACAGTTTCCGGTCATCATCATCGGCACTATAACCGAGAACCGGTCTTGGCCTTATTTAGCAAATCCTGAGGTTTGTTACATTTTCCATAATGATTGGTTTTTTTTTGGGCAAGGTCATTAGTCGTCTGTGACGGCCAAAACTTTCATTCTGCTTGCACTACAATCGCTAATTTTGAATTTGTTGTGGCTCTTTTCGATTTGAACTTGAAGTTGATCCAGTAATCGTCGCAAAATGATTATTTTGTATGGTTGGCTGTCATCCGGGAAAACTAGCACTTAGCACCAACTTTGTAGGGAATCTACTTGAATGTCTGCATATAATTCTCCTATTGTTCGGCACTCTACTTCGCCGAACCCGATTAGTTTTCTGGCATTCTCCTCGTACCGAAAATTGTAGGCGTTTTCGGTCCACTCCTGCATCGTGACGCAATCGCATCCCCAGGTTAATAATAGCGTCGGCCAATTGCCCGTTTACATATACCGTCTTGTGGTACACACTGCCGTCTTCTCGCACCCACAGCTGGTTTGCTCTCTTCTCTTGGTAATCCCCATTGGAGCTCTGGCTTACTGGGTCCCACTTACTATGCAGTTACGGGCTAAGTGCCCAACCTCATTGCACTTGAAGCATTTGATTCTGGCTACCGTCGGTTGTTCTGCGTCTGTCCTCCTGTGGGTAGTCTTCGTTAATCCGTTTGTAGTTCTTTATCTACCCGTCTGTTTGCTGAGCAATTTCGTCCACGTGTCTAATCAGGTTATACCTGAAGCATCTGATCGCGGATAATGTTGGACTTCCTGCACTTGTTCCTGACGTTCCGGCTGCGCCCACATTGCGCCTTGTAGTTGATATCTTCTCTGCGGTGTTATACTTTCGTTCCACCGAATTTTCTGTAGGAGCTCCTGTATGGTGTTGGATTGTACTGGTTTCAACATATCACTCATATCACACGACACTCCGAGTTGGTTATGCCTCGTAAAACATATTTCACAAGAGCCCCCTCGTCCATCTGTCCTCTCGAGGCGATCGCTTTCATGGCGAATACAAATTCCTCAGTGTTCTCATCCGCGATTTGTTTTTTATTCCGCAAACGTTCGAGGAGATCGGCATAATCTTCCGTCGAGAAATTATTTAGTAAATGGCATAGGAATTCCTCTAATGATGAATGAAGAACTCCTATGCACTAAAGTTTTGCTGCTCCTGTAGGGATTCTCTATACTACATGGAGAACCTATAGCGTTAAGCAAGGATAGTGAAGAAGGTGAATTGAACACACGATAAGCGGTTGAAAAGCGAAGCAGTGAAGCATCAGACTACTGACCGTGTTTAGAATTTGATTTCCAAACTCGAGTATATTCCACTGGTGTGAATTATTTTTATTTATCGCTTGGTATACGGTTCTGATGTATTTTTCTTATTCGATTTCTTTCGTTCGGTGTTCCTCACTATTTTTGCCTGTGAATTGTGTGTATCTGTTAGAATCGCTACAAACCAACCCACCGTTTCCGCCTTATTTCGACCGCCAACAGCGTGTCAAATCAACCCCAATTCCTCCTACCAACCTATTCATCTGTAATTCATGTTTTAAAAACGGACGCTTAGCTGAATTCATTATTTTATGTAGGTAATCCATAATTTAATTCAGCTACCTTTTTGCCATACGGCAACTCCATCCCTCTAACCCATGAGATTTCCACCGGCAATTCCAATTTATATTGGTCAGCAACAACCAAGGGCTTGGTTAATTATCGAATTCGTCAGCGTATTTCCCACGATAATATTACCCTAGCCAAAGTAGTGTCACTTCGACTTTTCCCAGACACTCTATTCGCTGGGGATCAATTATCATTTCTTACAGGTGAATAGGACAAGATACATGATCCTCTCTTCACAATTTTATCTGCCTACAGTTCGATGCACTCCGAGATCACCACATTCGCCGAATTAGGTCAGTGGGCCATCCTCAGAGTTGCATTGATACACGCACACCAAAACCAGATCAACCCCGGGCTATTGTGCTGTCCTTTTGGTTTCTTCATTCTTTCTATGCCCATCGACGTCGAACGAATTCGCAAGTATTTTATCCACCTCGATAAGCGTAGAGAATTGAAGCATGCACAAGAGAGCGCGATTACCATTGGCTGATCGTTGTGCAAAAGCAAAAATCCCATCTTCATCCCTAATTGCAGCAGTCTTTGCTCAACCACAACCGCGGCAGGTCACGCTGTTGATAGTCACTTTTCAACCATGGTTGTGTGCGCACGAGAGTGCGCACGTCCCATTAACTTATGGACTCGAAGTTTAGTTTTTCCTGAACGAAACCGTTTTTGCAATAGAAAAGACAAACTAAAAACTAGAAACATTTTTCCAATACAATTCGTGTGTGTTATTCAATGCAGTGAATTGCCACCCTTATTAAGACTAACAATACCGTCAAATACGAATAATAAACTTGTATCAATCGTTACAAAAAGTAATCAACTACGGAGTTTTAACTACTTTTATACCAAATATCAAGGATCAATAGTCATATGTGATGTGCAAATTTACAAATCATCCCCCAGGATAACGTGCAAATTAATCCTCTCCAAAATAAAACATTTGTTCCTGTTAAAATTAGCGTTTCAGCAGTTCAACAATAAAATCAATTTACGACAAATAAAAAACAGTGTTTCATTTTCACTTTTTTTGGCTGAACTTTATTTTATCGGTATAATCTGATGGAGATGGGAGTGAACCGGGTGCCCGTGTTTGGCACAACTACTTCGTACCCCACACTCCTACCAGTTTACTGATGGCTGCCATGATGACCAGTCTTCCATCATTCGTAGACATCTCTAACTTCCCGGACTGTTGTTACATATACCATGGAGGATAGTCCTGCCGTATTCCTAGGGTCGAAATCACAGAGCATCTTGATCACATCCTTCACCGTATATCCAGTCCTTGATATCGTTGTCTCCTTTATGGTGCATATTCTTTGTTCTGGCGCAGGCGTCTCCCCCCTCCGTTCATTTGCTCGGATGAGCTTTCCCCAGTTTTGTCTTCATGGCTTTAATTTCGTCCATCAGTTTCTTCACTTTGTTATCCAGTGTCGTTTCCTCTTTTATATCGCCTACTTCCTTGCTGCTCTCACCTGGTTCATTTTCGTGTAGTCCTTCGTGGACTATCAACCTGTGCAATATCTGGGATTTCTCTTGTTCGTCACGGTTCTTCGACCCGTCCGCCGCTTTCTTCATTCGGCTGGCTTTGCTTTTGGGCTAAATTTGGGCTAACTCTGGACTAAATCCCAATTCTGAAGTTGTAAAAGGTTAATTTTCTTTTTTTATTTTAATAATGTTAACAACGGGTCTTATATTTCTATTTATAACCCTGACGCTCACCACCGGGAAAAAGAGAGACCGAATGGCCGCGATGCGCTCTTTTTATACTGCATACTCAACGAACAGAAACATTAGCGTTTGTTCAGTGCCCGAGAACGCAAGTAGACGCGAGCCGTGCCAGAGTCCGGGCTACACTGAACAGAATTGTTCTTCACCACTAAAAATCACAGCTATTGGTGGGAAAGGTGTATTACAATCATAATTTATCGTTTGGTTCCTTGGAAGCACCACAAAGTGCACAATACCTTTTAATCCTATCAAATGGACAGGATGACCTTCTTTTAGTGTAATTCAGCTTTCGATGTTATATGTCATAGATCATTATGCTTGGACCATGATCGTTTCCGGTCGATGTTATCGTAAACAACCCATTTTTCATCACCAGAATTATTCGTTTCCAAAAAGGTTCGATTTCATTGCGTTTGAGATGCAAATGCTCGATGTTGATGCGTTGGATTAAATGAATTTCTTTCAATTCATGTGGAACCCAAATATCGAGCTTGTGGGGGATGGGTATGTGTGTCGGCAAGGACACGGGTTCATCGGTATTCCCTACTACTACCTACTTGTTCCCCCGAGAACGAAAGGCACCAAGTTCACCCGTAGGCTTTAGAAAAGTAAAGAGAAGTCGAGCAGGGGTATGTTGTTTGAATTAACGTTCATTTACTTATCATGTATTAACTTTACAAAAACTTTACAAAATGTGAAAATTACTCACACTCGGAACAAATTCTAATTCAATTAAGTTCCTGAATTTTAAGTAGTTGGTACTTCAAAATTATAGTGTCACAATCTCACGTAATGGTGAGCGTAGTTAATTAAACACCTACCCGTGGGTACAGCATGGGAACAGCACAACCGTTTGAATTAATAACGCCGGTAAGTAGTGTAAAGACTGCACTCGTACACGCTATTTTAAATACATGCCCATTAATTTGCGAGTACGATTCGTTGAGCTCAATGATCCGACTATTCAGGGATGCGCACTGGATGGTATGGAGGGACGTCTGTCCTCTGTGGTGGTTATTACTCGACTGACTAATGAAATGGAAAAAAATCTATTCGTCCCGTCGTGGCGGCTGAATCATAGCAGAAATAAACTTGCTTCCACTTCCAAGGAATTTCGAGTAGTGTTGCTATGCTCGCATAAGAACTCAGTTCCAGCGAATCCTCGCCGTACAAGCTGAGTTGGATTCGTTGGTTGTGTATACCGGGAAATTGAAATTGCTTGGGTGCAAGCAAGGAATATCGATAAGATAAGATATTAACCGAAGTAATTTCGGGGAAATGTATGCGGCTTGGTATAGTTGGTGGCGATGGTTAATGTTCCGTTGTGGATTTGAATATGCGTTTTGTTACAGCATATGAATTTCGGGGAAATTAAGATTGCTTGGTCGCAAGGAGGGAATATGAATTAAGTAGAGAATTGACCGAGGCAATTTTGGGAAAATGCATGCGGGGATGATTTAGAATATATTCTGTTGAATTGTATTCTGTTGCGGGTTTTGGAATGTGTTTTATTGTAAGGCTTGGAATGTATGCTATTGCGGATTTTATATGGGGAGTTGGGTTGAGGTGACGCAGGCTTCCCAACGAAGCCAAGACATATTAAAAGATTTTCAATTGTTGCCTGCGATACATTTAACCTTTCTGCAAACGCTCACAAAGGTATATGGCAAGCCGACTCGCGTATTGCTTTTATTTGGTCATGATCCACTGTGGGGAAGAAGTATTGTGCCAAACACGGACAATTAAACACTGGTGATGTTGTTGAAGTAAATGTTCTTTTATTGGTTTAGATGTATCGAAGTATTTTGATGCATTTATTTTGTTATATTCGTCATTATCTTTAAAATTGTGAATTCGTAATTTTACAGATTGGAGTTTGAAGATTGTGATAATTCGTAATTTTACAGAATGAAGTCGTAAATTAATCTAATTAGACAATGAAATCACACATACACGTCCGCTGTAATGAACCGACGACTTTGTATATCAAAACTGTTACTCACGCGACTCGCGGTTGACTTTCGCGTTCCCGTGTGCACCGGGGAGCGGGAGCGGCACGACCGTGGTGGTCGGCGGATGTAATTGGACCCAGCGATAAACGGCTCGTGCAGAGCCGACTCGCTAATGGGGTGAGTTTGTGGTGTGGTGGTAGATATCCTCTCCACTAAGGATATGTTTTTACTTACCACCAGAGAAACGTAAAGTCTCTCTTGGTGGAATAAAAAAACAGATCTCGTAATGAAGTTCATGGTGGTATGTGTGTGATCGTTTAGATCTGTGTTGTTTACCTATGCCCGAAGGCAATGGCAAAACAAGGCAGGCAGGCGGCAAGGGCAAAGGGATCGAGGAGATCGTTGTCTATAGAGTGCATCGCGTCTAAATAAATAGACGACGATGCATTGAAGAAATGTGGTAAGAGAAAAAATTAGACGAGGGCATCATAAAAGTCTTAGATGAGTGATGCCCTTGTGTAAATATACGAATAGACATTGGGAAAGGTGCTAATGGTTGCGATACTATATACAATGGAAATTGTATGTCGTATCTTGGGTCGGTGGCTGAAACGAATTTGCTTGCATTTGTATATGCTGGATAATTCGTTTGGTGGCTAAGCACGAAGTTGTGATTGTTTGTTCGTTGAATCTATTACAGCTGGGTATATAGCCGTGTTGCTGGTGATGCTAAAGTAATTTAGGTATACGATGGGTGGTCGTATACCGTATCTTGCTGAACGAAATGGGATCGAATTTTGTTGCATCTTTACATGCGAAGGAATTCGGTTTATGACACTAGACGCTAGTGTTTGCTCTTGTCCCTTGGACAAGAGGCTGCCGAGATCGTGGAATTGCCAGGGACATGCGGTGTGCACGTGCACAGCGGAATTGCTTGGCATACCCGAGTGCCGGATGATTTAGGGATTCATGATTAGTTAGGGAAGAATTCTTATAGGGAATTTGTATGCGAAGAGATGCATGAGAGCTAAGGGTTCCTTACAGGGACTTTCAGATTATAAATTTCTGTATTTAATGCATGAATCATTTAAGCTGCTAATGTGATTGCATTATCAAACTTAAGGAAGTTGGGTAACAGTTATGGGGGTTTTTCAGGTAAGTGGGCCGTGGGGTTTGGCGGAACCGCCACCCCACTTTAGTTGGCCGTTCAGAACGTTGGTCATATTTGATAGAAACATCACCACGACAAAATGTATCGTACCAACTTCGTCATTGTCTTTCTTTTAGGGCTTCATCCCTATATCCATGTGACGCGTTCTTTTCCTTATGGAAATAGAAAAGCAAAGAATGACGAAAATTTGTACTTCATGTTCAAATACCCACAAAAGCTAACACCGATAAATGAAATTAAGATCAGTTTCTGTCCAAGGGAAGCTAAAAGTAACAGATAACAAGTGCCGAAAGGAAAAGATAACCCATTGACCGAAATATTCAAGAAAATCGAAAATGTGTAAAATCGGCATTACACTATGTGTGAAATTTCAACATTTTTGACAAATCCAGTAGCGAAACTTCGTATGGTGCATACAAATTTCTCCTAACCATTGCACGAAGTTTATAAATGATGGAATGATATTTCGGAGAGGATCTAGATCTAGACCCCAATCTACCGTCTTATTTTTGAAATTTGCACACCCTAAGGAAGCTCTTAGTATTAAACCATACAAGGTTACACCTTTTCTAACTTTTTCGACCAGCCAAGCTCTGAAACGTGATTAAGGATTTCTCCCGAAAGTTTCATAAAACCTATACTCGTAATATGATCCCGTCAAATCTTACCACGTCTACCATATGAGATGTGACAAACAGTGACACCTGTAATTGTTTTTTCCACCTAAAAGAAGGTGAAGAACTATTTCTACACATTTCATCACGCGATACTTAATATTCTTTGGTTATTTATACCATTCAACTAGTACGTGTACCAGCAGATTTCCTAAGAGCCGACTAAATTGGCAGCATTTACCAAATGTCAAATATCCCAGAAGTGACAACTTACGAGAACCTCCAGACTTTTATTGATGTGAACTTTTGAAAGTACCCACGCTGAATGTTACACCGCTTAAAGAGTGCAGTTTTTTATGACTATCCGCAATTCATTTGCATACCAAAATCAAACAACTTGAAATAAATAAAAGTAGAAATGAAAATGGAAACCGGAAGGAATAAAAATAAAACCCATTACAGAACTTCCCATAGAGTATTTTTGATTATCCTCCGAGATGAAAACAATTTCAAAATACGAATTGCATTTGCCAGCCGGTATTCCCTCTTGCCAAACAAATTTATTGTGTATTGTTCGGGCTGTAAGCCCCGTGACGTCCTTATCCTTACCAAGAGAACAAACGAGGATCATGCTTACATGCGTGTGCAATATAAATCTGAATTCGCTTAGCAGCGTAGCGTTCGCTTCCATTTTGCTGCGCCTATTATTTATTGTGCCAACATTATCCGTTAATAGTGCCAAGTAGCGTAATGTTTATATAAAAATTACGCACAAAAGATTGGGGCAGATGTCTGCGCTAGGGTCTGCTTCAGTCAGGTTCAAGAGGGTTAGGCCACACATACGTTACGTTGAACGTTGTTGCTATTGCTATGCCTGTAGCTGTCGTTCTCTCTGTGACGTTGTCGCTGTCGTTGTAGTTGTCGCTGTCGTTTGTCATTTGTTGTCTTTTTCATGTTGAATTTATCTATTTATGTATCTATGCGCTTCATTCTAATCGCATTCACATTCAATTGTATCTGAACCACGAATTAACGCTGGCATAACCTAGACAAACCCTCTCACCGACCGCTCAAACGACTTCTTCTCCCTATCTTGTTTCCTTTCCGATGAGAATGTTGATACTTTCAATTTTTCAACCCTCCTCCCCTAGACGTGTGTGTCCTTATGCACCTTTTCCTTATTTCTCGCCCATTAATAAACTGGCGCGAGTAATGGCCGACAATTACCATTCTTGCATGAGGGTACCTTTTTGATTTCTGTCGCCCTTCCCGTTAATTCCCTTGTGCAGTGTGTTTGATCGATATACATATGTAAGAGCCAGGCATACAGGACGACACATGTACCTTAAGATGTTCCATTTGCCAGTGGTGTCATGTACACAATCCTGCTGTTGGGCTGTTATTCAGAAAATTTGGCGCTTGTTCAAATTAAGTACACGCTACTAACTGGATCCGATCACGCTCGGGTGCGTCGATAAGCCTAGGCACATAGACATCCACTCCCTTCTCTAATGCAAAGCCAAAGAAAAAAAAAACCAAAAAGTGGGAGCGACAGGATCATAAGCCTTATGAACCAAACAATTTTTCATAAGACTGATTTTATGGACGTACGCCTCGTACTGTTGACTCTGCGTTAAGGTTCCTATAAAAATTACAATCCTGTCACGCCTTTTGATTCACGAACAATTTCGTTTATTAAATGATATATGCGCGTGTAGGAGTTTTTTGTTTTTCTATTTTACCCCGTTTTGTGTAGTTAGCTTCTAATATGTCCAATGACTGGGGCGGGGAGACGGAACTAAAGTCGACGATGGAGATGTAGATGGAAGGGCTGCCCCAGGGGTGGTTAACTGAAATCATGGCACACCATAAACAATGTCTGGGTGTCGGGTATGCGTATGCGTAATACCCCATTTTGTCACCAACAATTACCCATTGGTTTGGCACGAAGACCATTTACTGGTTCAAAAAGGGCTTCAATTAAAGCCCATGAGCAGTTTTAGGTTTGATAAATTATTCCCTCATCGGTTGGTATGGACTCGGATACTGTTTCCGAGTTAATAAAATCTAAATATTGTCAAATAACTCTGGTTGATAGCTTTGCCCCAACCGCGATGCGGAGAGAACGAACGTAGTTGGGATCAATTAGCGCTTGCAACATTTGTTAATGTGGTACGCCCAAAAAATGATGGAATTTATTGGCTGCGTCATAGATAACTACTGTGGGGTTAGACCTACCTGATTCGTTTATAGATTCATAATCGATGGGCTGATGGTAGAAAATGATTGTTACTTCATTTGTGGGCGATTATCGTATAAAAAACATCGGTGGTGGCGTGGCTGGGCATGAGAAACAATTAAGTCCTTCGAAAACGTTTTTCTTGTCCTTGTTATAGTTATTTAGCTTTCAAGTTTGAGTGAGCCTCTATTTATTCTATTTAAAATTTGATGTAAATCGGTCCACATGCCGTTCAGGAAACAACTCGCCCAATTGGCATAAAAAAAAATTTAAAAAAAAAGTATTTAAAAACCAAGGAAATAATAAGTTCTTCTGTTATTTTTTACATTCTTAATTCATCACAGATCTAAATTAAAAATGTAGTTTAAGATGGTCAATGAAGCAGGAAGGTCGTACACTATATATTTGATATGGATAGGACGGGTTACATCAGACGGTTACAGTGGTTTAAATTTGCTAACGAAGTACGCAAATACTCTTCCGGTTACTTTGTTTTCTCTTTTTTTCAGTTTTTTAGTCCTTAAACTTAAATGGGTTTTCTTCTCCGTATCGGGGCTCTCTTGCTCCTCAATAGTATACTGGTTAGTATACCCGCCTGTCACGCGGCAGACCGGGGTTCGATTCCCCGTCGGGGAGCCTCTGGCGCAAGACTAATGACCTTGCCCGGAAAAAACAAATCATTATGGAAAATTTAACAAGCCTCAGGACTACTAAATAAGGCCAAGACCGGTTCCCGGTTGTAGTGCCGATGATGATGATGATGATCGGGGCTCTCTTAAATCGAAAGCTTCGCGAATGTTGTTGAAGGCGCTTGTCAAGTTTTCCTACATCTAACTGCAAAGACATGGATTCAATATTTTCTGTATCATGAGAAATTTGGTTAGATCCAACG
Source organism: Microdon myrmicae (assembly GCA_963931805.1). Classification (NCBI taxonomy): domain Eukaryota; kingdom Metazoa; phylum Arthropoda; class Insecta; order Diptera; family Syrphidae; genus Microdon; species Microdon myrmicae. Next base: position 45,681,919 of record OZ007498.1, on the reverse strand, counting down.
ATTTCTTGAAGCAAACATAGAATTCAGATATATGACCACCCTATTGTACGAGTTAAGCTAATTTTTTTGTTTTTGGTTTCGGTAGGTTGGTGGAAATCTTCGAAAGATACATGCCGGATTTTTACCGACTCAAACCACCTTCCGTAGGCACATACCAGGTGTACCGATGTGAAGTGAGCTTCAAGATGCAAATGTATCGATAGGGAACGTTTGTTGTGAACGAGCCTCTATATTTTTTTTATTTGCTTGCTATGACACCTGTCAAACATATCTACTATGCATCAAGTCATTGTACAAACAACACCATTATTTTTAATCCTGTTAAAAACGTCGAATTTTGTACCAGAAAATGATGATTTGCGGAAAGCATTCATTTTTTGTTTTCATTTGAAGAAAAGTGGTGCAGAGTTGCATCGAATGTTTGTCGATGCCTATGGTGATCATGCTCTATCGGAAGCAACATGCAACAGATGGTTTGAGCGGTTCAGAGATGATGATTTTGATGTGCGAAATGAAGAACGTGGAAGACCACCAAAAAAGTTTGAAGACGCCGAATTGCAAGCAATATTGGATAAAGATGACACTTTAGGTCAAAAACAAATGGCACAAATGTTAAATGTTGCACAACAAACAATTTCTGACCGTTTAAAAGCTATGGGAAAGAGCCAAAAGTGTGGAAACTGGGTGCCACAAGAATTGAATGACAGGCAGATGGAAAAGTGAAACACCACATGTGAAACGTTGCTTCTACGACACGAAAGGAAGTCAGTATTGCATCGAATTGAGACCGGTGATGAAAAATGGATTATTTTAAAACTCCTAAACGCAAAAAATCATGGGTACATCCAGGAGAAGCGTCAACATCGACTGCAAAGCCTGATCGGTTCGGAAAAAAGACGATGCTCTGAGTTTGATTGGGACCAGAAGGGGGTGGTGTATCATGAGCTTCTAAAACCTGGTGAAACTGTTGATGCGCAACCCTACCGACAATAAATGATCAATTTGAACCATGTATTGATCGAAAAATGACCAGAATGGGCCACAAGACACGGAAAGGTAATTTTGTTGCATGATAATGCTGCGAGTCATACAGCAACAAAAAATCATTTGCTACGGACCATGTCTATTTGGAACTCAGCATGTATTCTATCACTCCTACCGGAGTAACTCTCCATCTCATATGTCTCTCCAAAATCGTTCATGCAGGCTCCAATCTCACACACTCTATGGGTACGTGTACGGCATTTTCTCTTTGGCCCTCTTAGTACAAGCCGTGTGGGTGATTGACATGTTTTTCTTGTGCAAGTATTGCCGAAAGCATCCATGTCCAGATATCAGCTGAATCAAGTGGTAGTTCAGCTCGCCATGTTTTCTTTTCACCCAGGTTTCTACATCAGGTATCTGGGGGTTCTATAAAGCTACGCAAAGAACCACCGACAATTCCAACCTCAACTCCCTTTGCCAACCTGCAGTTACTTGCAAACATTGCCTTCCCAAGGACATCTAATGCATCACCCAAAATTCCCTGTAAAGAATTTTCTAACATTCATGCATTTAATGCATCATCCGAAATAACTTGAAATAATTCTTTACACGCAAGCATCATCATAAATTAGGAAACCTTATCGGCGCCCCTGTCAGCCAGCGTAGCCTGCCACACACGTTCGCAGCACATTTTCCTGGCTTTAACACAGTCTCGGAAGCCTTTTGTCCAATCGACAAAAGCAGTTTACGCATCTAGCGTCTAGCCACCAAAAACCGAATTCTCCAGCGTGTAAATATACACAAAGAATTCGACCCTTCCGCCACCAAAGATACAGTGCACAATCATCATTGTGTACCTAAATTCCTCTTAACAACAGTTTTCCTAATTGCATGCAGACTATTTATACAGCTGCATCCATGTCTTCTATGATGTCCTTTGTTCTATCCCCTTTTCTCAGTTTCGTTTAACCATGACCTCGTAGCATGAGCAAACAATGGATCAATTAGCACACTAGCTAATATCATCCCAGAGAGATCCTCTCCAATTGGTCACCACAAAGAGAAACTTCACGTTTCTCCCGGGAAAAGAAAACTCACCTTTAGCTGAGAGTGGAGTCACCATGAGTCTCTCGATGTTAATCCTTGAGTACACGAGTTGAATTCCAGCCATCAAACGGGTCATTTAGCAAGTCCTGAGGCCAACAAGCCTCAGGACTTGCTAAATAAGGCCAAGACGGGCTCCCGGTTGTAGTGCCGATGATGATGATGATGATGATGACTTGCTAGACCAACAAATTCTAAAATTCTAGATTATTTAAATTATATCCTAACTTACTGGTCCTCTGCGGACACTCCATTCTAACCTTGGGGTGACTATTGTCATGTATTGTTGCCTTTCGGCTTTGTTTCTTTTATACTCATTGCAATCTTTAATTTACTAAAACAAAGAAAATTTACAACAAAAAAACGTTGTGACTTTTTTTTCTTCTTTTACACCCAATTAAACTTACTTCAATATTATTATTATTGTAGCGAGCTTAGGGTTCGCTGGATTAATTATTTTAAAATAAATAAGAGCCGTTAAATCGATACAACACTTTATTAGTCCGTAATACAACCGTTGCTTTTTACCGTACACATAATGATTTCTTTGTAAACACTTTCTACTTCTTACTCGAGACTTTCGCTTCCGCACGTATCGCTTGCTTCACTGCCTTACTTATGACTCGTCTCCATGGTCTGTGTGTGACGTAGTTATACCGTTCCCTCATTCTGATTCGGCGTTTCGTTTCCGTCCGTTCCATAATCTCGACTTTTCTATTCCAGTTTTCCAGTACTTCCTAAAATAATCTAGTACTTTGTTTCGGACTTTCTCGAAGATTCCAGTACTGATTGTCATATGCGTCACACCACCCTCCGCCTAGATTAGTTCGTCCCGAACTAATTTCACTGGTCTCCCGGGCCAACAAAAGCCGCCAGTCGGTCGCGATGCACCACTTTCATCTTGGCGTTCGGCGGTGGAAGTTCTTGACCTTCTTCCAAATTTTCTACTGCTCTTCTTTTCGCGTCAGCTCTAGCCTGCCGCCATTTTTCCTTTTCCTGACGACGGAATTCCTCTTGCATTTTAGGGATCTCATGCGAATAGTATAAGAGAAAATGCATGTGCACACCCTTAAGCACTTCTGGGGTTTGCACATCACGTAAGCGGTCTAGATCTTCATCTTTACTTACACGCATATCATCTGGTATTGGAGCATCTGTCGATTTCATAACCGTATCCAACTGGTAGTTCCGCATCTTTTCAAATAACTGAAGAGGTTTGTTCTTTGGAGCTGACAGTAAACACCATCGTGCGTCGTAGTAATAGACTTTCCATAGATCGTCGCACGTTATTTCTGGTTTCACGTGTTCTTCTCTATAGAACGCAATGAACGGCACCTCTAGCTGTTGATTACGCCTACAATCTAGGGCTTGCTTGATCTTTCCCCCCATATGTGGTGGCTTACAATAGCGGTCTCGACCTCCAACATCCGTTGATCTCTTTTGTTCGGAAACAGTTGATTTACAAAACGCATGTTTGTAAATCCATTCAGCTTCATCTTGTAGTTCATTGGGTCCCTCTGGAACAGGCGTAACCGGAACTTCGCGCAATTGCATTCGCTCAGGAATATCTGTTTTACCGATTTCATTGTCCAAATCAGTAAAGTGACCCCTTTCCAATTCATCATTGAAATGTTTTGCCGCCTCAGTTTCCCTGTGACTACGTTCAGAGCGGCGTTCAACATCGTCTTCGTCGTCGAATAGCTGTTCGTCTATAGCCTCACATGCTGAACCTTCATCGACGTGCTGTCCCTCTCCATCACTTTCTTCATCCTGTGTACGACGCAGACGCTTGGAACGCTTTCTGCCTTCGACTTTCAAACCAAGATTCTCTTCAGTAAGGTCACAGTCGTCGTCTTCCTCTCCATCACTTTCTTCGTCCTGTGTACGACGCAGACGCTTGGAACGCTTTCTGCCTTCGACTTTCAAACCAAGATTCTCTTCAATAAGGTCACAGTCGTCGTCGTCCAGTCGGTCGGCCAACTCGTCATCATCATTGTAAATCCGTTTCAGGGAACGGCCTGAAGCATCAGTGTCTTCATCATCACTGCCGTCCTCTTCAATCGGGTTATCATCGATGAAATCCTTCAGTTCTTCACGTAACACATCATCGTCATTTTCCTCCTCTTCCTCACTGCTGTTGGCCATAGTTTTGCTCTTCCTGAGTTTCTTCCTTTCATGTGGCTCCAATTCCTCCTCATCCTCAGCTTCTTCCGCTTCCGAGTCCCAGAATTCTTTCATACACTGCCTTTGGACATCCAACTTTGCATTAAACTCTGCAGCTCGCGCGTCTAATTTTACAGCTCGCGCATCCAATTTTGCAGCTTGCGCATCCAATTTTGAATTAACGTCTGCAGCCCACGCATCCAATTTTGCAGCTCGCGCGTCCAATTTTGAATTAATATCGATAGCTTGCGCGTCCAATTTTGCCATCATAATCCTGAACATCTCCGAAATGTCCAACGGTTGCGAACTCTGTCGATCTGTCATCGTCACAATACACTTCCACAGACTTATTTATTTCGACAATAATTAATCCCACTTCTGACACCAATTGTAGCGAGCTTAGGGTTCGCTGGATTAATTATTTTAAAATAAATAAGAGCCGTTAAATCGATACAACACTTTATTAGTCCGTAATACAACCGTTGCTTTTTACCGTACACATAATGATTTCTTTGTAAACACTTTCTACTTCTTACTCGAGACTTTCGCTTCCGCACGTATCGCTTGCTTCAGTGCCTTACTTATGACTCGTCTCCATGGTCTGTGTGTGACGTAGTTATACCGTTCCCTCATTCTGATTCGGCGTTTCGTTTCCGTCCGTTCCACAATCTCGACTTTTCTATTCCAGTTTTCCAGTACTTCCTAAAATAATTTAGTACTTTGTTTCGGACTTTCTCGAAGATTCCAGTACTGATTGTCATATGCGTCACATTATTATTTATTGGCCTGTAGGAACCCGGAAGTTCATGACCTCACCGACTCGGCTCCGCCATTGTTCCCTGTTCTGTGCGCTCTCCTTCCACGTTCGACCACCCGATCCGATGTCTTCGAGGTCCAATCTAACATTGTCCTCCCATCTTCGTCGCGGCCGTCCTGTCGGTCTCTTTCCCGTTAGTTTACCGTCAAGAATTCTATGCACGGTCCTATCATCGCCCATTCGCGATACGTGTCCGGCCCATTTTAATCTTCGCGACTTGATTACTCTCAATATTGTAGGTTTACGGTATAGCTCTTCCAATTCGTGGTTGTGGAGTTTCCCCCATTGTCCTGACTCCTCGCCATATTTACCGCCAAATATACCCCTTAAAACTTTATTCTCGAATACGCGGAATTTGTTCTCGTTCCGTTTTGTGAGAGCCCATGTTTCACATCCGTATAGAGCAATCAATAACTCAACTCAATTTTTTTTTAATATTATTTTAAAAACTTACCTATCACTGCCCCAAAGCAATCAGGAATTTATTGATCAATATTCAACATTGATGATCAGTTAAATAAAGCGATATGACTATTTTCACAGTGCTAGTGGAATTCGAGAGTTAATGACCTATTTGATGAGGCTATATCACAAATGTGGAGTGAGTTCGTTTAGTGTATTTATTAGTTGGTTTAAACGTTATACTTCTGATCTTACGTGATAAGTTGTCCCTCTGTATATAAATGTGTTAATTGATATACTTTAAGTTTAACTACTAACACATTATGAGGGTGGAGTGGTTACAACGGCTTTAACCACTGAAGGTGAATAAGAAATTAGCTACGATTTCCTTGAGTGAGAGATTGAGATTTCCTTAGTGATCTGCTCAAACAAGCTCTTTTCGTTTGTCTTGATGTGTTGTAAGATTTCCCGTTTGAATTTGGTGATTTTGCTAGGATCCATCTTGTCTAAGTGACCACGGACACCGCAGTATATAACGGGATCTTGATCGTCAAGACCTTGGGGACGTAATGGCCTTGCTTGAAGATTTCAATCAATCGAATTCCACGGTTCGGCAATTGCTGTATAGCGACATACAAGTTAGAGCTGAATTGGGCGAAGGCGTCAATTTCGCGATATTGAACCATTTCCACTTTCATTAAGCCGGCAACCTGTTTTATTGCTTTGGTTTGGCAGCTGAACCCAGACGCGATACAGAGAGACTGACATTAATGGCTGGCCGCATACTCTTGTGGAATAATTTAGTTTCCAAGAAAATCTGACCGTCAGTGATAGAAATGACATTAGGTGGAGTGTACGCAGACACATTGGCGGCTTGAGTCTCAATAACCGGCAGGGCAGTCAAAGAACCTCCACGAAAGGCCCGAGACATCTCAGCAGCTCGCTCCAATGAGGGAGAATGGAAATAGAAGACAACACCCAGTTAGGCCTGACGACGTGGGAGTAAAGACATTTGACGATAGGTTTTATCACAATTTTTAATTTTCGGTTGCACAATAATATATATATATATATATATATATATATATATATATATATATATATATATATATATATATATATATATATTGAGGGTGTACTCTGACAGCTGCTATTGGGATCTCTATCAAATGTTGGTCACTGTTGAACGTCCTGTTACTTGCACTTTGGGAAACGTTCGTTGTGGGAGCAATATCGGGAATACCCGTTACCGAAAGGTAATTTCAACTCATTCAGATTCCAAACACTTTAAATTTTATATATTGTAGCGAGCTTAGGGTTCGCTGGATTAATTATTTTTAGTAAATAAATAAGAGCCGTTAAATCGATTTTGAATTAATATAACACTTTATTAGTCCGTAATACAACCGTTACTTATACCGTACACTTAACGATTTCTTTACTTATCGCTTCCGTACTTATCGCGTCTTTTACTGCTTACTTCTCACTCGAGACTCTCGCTTGCTTCACTGTCTTACTTATAACTCAACTCGCGATCCGCGTGCGACGTATTTATACCGTTTTTCCTCATTCTGATTTGGTGTATCGTTTCCGTTCGTTCCATAGTCTTGAATGTTTTATTCCAGTTTTCTAGTACTTCCTAAAATAATCTAGTACTTTGTTTCGGACTTTCTCGAAGATTCCAGTACTGATTGTCATATGCGTCACAATATAATAGTTTTTTCTTTTCTTTATTAAGTTATATCAAACACCACGTCTGTCTCTTGCACCACGGCTGCGGTTTTAAAATGCGACACACACAAGACGACAACCAGCCACTACTAAATACTTTCGCAGAATTTATCCGACCGACTCCTGGCGCACTACTACTCTCCATGATCGCTAATTTTCGATCGCACACTCATCCTTAATTTCCCATTTCCCCGCCCATTAATGGTGACTAATAATCATCGGCACTACAGCCGGCATCCGGTCTTGGCGTCATTTAGCGAGTCTCTCCACCGGTATCAGTTTCATATCCGAGATTTGTTAAATTGTCCATAATAATTGGCTTTTCCGGATAAGGTTATTAGCCTTGCGCCAAAAAGGTGAATCAACTCTTACGAATTTACTCAACAGTCAATGAACCCAAGAAGAATGGGAAAACTGCAAACGAGAGCATGACTGGGGTTGCTTTGGTTTCCGCTTATAACAAAAAACGAAGCCAGAAGAGTGACCGCATGACCCTGTTTCATGCATGGATTGCTCCAAGAGTGCAAATTCAGAAGTGCATTCCGAGAAGGGGAAATGGAAAGGGTTCAAAAGTGCATGCATACTTTTCACATGACTTCTTTTTTTCTACACTAACGCGCGCACAAAGGAGAATTTTGAAGCACCTTTAAATGTCAGAGCACAGTCCGAGCGGGTGGAGAGGAAGTGGATACGGAACGGAGGTATCGACGTATATTGGTCTTGAATGTCTGGACGATCAGGAAACACATGATCAGGCAGAACATTCCACATTCGTGTGGTTCGGCTAAAGAATGACTCTATATTTATTTGTGCGCCTAAAGTCCACTTTTAACGTGAACTGATGTGCATTCTCAGATTGACGGGTATCGAGGTAAAAAGTCTGAAGTGGCGGAACACATTCAGCAAGTTCAGTTGAGCAACGACCGTGGTAATACTTATAGAAAAGAGATAGGCATGATACGATGCGCCTGTATTCTAACGATAGAATTGATCGAAACGGCTGAGTCCCCAATAAGTTTCACTGCTCGTTTTTGCATCATGTTCAGCACGTGTAGTGCAGTTTTGGATACGCCTGACCGAATATGGGAGTTGAACTCCATTTTAGGGCGAATATACGCCTTGTAAATAGTGGCTAGGTTGAATGGAGTGAAGTATCTTTTGCATCTCCTAAGGAACCCCATACAGTTGGCTGCACTTTTCGCAGCTTCAAATATGTGGTCATTCCAATTAAGAGTCGAATTAATTCGAATGCCGAGGATTGATAGTTCCTTGGCTTCGTCGAAGCAAGTGCCCTTCATAGTCAGTATATTTACTTTGCGGCTCGCCTTTGACGACAAGAGGCAGCACTCATTTTTTTGGGCATTGAATTCTACGGGGTTAGATAATCCCCACTGATACGAGTATATCTTGATGAGGTCTGAATTCAATGTATCAAACATAAGTTGCTAGTTGGTAGTGACGTTCGAAGAGTTTGGACAGGAGTGTTCGTATGAGTATGAGAAATTCAACGTGCTATCATCAACAAACGAGTGAATTGGGTTGCGAGTAATTGACAAGAGATCATTTATAAACCAATATCAGGAAGACAGTGGGTGAGAGTACCGAAGCCTGGGGAACAGCTGCATTAATTTGATGGGAGACAGATTTGACACCATCAAGAAGCACTTGAATTGAACGGCCAGAAAGATAATCCCTTATCCATAGGGTCAGGAAATTGTCCACTCCATAGGAATGCAATTTTAACAAAAGGGCTGGATGCCAAACTCTGTCGAAGGCTTTTGAAATATCCAATGCGAGTACCTTGTTTTCACCGAGGTGGTGGATGGAATTGCTCCACTTTTCGGTATGGTACGCCATTAAATCTTCTGTGGACCGGTTGCGACGAAAGCCATATTGGCGGTCATTGAGGAGACCATTTGATTTCAGATATTTCAAAAGTTGACGGTTGATAAGTGATTTAATTACCTTGGAGAGAATAGAAATTAGTGCTATGGGCCGATAAGAAGAAAGGGATGATTTGTCACCCTTTTTGGGAATTGGCTGTGTGGGATATATATCTTAGTCTTGTGCCGGCACGTGTCCACTAAGATTCCACTGTCTGTTTGTCGGCCGCTGGCTAAAACTCTTCTTGTTAAAAGAATAATGCTTGTTTAATTTTATTCTTGACTTTATTAGCACGCATAATTAAAATAGAGTGCACTAGGTTTAATTATAATAGACACTTTATTGTATTTATGTCACTATTTATTTTTATTTTACTGTTCCTAGTTTGTGCAATGGTTGTTAGTCTTAATAATCACTTACAACGATAACAAAACGGGTCATCTATCATCTAATTCTTAAGTTTAATTGGTATGCATTTAATCCGTGCCCGTTAATTGGATCACTCAAGAATGATAGTCACTTGCACTATTAAATATTAGTTAGTAATGAAAGATTGACACTTATAGTTCGTCCGCACCCAACGAATCGCACTGACCAACCGAGACTCGACTCTCCGCGCGCATTCCTTAGAGGGTAAAACTCGACGGCGTCCGTTATCAACCCTGGTTCAAGATCGACTAATGATTCCACCGTCAGTTCGGGGTGAGTTTGTGGTGTGGTGAAAAGAAAGTGAAAGTTTCCTTTGGATAGTGCCGAATGGGAGAGGATCTCTGGTAAATAGATCCTAGCGAGGGTGCGATTATTTACGCGGAGATCACTTTTTTTACCCATGCCGCGAGTTCATGGGTAGACGAACCGTAGAAAAGAAATTCGAACAAAGGGCATTATGTGGGATGTGCGTGCAGCTGAATAAATAGGTTGGATGTCATTAGGAAAACTTGGTCCCTAAAGCAAATTAGATGCTTACACAATGGCGATTGTGTATAGCATCTATGCCGGCTCAAAGGGTCGAATTCTTGTGTGAATATTTAGACTAATAGATAATTCGGTTCTTGGCTGCTAGACGCGAGTTGCGATATGCTTTTGTCAGTTGTACAAAAGGCCGCCGTGAATGCAGATAACCCAGGAAAATCTGCTGCGCACGTGTGTGGCAGAATACGTTGGCAGACAGGGGCGCCGATACTGCTCCCATGATTTATTGCGGTTACTTGGTACGGTAATCGAATTGTTTTTCTCCCAGGAAAATGATGAGATGCATTGATGCATGCGACAATGCCCTTGGGGGAGAAATGTTTCCAGGTGCTGATGCAATTGCATTAGCGAAAAACAATGGGGTTTTTGGAGCTTTAGTACAGGAAGTTTTTGGGGTAATTGGAAAGGTAAGTAGTGACGTTAGTGGAACCGCCACAGCTGAATGTTCGCTGACTTCCATCTATTTGGGAAACGGCCAGTAGAATAGGACAAATGGAAGAGTTTCCGCATTGGTTTACGAATGCCTAGCCGCTTCTACTAGCAGTGGGAGAGTGTATAATTTTTTGTCTCACTCTCTGGTCATGCAAGAACTTGGCACGTTGCACGTTGAATATGCGCATTGCAGTCATTTCTAGCTCTCTTAAATCTTTTTTGGGAAAGATTAAAACCTCAGCATTGTTTAATTTATACAACCGGAAGCTCGACTGTTTAGCCTTAATGGCTTCTCTGCACCCCAAAATCGAACCACATATTTCTCTTGGGTTTGATACTCCTTACTCCGTGTGGAATAAAGGTCCGCATGCCAAGTAGAATCGTATCTATCTATGTGTCCGTTATAGAGTCAACATCGTGTTTGAGAAAAAAATAATCAATTTAACCTCCCAAGAAAGTCGTTCACACCTTCCCAGCTGATTTTGTTCCCAAGCGAATTGTTGTACTCTTTGGAACAGGGACGAGGGATACCGCTTGAGATCTTCTTTTGCATGGGAATGTGCAAAAGGAATTGGTGATAGACGAAACTGTTTCGCTGTGTAGAAACAGCGTCGTTCACCCATGCTTTGGTGTGGATAATCATCATGAAGTTTTTGATTTCATGGAGGGAAACCTTATATGGGGGACTCAAGGAATGACGTTTTGCTTTGTAAAACGAATGCGAATGAGTTTAATGAGCCCGAGTGCGGGGGGGGGGGGGGGGGTAATTAAGTAACATAGGCTACACCCTGCTTTTGGATAAATCGTCGTATATGATCAAGGCGTCGGGGAGCCTCTGGCGCAAGACTTAATGACCTTGCCCGAAAAAAACAAATCATTATGGAAAATTTAACAAGCCTCAGGACTTGCTAATTAAGGCCAAGACCGGTTCTCGGTTGTAGTGCCGATGATGATGATGATGATCAAGGCGTGTTTGCCCTTTTAAGGAAATACTCACACAAAGCACATCCAGAGTATGTAGCCAAGTATCGCAGAGATGCAGCATCAGACGCCGTAGCTGACACAACAATAGTGTGGTTCATCGAACCGGTATCGGTCGAAGGTTTGACAATTTGCGCAACAGTCGAACGCTTTTGTCCAATGGCCACGTAGATGCAGAGGAGTTTCTTGGAATCGATTGTGCATCGTTGAATCGCTTCTGATTGATAATGGTATCAATAGCCAGAGAAGTTTTTCCGGTCTGACAATCACCGATGATCAATTCACGTTGACCACGGCAGATTGACCCTAACGCACCGAAGGCCTTAATACGCGTTTGCATAGGTTCACGTAGAGAAACACGCGATATGATGCCAGGTGCTTTGACGCCAACACGAAATCTTTCTTTTGTTTTGATTGGCTCTTTTCCATCGATTGGATTACCTAAAGCAGCAACTACACGTTCCAATAGCTCGTCTTCGACATGGACATCAATGGTAGTACCGTATGCTTTACAATATCCCCTTGCTTAATTAACTTATCGTTGCCGAAGACTACAACACCAACCTTGCTGGGTTTTAAGTTCGAAGCCATCCCCTTTAAACCAAAGGAGAATTCCACCATCTCATCGGCTTGGATGTCGTTCAAGCCATATACACGAGCAATACCGTCAACAATGCTCAATACACGACCCGTTTCTTCTAAATCCGACGCCCAGGATACTCTTTTCCCAAATGGTAGAGATCTGGACAGCGCAAACTGGTGCGGATACATGTTATTTACGTGTAGCAAGAGGAGTGGCTGGATAAGCTGCTCTGGTAGCAACCTGTACGGCAGCCTTGGGCAGATTGCGGGCCACAAAAGACGCCGATCGAGCGGACAAAACGGACATTTTAAGAGGTTTTATAAAAACATTTTAGCTCCTCGATAGTAGAGTGGTTAGTATACCCGCCTGTCAAACGGGAGGCCGGGTTTCGATTCCCCGTCGGGGAGCCTCTGAGGCAAGACTAATGACCTTGCCCGGAAAAAACAAATCATTATGGAAAATTTAACAAGCCTCATGACTTGCTAAATAAGGCCAAGACCGGTTCCCGGTTGTAGTGCCGATGATGATGATGATAACAATTTTTATATCTCATTTTTCTAGTCTATTTTAAATATGGTGACCAGGAAAGAATTACGTTCACGTTCACGTCCCTTCTACTCGCTCTGTGTTTGATTGATTCTGTTGCGTGTGAGCATACAAAATATCGTGATATTGCTTTTCAAATTATAAAGTGATTCATTAAAGAAGTCATGAATGAATTGATCCATTATAAGCGCTGGATTTACCCTAAAACAATAAGTTGAACATTATAAACTATCCATTCCATTATAATGGGTAATGCATCTCGGAGGTTGATGACTTTATTGATATGGCTAACTTTCACCTCTTTAAGCCTGGTGCCGCTTCTGTTTAGTTGATCAATTCAACCGTATTTATGATCATTAGGAGCATTGAAATTAACATGATTTTGTTTTTAAAATTATAAGCTGTAGTTTACAGAAAATCAGGAATTTATTGATCCAACATTTGGTTTTCTTTAAAAAAAAATGTTCAAGTGTAACAATTAGTCTATCTGTCATTGTCTTCGCTTACCTGGGAATTTCATAGCCTTCCCGACAAAATTTACCCACAACTTGAAATTAACATGATTTTGTTTTTAAAATTATAAGCTGTAGTTTACAGAAAATCAGGAATTTATTGATCCAACATTTGGTTTTCTTTAAAAAAAAATGTTCAAGTGTAACAATTAGCCTATCTGTCATTGTCTTCGCTTACCTGGGAATTTCATAGCCTTCCCGACAAAATTTACCCACAACTCGATCGCTAATCTCTTCTACAAAATTCTCCAATTTAATTAAAAGTCATATCCGGTTTCAATCAAAAGTTGTATAAGTAGATAATTAAAACCGTGCACAATTATTACATGAGAAATTTATAATTAAATTACCAAATATAATATAATATTTGTACGAACACGTTGATCGGATTTGTTTCGGAGTATCCCAAGACAAAAGCATAGTTTGACAAGAAAAGTAACCCCTCGAGGACTCACAGACCATCCCTTGCATCACAAAGAACACGAAGAAAAAAACAAACAGAAACTGAAAGACAAAATCTATAAGACCACTAAACTCTTTAATGAAATGCGCACATTTATCAAAGGACATTTTGTGTTTTATATTAATAAGGATTTGCCATGTTGACGCTGGTTGAACATGCAGTAAATTCTCCTCGCTCCTGTAGATACATATGTAGAACTGTTGTATATATTAATCTCTAACAAAAGGTAATGCCAATAATAATTGTAAAGAAAAAAAAGGACAAGCACAATCGTCAAGAACAATAAAATAGTGCAATACGAACACGAACTGTAACATCATCCCTCAGTAGCTATTTGGTTGGTCATAAGCCACGCCCTATAAGCAGAACATGAAAACAAAACGACAGCAAAAAAAAAATATTGAAGTAACTCAGAAAACAAATAGGAGAATCCCAAGACCAAGTGGCAGCAGAAACAGAAGTAGCAGCAACAGCAAGGGCAACATCATCAGCAGCAGCAGAAGAAAAAATATGCGAAACGCCTAAAGAAAACCAAGAATCAAAATGAAAAGAAACATAAAACCAACAAAATTGGTGATGTCCTTTTTCCCATAGTTTTTCCACTGCAAGGTGTGGAAAAAGATTTTTCAAATTAACCACCGACTGACAGCCCCCCACACCGGCAAGCAACACCATCCCTGGACAAATCGACTCCACCACGGACACACAAGTACTTGTTCTTGCTGCTTAAATTTGCGTCAGTGTTCCGCTAAATGAAATGAAATAAATAATTTTCTCATTTTAGTATAATTTGCTATATTCCCTTTTTTATATTTTGTTCCTTGTATTCTTCCTGTTGAGACCACAACAATATGCGTGAAGCTACTGAGTTACATGGTATCCGTGTGTACTTACATAGGAAGCGCGACACCCCAAACCCTCATGAAACAACTCACAGACGCATTTACTACCTTCAAGCCACCGCGCGTTATAAATCATCAAATTAACAATCCTGAAAACAACACTGATACGAATTAGGGGTGGCTATCAAACGAATACACGAAAAACAACTGTACAATACAATGTCGGCAAAAAGGGAAGGGGTGGTTATATCACAAATAACCCCACGATACCGGCAAATCTTCAGGCATGCGGGCTTAACACCACCCCACAGCGCCACCTTATACTGGCACCCCACAAGGTACATACCCTCGGCATCTCAAAAAAAAGGAAAAATAATAATAATAAAGAAAGAAAAGTACTCCCCGAGAAATGGCTTAACTCAACTCCAGTTTCTACACAACAAGGAATATAGAGAAGAAAAAAAAACATTCCGAACGTAAACGATAAACAAGAAAAAATTAACACAAAACCGAAGGAAGGCGATCAAGAGGACACGAAAAACAAAACAAGAAACTCAGAAAAACCAACCAAAACTGAAAAAGAAAAACCAAATGCTCACCAAAACGAAAAACAAAAATATTATGAAAAAACATAGAATGCCCTCCATGCTACAGCGAAGAGTTTTGTGTCAAAAGAACACGACGTTTAAAATAGTACACCATCTAAAAGCATGTATCCTTGAAGCCGGAGGGGTTGTTGGCTCTCTTACGGCAACGGCGGTCTACTTCAAGAGCACAGGCCATGAGAGCCAACCCAACGGCAGCCCACTACCAGGGAGCGAGCGAAACGACCCTAGTCCGCGTACCTACAACTTGTAACGATGACGAGCATAAGTCTGGATACACACACCGTCAGCTATCAAGAAGCTGTAAACCAAAAAACCAGCGAAATGCAGGGAAAAAAAACATGGGAAAAATATTGGGTACCCCATAAAACCCCCCAGAAATTCAAAAAAAGGATAATAAAAAAACCCGTGAGCGTACAAAAAAAACAACACGAAAACAATATGAAAAACACATCGATGTTCATTCCATCCTTTTATCTGCTATGTACAAGGATATAAAGTGATCCACTGAAACAAATATCCCTCTCTCACTCGGGCTCATTTTTTCCTTGTTCCGATCCGATATACATAAATGTTGTGTAATTTGCCCCCACCT
The DNA here is from genome assembly GCA_963931805.1 of Microdon myrmicae. NCBI lineage: Eukaryota > Metazoa > Arthropoda > Insecta > Diptera > Syrphidae > Microdon > Microdon myrmicae. The sequence goes on along the minus strand of OZ007498.1, from coordinate 45,666,303 downwards.
CGACCGGCAGCGAGTCGAACTACTCTAAAACAAAAATATACAACACACCAAAAAAAAAAACTTCCCATCACCATTATAATACACTCTTGTACTTTTTTTCTTTTCCTTTCATTGTTCTTTTTCTTTTATTGTATCTTTGTCATTTTTTTTGCGATGTATCTACTAAACAAAACAAGAAACAAGCCAACGAGGACGACGACATAATTTTTCTTGTGTGGCATCCTCTGTCCCGCTTGCTCATGCCCATTTGTATCTATTAGATTAAAGTACGTGTCATGTCGCATCGCATCCATTGGCTTGACTGCCTATTTGCATCTCTTTTCCACTCACATTCTAAAACCTCATTCCGAATTCGAATTCGACTTAGCCTCTCGGGGGGTTGTCTTCTACTTTATGTGCGCCTTCTTTTCTTGTTCTTGTTTGTAGTGTTTTCTGTTGTCCATATTCTTGTACTTCTTCATCTTCGTCCAATTACACACATTAACGCAAAAGAATCAACAATTTTTTTCGTGTTCATCTCTTTCCACCACCAACAAAAATCCAAATCAGAATCGGACCATCTTTTGGTTTGGCTGAATGGCTGACTGCCTCTTTGGCTGGCCGACCGACTGTCCGACAACTGCCTGGTTCTACCTAACTAGCTAACCTAGAGTGGGTGGGGATGAGACGACCACGTTTTCCCATGCGATTTGTGGATACCAGCCTATGATGGATGCGGATGTATGCACATCCCTCCCTATCGAGTGCACATTTATTCTCTTCAACTATAATCGTATCCAATCGTTAAATGCAGTTTGTTGTTGTTGCCCATCGCTGTTGCTCTTTCCTTAACGGTCATACTTTCGCCTCCCTTTTCTGCTTCTTTTTGTTTTTTTTCTTGTTTTGCTATCGCGCGCATCTTCACACGACAAGCTGTTCCCTCCTGTAGTTGTGCGATAGCAGAGCAAGTAACGAGTGTATGGGTGCGTGTTTTTGGTTTTTGTAAACGAGTGTTGAATAATTGGAAAGAGGGGAAACATGATGATTTTTATTTGACTCTTTATCAAATTGTTGTTCGTGTCTTTTCATTTACTCATTCGGATTATGTTGGTCGCGCTCGTTGCCGACATATTTCGTATTCGCACTTCGTTCGACGTTTTCTCATTCGTTTTCTGGTTCGGCTCAAATGGACAATTGTGGGCTTGTGTTAGTCTACTTTCGACTGTTACGCAGATAGTTCGGTTGTCGTGTTGTTGGACGGGAAGTTGATTTCCTTGTTTGTCGTGTGCCGTGTCGAGATTTTCGAATCCCTTGAGGAAGAGAGGACTGCGCCTTGTCGTACACACGCCGCCGAGAAACACTTGTTTTACATCTCAATGTATGTTATGCCTTCGTCAGTCGTGTTTAATCACATGTGATTGCATTTTTTATATCCTAAAGTAAAATTTAATATCAAAAACATAGAAAATCTGTTTTTTTTGTCCTGTCTTCCGCGTTTCGTAGTTCGCACTCTTGAATATAATTGAAAATTGTGCAAAACATCATTTATCGTGAATCAAAACACGCCGCCAACACCGGTTGTTTCGTAAAAGTAATTCATAGTTTCATCGCAAATAAAAGAATTCCGATGCTGCAACACAAATGTGTATACAATAATTAAAAATTCTACAAGAAATATCTCGATATTTGATGCTCGATTGTTATATAAAAGTTAATTAAATATAAGACAACATCAAACATCGTTTGCCATCGGGGGCTGCAAAAACTACCGGTCAAGTTCCGACGCGTGAAAGATTTATAGTGGACTTTGAAGAGGCGAATGTAAACATCGAACAGTGTTGTGGTAGTGTAAATTCCAGTGGACTTGTCGGGCGAAACATCTTATAACTAATTGAAAACGAAAATTTATAAGTCGCATGGAGAAGGTTATTTCTTGCAAATCAAAAACCAAAATTACTAAAAATCTATATAAAAGATAGAATCATTAAAGGTTAAAGTGTAATTTGTAAATCGAAGACAAACATCTGCTCTAAACACAAAACCATCACTGCTGCAAAAAACTGCAAAAATCTACATAAAACATAGAATCGTCTTGGAACAACTTGCGAATAGTAAACAGAAATTCTTTTAAAAAACTTCAGATGTTAATATACAACTCGTAAACCAAAAATAAAAATCCATTTAAAGCATAGAACTGTGAGACGTTAAATTACAAATTGAAAGTGCAAAACTCTACATAAAACAATCACATGCTGCACTTGCAAATCGAAAACGGAAATTTCGAAAATTAACATAAAACATAGAACCACTAAATGCGGTTATAGAAGAAAGTTTGTTAAAATGACCATTGACTTCTAAATAAATAAAGAAAAATCATAAGGAGTTACAAACATCGAGAGCAGAAATATCGAAAATTTCACTCGAGCTGTGAGGAATCAAAAGGCCAGAAGTAGATCATTCAAACTATAGCCTCCTCACCATCAAAAACATAAACAAAATTATCAAAATCTCTGCTGAACCAGACATTTTTCCTGTTTTCCAGTTTGACATATTCACACCTGCAGTTTGAAGAAATGCGGGAATCTTATTGCCAGTTTGTTTAGTTTCTAGCTTGAGGTCTAAGTACTTGTTCACGTCGTTGAAAAACCGGATATCTGCTTAGAAAGAAAGTTTCCTGTTCTACTCCCTAAAACGTCAGTATTAACCGACATTTCAGCCTAGTGGAAATTTAAAACAGTTCGGAGAAGTTAAACAGCTGGGAAGGCAAACTCTTGTTTGATTACAGAATTCAATCCAAATCACTCTGCTTGCACCTTTTGCAGACGGCAAATTTCCTCGCATTCAAAACGCAAAACATCGGAAAGAGTTGATCTATCATCATTCTTTGCATAGTTGATCTTCAGTCTTCGAAGAATATTTTCAAATTATAAATTCTTCTCACTCAAACAACCAAGGATAAACGCAATTGCATACATCGCAAATTTGCACGTCTTTGTGACACGAATCTTCGATTTGGCAGCTTAAGTGTTTTCAAACTGGTGATAATAAATATTTCAAGATCCATCTCGTATCTCGTGCCTTTTGAAGGGGAAACGATTTTTGTTTGACATATATTGCAATCAAAACCGTCGCGAACATCGCAGAGTTGTATTACCGTTATCGGCATAAACCACACCAACTTCACAACGAATCCAGGCATATATATTGACGAAAGACTTGCAAACACAATTAATTATAACCACAAAGGCTGTTTTTATATCAATTACTACAATTGCTAAATATAGAATTCAATGTGTCGTGAACATCGCAAACATATATAACCAATGACAGCAATCAAATCAAGTTCGTGGTGAATACTGGCATAGATCGTGGCAAAACGCTAACAAATTCCACACTCGCCGGTTTTTCATTGAGTTTTACAATTAAAAAACGTGAAAGGAACCTCTAGTCTAAACCCCCGTGAGTTAATACGTCTAACTATACAGACAACACTGATGAGTTACAACGTCTAACTATACACACAGCATTTGGATACCAGTATCAGGAACAAAAAGTAATATATATATATATATATATATATATATATCTCAATTTAAAATCGAAATAAAATGTCGCTACATTCTGATGGTTGATATTTTTAAACATCAAATACATTATAAAAGTTGAAGGAAAACCTAGAAAATTCTCCAAATTAAAGCCATCATCACTTGATCATCGTCGAGACAAAAAATATTTCCTCAAACTGGGCTCCAGTACAAACATCGCAATTTGTATCACAAGCACATTTGGTTCATCAATAGTATCGAAATTATCTTACGGATTATAGATTACAATAAGTGGTCTGCAACATTAAAAACTACTCACCAACGGCTAACTAACAACTATTCTACAGCTAAACCGCGTTTGCTCCGTAATTGTCATCGTGACAAAGCTTCACACGTTTCAGATTAAATACATTTCTTTAATCATTACATCAACATCAACTTGTGACACCGCATATAAAACATCAACTTGTCAAGTCAAGTTAAAACATCGAAAACTGTGAGTAATGGTCGAAAACGCTAATTAAAACTTCGAAAAAGTTTTCTCCTTCAGAAATTCCCAATTGAATATTTAATCGCGGTTTCAAATAACCTGTTTTCGATACAATACAAAGGATAATATATCATATAAAATACAATACAAAGGATAATATATCATATACAATACAATACAAAGGATCTATCATCGAACAATCTATCATCGTAACTCCAATACAAACGATACAACGTTTCAACAATATTTTCAAAAACATAGCTTTCGTTGTGAAGTAGATTGTAAATGTCGTGGATGTCAGACTTATACCCTCGAAGATTGAACAACTTTGAATCGAAAAATCAGAGATCCAGCAAAGATATATTTAATTAGTCGAAAAGTACTTGGTCCGGAAGAGGCAACTGATAACTGGAGGTCGAAAAATCATATAAAAACATCGAATTCCCAGAGAAAGTCTGAGACTTTGCGAATAAAAACATCGAACCATATCTGTGATCTCTAAATTTCGATTGAATATCTCGACGAATTACCTTATCACTCCCATGAAGATTGATACTTTATCATTTCGATAATCATATAACATCCCTTTTCACCAGAACTATAAACATCGCTAGCATAATATTTCATTATAAAATAAACTAAAAAGCATCTAGTTACAATTAAAACAAATCAAATCAGCTCCACTGCATCTAATTCAAAACAATAGATCGTACCACATTTTGGTTGCTATCGGGACTATTAACATCGAAAAACTTTCCCGTCATCCTATAATTAATTAAAGAGGACTCTGTTGTTCTTATATTACTTTGCTTTTTATGAACTGTTTTGAAGTTTCATTTTCATCGGTTTTCCATAGAAAGGAAACTTTAATCGCAAAGAATTTACCGTCAAAAATATTTTGGTAAAAATATCTCATCCGATTAGTGGATGAATAAAATTTAAATAATTAAGTGAATAAGTAAATAATAAATAAATTGCGGAAAACCTTTTATAGAATATAAATCATCAAAAACCTTACAAAAAAAAAAAAAATGAAATAGAAACTGGAATTAAAATAAAACAAAATCCATCTAAGTGAGAAAGAAATAGTCTATCTAAGTGAAAAATAATAAAATTAATACTTATTTGAAATTCGTCTCAAACTTCAACATTAACATCGAACTAATTTTTCAAAGACTTCATCTTAATCAATATTTGCTGCAACAAAAAACTGACGTTATGAGGAAACATCGTGAGTGCATCTAGTAATGGTAATGGTGCGTATCTTTGTTTTAACCGTCTTATTATCATAGTCAGTTTGTTAAATAATTTGACGTAAGAGTTGAAAGGGGAAGAATTGTTTATGCCATGGTATTATTTGTTCCTAACATCCCGTCGCAAATATTATACTGACCAAACTTAAGGCATTTGCATAAACCTTCTATTGTCGAAATTAGTTTATTAAACAATTTGACGAAAAAGCTGGAAAAAAAATTGTTTACACCAATGCGTTGTTTTTTCTAATTGTCCGCCGCAAATATTATACCGAACAAACTGCTGACTTTTGACTGAACCTCTTACTTGTTAGGCTCTTAAATGATTTGACGAAGAGCTGAAAGGGGAAGAATTGTTTATACCAGGGTGTTGTTTGTTCCTAACATCCCGTCGCAAATATTCTACTGATCAAACTGTTGGCCTTTGACTAAACCTCTTACTTGTTGGGCTCTTGAATGATTTGACGAAGACTTGAAAGGACAAGAATTGTTTATACCATATGTTTGTTCCTAACATCGCGTCGCAAATATTATGCTGATCAAATTTATGGCCTTTCCATAAACCTTCCACTGTCGTATTTTATTAAATAATTTGACGAAAAAGCTGAAAGGGGAAGAATTCTTTATACCGGGGTGTTGTTTGTTCCTAACATCGCGTCGCAAATATTATGCTGACCAAATTTATGGCCTTTCCATAAACCTTCCACTGTCGTATTTTATTAAATAATTTGACGAAAAAGCTGAAAGGGGAAGAATTCTTTATACCGGGGTGTTGTTTGTTCCTAACATCGCGTCGCAAATATTATACTGAACAAACAGATGGCATGGCATAAGCCTTCTATTTATTAAACAATTTGACGAAAAAGCTGAAATTGTTTACACCAATGCGTTGTGTGTTCTAATTTTCCGCCGCAAATATTCATCATCATCATCGGCACTACAACCGGGAACCGGTCTTGGCCTTATTTAGCAAGTCCTGAGGCGTGTTAAATTTTCCATAATGATTTCTTTTTTCCGGGCAAGGTCATTAGTCTTGCGCCAGAGGCACCCCGACGGGGAATCGAACCCCGGTCTCCCGGCGGACAGGCAGGTATACTAACCACTATACTATCGAGGAGCCTAACCAAATATTATCCTGATCAAATTGTTGGCTTTTGACTAAACCTCTTACTTGTTAGGCTCTTAAATGATTTGACAACGGGGCTGAAAGGACAAGAATTGTTTATACCATATGTTTGTTCCTAACATCCCGTCGCAAATATTATACTGACCAAATTTATATCCTTTGCATACACCTTACACTGTCGAAGTTTATTAAACAATTTGACGAAAAATCTGAAAGCAAAGAATTTCTTATACCACTGCGTTGTGTGTTCTAATTTTTCGCCGCAAATATTATCCTAATCAAACTGTTGGCTTTTGACTAAACCTCTTACTTGTTAGGCTCTTAAATGATTTGACGAAGAGCTGAAAGGGGAAGAATTGTTTATACCAGGGTGTTGTTTGTTCCTAACATCCCGTCGCAAATATTATGCTGATCAAATTTATGGATTTCCATAAACCTTCCACTGCCGTAGTTTATTAAATAATTTGACGAAAAAGCTGAAAGCAAAAAATTGTTTACACCAATGCGTTTTTTGTTCTAATTTTACGCCGCAAATATTATCCTGATCAAACTGTTGGCCTTTGACTAAATCTCTTCCTTGTTAGGCTCTTAAATGATTTGACAACGGGGCTGAAAGGACAAGAATTGTTTATACCATATGTTTGTTCCTAACATTCCGTCGTAAATATTATACTGACCAAATTTATATCCTTTGCATACACCTTACACTGTCGAAGTTTATTAAACAATTTGACGAAAAATCTGAAAGCAAAGAATTGTTTATACCACTGCGTTGTGTGTTCTAATTTTCCGCCGCAAATATTATCCTAATCAAACTGTTGGCTTTTGACTAAACCTCTTACTTGTTAGGCTCTTAAATGATTTAACGAAGAGCTGAAAGGGGAAGAAATGTTTATACCAGGGTGTTGTTTGTTCCTAACATCCCGTCGGAAATATTATATTGACCAAACTGATTGCCTTTGCATAAACCTTCTACTGTCGAATTTATTTTACTAAACAATTTGACGAAAAAGCTGAAAAAAGAAAATTGTTTACACCAAAGCGTTGTTTTTACTAATTGCCCGTCACAAATATTATACTGACCAAATTTATATCCTTTGCATACACCTTACATTGTCGAAGTTTATTAAACAATTTGACGAAAAATCTGAAAGCAAAGAATTGTTTATACCACTGCGTTTGTTTTAATTTTCCGTCACAAATATTATCCTGATCAAACTGTTGGCTTTTGACTCTTACTTGTTAGGCTCTTAAATGATTTAACGAAGAGCTGAAAGGGGAAGAATTGTTTATACCAGGGTGTTGTTTGTTCCTAACTTCCGTCGCAAATATTATGCTGATCAAACTGCTGGCCTTTGATTAAACCTCTCCCTTGCTAGGCTCTTAAATAATTTGACGAAGAGATGAAAGGGCAAGAATTGTTTATACCAGGGTGTTGTTTGTTCCTAACATCCCGTCGCAAATATTCTACTGATCAAACTGATAATTTTTGATTAAACCTTTTACTATCGTAGTAAGTTTGTTATATTAGGATGTTGTATGTTCCTAATAACCTGTCGGTAATATTGATCAAACTGATAAACTTTGATTAAGCCTGTTACTAACGTTGTTAGAGTGTGAAACAATTTTGTTAATGACTTCCTTGAATATGGATATGGATATATACAATCTTAAGAGTTTAATTTAATACTATGTTTGAATTGTTCTTAATTTACTTTAATTAAGCAAAACGTGGGGGGGTTTACTGGACCAGTGTTCAGCTTCCAAGTCGATTTTAGTATGTTTTAACATGTAGTTCATGAGTTTTCAACCGATTTAGCCGTCTCAATTCGTGAGTAATATCCAAGCACTGACGCGCGGCGGTGGACTGATGTGTTGAGCATTGGTTCAATCTTTTAGTGATTATAACCGACATAGCGTCGGTTCGAATCACACGTTCCTCACTATCATCGCATACGCTATAGGCTCATACCTTTAAATTCCTCCATTAACATGTGTTTTCCGATGTATTTCAATAGCCTTAAGGATCTACGAGAACCTATTACAGACAATCGTCATCATCATCGGCACTACAACCGGGATCCGGTCTTGGCCTAATTTAGCAAGTCTCTCCACCGGTATCCGGTCCTTATCCGAAACTTGTTAAATTGTCCATAATTTGTTTTTCCGGGCAAGGTTATTAGCCTTGCGCCAACATATATTACAGACAATACTGTAGCGAGCTTAGGGTTCGCTGGATTAATTATTTGTAAATAAATAAGAGCCGTTAAATCGATTCTGAATTAATGTGACATTTTATTAGTCCGTAATAACAATCGTTACTTTTTACCGTACACTTAACGTTTTCTTTATTATCGCTTCCGTAATTATCGCGTATTTTACTGCTTACTTATTACTTATTACTACCACACTTATCGCTTGCTTCACGTTCTACTTCTTACTCATGAATTGTGTGCGACGTATTTATACCAGTTCCCCACATTCTGATTCGGTATTTCGTTTCCGTTCGTTCCATAATCTTGAATGTTCTATTATCCATAGTCTCCAGTTTTCCAGTACTTTGTTTTGGACTTTCCCGAATATTCCAGTACTGACTGTCATATGCGTCACACTACCCTCCGCCTAGATTAGTTCGTCCCGAACTAAGTTCACTGGTCTTCTGGGTTAACAAAAGTCGGCAGTCGGTCACGATGTACCACTTTCATGTTGGCGTTCGGCCTTCGCTGAATCCTATAGACAACGTCGTTAATTCTTGTGAGAATCTAATATGGTCCTTCCCAATGTTGCTGTAACTTCGGAGACCTCCCCTTTTGCCGATGAGGGTTATAAAGCCATACGTTATCGCCTGCATTAAATCCGGATGCGTTGGTTCGAACGTGGTACCTTGTTTTCATCCTGTCACTGGATACCTTGATCTGCTTTCGAACCAAATGATGAATCTCATCGAGGCGATTTCTCCATTCGGCTACGTAGTCTTCGGTCTTATCTATGGCGTCTGGAGGTATTCCGATTCGCAGATCGGCTGGTAATCGTATCTCCCGTCCAAATATAATTCTTGCTGGAGAATGGCCCGTCGTATCGTGATTAGCCGATCTATAGCTCATGAGAAAGGTTTGTACATATTTGTCCCAATCTCGTTGGTGATCACTAACGACCTTCGATAAATACTCTTTCATTGTTCGGTTGAACCTTTCGACCATTCCGTCTGACTGTGGATGTAAGGGTGTGGTCCTGGTTTTCCTTACGCCTAGTGCCGCACAGATGTCTTGAAATATCTGTGATTCGAAGTTTCGGCCCTGATCGGAATGAAGCTCACAGGGGACTCCATGTCTGCTGATCCAATTATTGATAAGCTACTCAATGACGGTTGTTGCTTCTTGGTTTGGAATTGGAAGGACTTCCACCCACTTGCTGAAGTAATCCATGATATCATCATCATCATCGGCACTACAACCGGGGATCGGTCTTGGCCTTATTTAGCAAGTCCTAAGGCTTGTTAAATTTTCCATAATGATTTATTTTTTCTGGGCAAGGTCATTAGTCTTGCGCCAGAGGCTCCCCGACGGGGAATCGAACCCCGGTCTCCCGGGTGACAGGCGCGTATACTAACCACTATACTATCGAGGAGCCATAATATAACCAACATGTATTTGTTGTTGTCGTTTGTTTTTGGGAATGGTCCTGAGATATCAATCGCAATTCGCTCGAAAGGGGCACCTACGTTGTACTGCTTCATAGCGCTCCTTGGTCTCGCTGTTGGTCCTTTGGTCGCAGTGCAAGTTGTGTATTTCCTACACCAAGACTCGACGTCATCTCTCATGTGAAGCCAGTAGAATCGAGATCGTAATTTTGAAAGTGTTTTATTAACTCCCAGATGTCCACCGGAGGCCCCGTCGTGCATTTCTGTTAGAACCTCTTTCACTTTTGATGGTGGGACTAGAATCTGCATTCGATGGGATTTTCCGTCCGCGGCTTCCCATTTACGCTTAAGAATACCATCTTCCACCAGCAAGGAATTCCATTGTGCCCAATATGCTTTAAATGTTTCACTCTTGTCGGAAATATCGTTCCAAGTTGGCCGCTCGTTCTTTTCTTTGTGTTCCAGGATTAGTGACATATCTTCATTCTGAAGTTGAGCTGCGCGTATAGCCTCATTCGTCCACCCATCTAGTACTTCTACTTGTACATTTGGCAGGTCGTACGCCTCTTCTTTCTCTTCCGCTTTATGACAATGTTTAAAATCTGGCTTACATCGTCTTCTTGATGGAGCATCAGCGTTATTATGCACCTTCCCTTGCTGAATTGAGCTTATCATTGATACGGGTGCACATTATGGGGTTAAATCTCCTTTTCTTATTGCGACCGGCTCTTCGGACGCATTTAGTACTCTGACAGGTACAATGTGCTTCTTCACCTCAGATTGTTCCGTTGATAGTCTCCTCATATGACAAGCGCATGAACAACAATTCTCACTCGATGTTTCATTCATTCGTCGACATTTCCTACAGTCAACAGAGATGTGGCCGACTCCGCCGCATGTCCAGCACTTCATAACAGGTCTCGGGGTTCTCTGTTGTACATGCCCGATTCTTTGGCAGGAACGTTCCTGGACGGACATTTCTCGGACTCTATATGTACTCCTGGTATCCAGTTTAGCAGATTCATATGCCAATGCGAACGCCAGTATTTCATTAATCGTCTTCTTTCCCGCTAAACGAACGGCCTGTTGCAAGTCCCGATCTTGGAGTGCGTTTATCAATACATCCATTGCTACCTCGTTCAGAAATTCCTTAGTCATATTTGTATAAGCCAAGTTTGCCAATCGCTCAATGTCTGCCTGCAACTGTTGAAGATTTTCTCCAGGTTTCTGCGTTCTGCTCCTCAGTTGCATGCGGTAGAGCTGCTGCATGTGGTTGTCTCCATACCTAGCTTCAAGGCCGTCTCTTACTGCTTGGAAATCTGTTTGGTTCTCTGCTGGTATGGTTTGTAGCAATTCTGCAGCCGCCCCGCGGAGTGACAAGTTTAGTGATGTTGACTTTTGCTCATCCGACCAATTATTATAATTGGCCGCGGCGTCAAACTGACGTATAAATACGGAGAAGGGTCCCGTTCCATCGAAGGTTGGCGGTTGCATCCTTGTATCTTTGTAGTCATGTTGATTGCTAGGCGATGTCTTATTTCTCTCAACACACTCAAGTCTCTTTTCGATTCGCATTATTTCTTCGGTGACTTTTAGATCCAGATTTTCTACTTCGTTTCGAATTTCTGACTGGATTTCTTCCTTAAAGTGTTGAAAATTACATTTCATCCACTGAATTTTGGGCGTCGAATTTTGAATTTACGGTGTCGAATTTTGCATTAACATCTGTAGCTTGTGCGTCCAATTTTATCATCATCATCCTGAGCATCTCCGAAATGCCCAACAGTGGCGAACTCTTCTCCGTTACATTGGCACCATCTTGACTCGGTGTTTCTTCTTCACCCGGACAGTCTGGCGCAATCGCAAAAACATATGTGTCAACATCAATACCTTCTTCCTCCATTGCTGCTTGTAGACGCTGTCGAAGAATTTGCTTCTGTCCCCTGCTATCCAGATTCCGGTCCTCTAGTTCCTTCTTCAACTCAGGAACGTGAAGATCCTCCAAATGTCGATCTGACATAGTCACAACACACTTTCACAGACTTATTCACTTAAACAATAGTTAATCCCACTTCTGACACCAATTGTAGCGAGCTTAGGGTTCGCTGGATTAATTATTTGTAAATAAATAAGAGCCGTTAAATCGATTCTGAATTAATGTGACATTTTATTAGTCCGTAATAACAATCGTTACTTTTTACCGTACACTTAACGTTTTCTTTATTATCGCTTCCGTAATTATCGCGTATTTTACTGCTTACTTATTACTTATTACTACCACACTTATCGCTTGCTTCACGTTCTACTTCTTACTCATGAATTGTGTGCGACGTATTTATACCAGTTCCCCACATTCTGATTCGGTATTTCGTTTCCGTTCGTTCCATAATCTTGAATGTTCTATTATCCATAGTCTCCAGTTTTCCAGTACTTTGTTTTGGACTTTCCCGAATATTCCAGTACTGACTGTCATATGCGTCACAATACTAAAACCGAAAATGGTCACCTTACCTCGTTCTCTGTTTAAGTATTTGCCGATGTCACTTGGAACCCAATAGTCCATTCTACAGATCGATAAACTAAGAACACAAAATTCCCTTTAAATCCCAAGAGCTGAACAGCTTCTACGTTGGTGGGATTATGTAGGCGTTTTTCGTGTTTGACAATATTCTTGGATAACTTTATAAATTCATTTGATCCCTAGGTCATGGTGTATTTCCTGATTTGTCACAAAACGGTTAGCATTGGTGATAATGCGAAGGAATTTGTTCTATCTTCATTGAATTATTTCTCTGTTGGATTGCTTTGTACAGCCCTATAATTGGATTCGGTATATCCAGATTGGCTTGATGATAGATTGATAGATCAATCATTTACAATAGAGATTAAGTTGAGAGTGATGTCCGATTAACCAATACATCTCCGTTTCAGCTTTATTTGTTCACCTTTTTGTTTCACATGATTGGTTTAGTCTGCTAGAAACGGGTGTTTACCGAGATACTTCGCTGTTTTAGTCTGCTATAGACAGGTGTATACCGAGATACTTCCCTTGTTTCACATGATGTCTCCAGTTTTGTCTGCTATCCATTATATTTCGCTGAATCTGCCTTTGGAACTGGAATTCCATTGAGATATGTAGTAATATTGCTATATGATCTCACTATGTAAATGTTACGTGAATAGATTTCATCTCGTCGAAATTAATTTCCCAATTAATGATCCATTCGCTAATTTCGTTGAGTGCCTGTTGCTATTGTTCTGTAGCCTTTTCTTGATTATAGTCAGCTGAGAATATAACTGCATCATCTGGAAAGATGCCTATGAATGTGTTCTTGGTTATTGGGATGCCTGCTGTGTATAGTAAGTAGAGGAAAGGTACCAGGACACTTCCTTGTGGTACGCCTGGTTCTAATGGATAGAAACTAGAGTGAGCTCCTCCTTCGTGTGTTACTTGGAATGTTCTATCAGACAAGTATGATTCGAGAACTGGGCAATAGTTTGCTGGAAACACTTTACTCATTTCCACCGGGCGGCTGGGTTTTGGGACCCCACCTACCACTCAGTAATTGTGTCGAATTGCACAATAATAAGAGTCGTCACTTGAACAATCAAACGCAAGACAAAACCTCCTTACTAAGTCAGCCATTGAGGCGGCATCAATATTTTTTTACTTCATTTAATTTTAAAATCAAATGGTGTCTGTTGGGAAACCCAACATTTTGTCCCTATAGGGGACACCCCATGGGGTATTTCCTTAAGCTTGGACGTGCGTGCTTTCAGAAATTATTTCAGTTCTACGTGATCCTTATTTAACATTCTACGTTTCAGGATAAAAATAATTTGGGGTTGCTGCAGTCTACTTACCGTCAATAGCCTTGAAATAATTCCCAAACCCCACAAGTTTAAACACTTTTACACAAATACGTAGTCACTTTCACCCGAACTATACAGAACTGACAATGGAAAGTATATACAAAACTATGAAAGGATCAACGAGAGTTGTTTGAAAAGTGAAACCGATTTTCTATCAGGACGAGGTGACATCGCTCGAATCATGCTACCCTGTGATAAACTACCATTTTTTAAATAGCTTATGCAGATTATACCACGAGCACCAACAAAATACATGTCGCCATTATTTGTTTAGCTGAACGAATGGTTTTTACTTCTCTCACAGCACATTTAGTGAGTCCAACCCATTTACTATTACTATTTCTTGGCCAATAGGAACCCCGAAGTTCATGACCTCACCGAGTCACCTGCGCTATCGTTCCCCGCCCTGTATACTCTCCTTCCACACTTGACCATCTGATCCGATTTCCTCAAGATCAGAGCTAACATTGTCCTCCCATCTCTGTCGCGGCCGTCCTACCGGTCTCTTTCCCGTTGGTGTGCCGTCAAGAATTATACGCACGGTCCTATCGAAACCCGGAAGTTCATGACCTCACCGAGTCACCTGCGCTATCGTTCCTCGCCCTGTACACTCTCTTTCCATGCTTGACCGTCTGATCCGATTTCCTCAAGGTCAGACCTAATATTGTCCTCCCATCTTCGTCGCGGCCGTCCTGCCGGTCACTCTCCCGTTGGTCTAGCGTCAAGAATCATACGCACGGTCCTATGGTTGCCCATCTTAGTCTTCGCGACTTGATTACTCTCACTATTGTAGGTTTGCGGTATAGATCTTCCAATTCGTGGTTTTGGACTTTCCTCCATTGTCCTGCATCTTCGTCATATTTACCGCCAAAGATACGCCTTAAAACTTCATTCTCAAATACGCGGAATATGCTTTCTTTCCGTTTTGTGAGAGTCCATGTTTCGCATCCGTGTAGAGCAATCGGCATGATTATGGTTCTATCGAATTTTCCAATAGGGACTTGACAACTTTTTTTTTTTAAAATAAAACGCAAACCATTTGAGATATTTCAAAAACTTTATTATCGGCTTGAAGTACAATCAAAACATTTATGAATGGAACTCGAGTTCGTTCATATGGCCACCGCCGCGCCGGCACGTTTGCAGCGGCCGATTCGTTGGACTCAATTTTCGATGACTCGGCCACACATTTCGGCCGAAACGGCCGCTATTTCGCGTTCACTGTTGGCTCTGAGCTCTTCCAACGTCATCGGCTTGTTGGCATAGACCAATGACTTGACATAGCCCCAAAGAAAATAGTCTAGAGGCGTTAAATCGCACGAACGAGGTGGCCAACGTCTTGAGATAACACGCTCATCAAACTTACTCTTCAATAAATTGATTCTATCACGTGCTGTGTGGCGTGTGGCACAGCCCTGTTGAAACCACATGTCGCCCAAGTCCATATCTTCCAATTCGGGCCAAAAATAATCGGTAACCATGGCGCGATAACGATGGCCATTCACAGTAATGTGGCGATCGTTATCGTCGACGAAAAAATATGGCCCAATGACGCCGCCGGCAGGCAAACCGCACCAAACAGTTATTTTTTGTGGATGAAGTGGTGATTCATGAAGCACATGTGGATTTTCACGCGACCAATAACGCATGTTTTGTTTATTGACGAACCCATTGAGCCAAAAATGAGCTTCGTCACTGAAGATGATTTTGCGATGAAATTCATCATCTTGGCGCATCTTTTCCAGAGCCCAATCAGAGAAGGTACGTCGCTTCAAATGGTCCATCGGCTTCAATTCTTGAGTCAGCTTGATCTTGTATGGGTGTAAACCAAGATCCTTAGGCAAAATTCGCCATAAAGTGGTCTGGGCGATGCCCAATTCTTGAGAACGCCGTGGAATTGACAGATTTGGATCGTTTGCTATGGACGCCTGAACGGCAGCGATATTTTCGACACTTCGACCAACCCGTTGTCTCACTGGCATGGCAACATCACACAACGAATATGTATACCCAAATTTTTGTACTAAACTTGTTATTGCTTGTCTACTAGGGCGAGAATTACCACCGAAAATTTCGGTAGTAAATTTTTATAATTTGCAGACGTTGTTCGTTCGTGTACTTAACCATGATGAAAATTGACGCTGACAGTTCGATGATTAGTGAAAGGGTGCGTTCACAAATTAAATTCAAAGTTGTCAAGTCCCTATTGGAAAACCCGCTGTCAGTATTGTTCCCAAATATTTCAATTCTTTAACTTTTTCAAATATCTTACCTCTGCCGTTTATGTGTGTTCCCTGGGGTCCACCTGCTTGCGCCGTGATCATATACTTTGTTTTGTCTTCATTTATTTCCAGGCCCACATCTTCTGCCGCTTGCATGATGATTTCACTGTTTTTACTCACAGTTTCTAGATTATCTCCCAAAACGGCGATGTTATCTGCATATGCGAGCAGTTGTGTGACCCCGTTCAGAGATGTTCCGGCCATGTTGTCGTCTTGTACCTTTCTGAAGACATACTCGAGCACAAGGTTAAAAAGACATGGGTAGAGGCCATCCCCCTGTTTTAGTCCGTCCCGGATTTCAAATGCTTCTGAGAGGTGGTTTTCTATTCCAACTCGCCTTTTACTTTTGTTCAAACAGTTTTGAATGAGGGCGGCATATTTTTTTTTGGACTCCCGCCTCAACCACAATATGGTAAAGTCTTTGCCTTGTGACTGAGTCGCAGGGTTTTTTGAAGTCAACTAAAAGTCGGTGAACCGTCTCTCCGTATTCCCACTTCTTTTAAAACAATTGCTTTACGGGGAACATTTGGTCGCTCGTTGACCAGTTCTTACTGACTCCGCACTGATAGTCTCCCAGTATTTCTTTTGCGTGCGGTGTGAATCTCGCCAGTATGACATTTGTTAGTATTTTGTATCAGGTTGGGAGCAATGATTTTCTCCTGTAGTTTTCGGAATCAGATCTGTCACCTTTTTTGAAAATGGGAATGACTATTGAGGTTTTCCATTCTTCCGGAGTGACTTCCTTATCCCATATTGTTTTAATCAGTTGGTGGATCTTTCGAGCGGTTGCCTCTCTTCCATGCTTCATAATCTCTGTCGATATACAGTCGACTCCGGGGGTCTTGTTGTTTTTCAATCGATTTAGTGCGTCTACAACTTCGTCGAAAGAGGGCTCTGGGATCTGAGGCTCGGCTGTATACACGTCTGGTGCGTTTATTCGTGGTTGATGGATGCGCACATTGAACAGGTTTTCAAAGTACTGCTTCCATCTTGTCACGATATTGTTTGTTTCTGTCACCAGACAGCCGTTTGCGTCTCGAATTATTTTTGTTCTCCCTCGGTAGGCATTTCTAATTGAGTTTATGCCGGCATACATACCTATGATGTTCTTTGCTCTGGCATTTTCTACGTTTTTTTTTCGCTCCGAGTTTTCTCCCATTCGCGTTTTTCGCGTTTGAAACGTTTCATTGCGTATTTCCGAATCGTTGGGTATCATTCTGCGTTGACTTCATCATATCTTTCTAAGTGGATCATTCTGAGGCGTTTATGTTCTTCGATCTTTGCCCTGCGTTCATGGTCAAACCAAAATTTGGACTTAATTGTTTTCTTAAATCCTAATACCTTTTGGGCTGTTTGTTTGATCGATGTCCATTTAGTGTCCACACTATTGGCTTCCTCTTCGTCACTACTCCCATTTTCTATGATGCTAAATCTATTCGTTAGTTCGTCTTGATATTCAGCCCTTTTAGATACCTTTTCGGCTGTTTATTTCAAACTGTTAGCTTGAGAAAATCTCTTACTGTCGTAATTAGTTTGTGAAACAATTCGACGAAAAAGCTGAAAAAAAAGAATTGTTTACACAAGTGCGTCGTTTCTTCATAATTTTCTATCGCAAATATTACACTGATCAAACTGGCAACCCTTGACTAAAGCTCTTACCATCGTAGTTAGTTTCTGAAACGTGTGATAAAAGGGATAGTTAAAAAGAAAGTATTTTCTTAAAAACAAGTTTAAGAAAAGGCGTTTTAACATTCGATTGCAAATATTAAACTGGGCAGGTTTATGGCCTTTTCCTAACCCGTTTGTTGTCGTAGTTAGTTTATGATGCAATCGGAGCCATTTTAAACAAGTGTCTACAATAGGAAATCGCATTTTAAAGCGTTTTCTAACGAAAGTTTAGTTTATGAAACAATTTGACCAAAGTCCTACATGGTCTGAAAAGTCTTAAAATTTTTTAATAAGTGGGTCCACTAGAAAATGAATATGATTCATTCCGAGAGGCTCACCCGTCACTAGTTTATATATGAAGTTGCGTAACATTTCGTCCATTCGTTTACAATCGTTTGAGCGACGCTACTTTCGCCTTTGTAAAAAAATGGAAAAACAAGAATATCGCATCTTGATCAAACATTGTTTTTTGATGGGAAAAACTTCTGAACAATAATTTCAATGATTACAGAAGTATTATCCCACATCTGTTCCTTTGAGAACAACAGTTTATCCTATCAGTTTATTTTATTATAAGAATATCGCATCTTGATCAAGCGAGGTTTTTTGATGAGTAGAAGTTTTAGTTTATGAAACAATTTGACCAAAGTCCTACATGGGCTGAAAAGTCTTCAAATTTTTTAATAAGTCTTACAGGTGAAACGTACCATATTAATAACATCCTTTTAACATTTTTGTTATATTTAATTGAAGTAAAATTCTGACCAATGTTACGATTAAAAAGCAGGGGCCTTTTATACTTGAACGTTGTTGGATGGTCTCCTTCCCGAAATCTTATCATCGTAATTAGTTGATGAACCAGTCGAAACCAACGTAGTGCTGAAAGGAACACATTATTTATACCAGTTGTGCTTAATATTTTGTCATAAATTTGGAACCATATTTGTAGCCTTTTTAAAACCTGTTCTCCAGAAGTATGGTCGGATGTGGATTAATTTGACTAAGATAAGAACTGAAAGAAACGAAGTGTCTGTACCAGGACGTTGATTGTTGCTAAAACTCCCTCGTACTTAGGACATTGACCAGATTGACGATCTTTTTCGGTTGATATTAAAACTTCGTCGCATGTATGACACTGACGAGATTGGCGACGTATTTTTAACCTTATTCTATCGTAGATAGTTGATGAAAAACTCTGAACAAAATTTGCGCTGGAAAGAGGGAATTATTTTGCCCAGGGTGGCGCTTGCTCTTTTGTTCTTAACAATCCGTCGTTCAGTACTATCGTAGTTAGTTGGGAAAAAGGGAAATGAAAACGAATGGAAGAAATAGTTTTTCAAAAGGTAACGTTCCGTCGCAAATATGAAACTGGCCAGGTTTTCGACTTTTTCCTAACTCTAGTTAGTGTAATAATCTGACAGATTGGGAAGAATTATCCACAATAGGAAGTTCTTTATTCCTGCCTACTAACCAGTCGCAGACATAATCTTGACTGGCTGTTCAGCCTTTCTTTTAAACCGCTTACTATTGCAATTAGATTAGAAAACAATTTGGCTAACGTAAGACCCAGAATAGTTCTCTTGTTTCTAACCGTTCGCCTCATAATAGGTGTACAACTTTGCTCCCGCGGTTTTTTCCCGAAATTCCAGGCTTTATTGTAAAAAACTGGTTATACATTTATGATTCAAAGTATTGTCCATCGCTGGCCACTACTTTCTCCCATCTTTCGGCCAGCATACGAATCCATTTCTTCATATTAAAGCAGAAAACTAAAACCTCCGGCAAATGACGAGAATTTGGCTCGTAAGCTGACATGTTTAATCGAGAATAACTTTCTGACGCAGACACAAATCGACTAATATTTCGATGGCGTTATGTTTACAAATACCTAAGCTTATTGTATGACATCTATGATCTATTTATTTCAACTACCACTTACCGCTACAGCCTTCTATTGCAAAACGGCGGAAGCAAAGTTGTACACCATGAAGAGTGTCAAATTAATCATCGACACTACAACCGGGATTCGGTCTTGGCCTTATTTAACAAGTCTGAGGCTTGTTAAATTTTCCGTAATAATTTGTTTTTCCGGGCAAGGTTATTAGTCTTGCGCCTTAGTCAAATTAATCATCATCATCATCGGCACTACAACCGGGAACCGGTCTCGGCCTTTGTCAAATCAATAACCTTCTAAAATTGTCGTTATCTTATTTAGTTGTAGAAAGATTTGGACCAAAAATATAACTTTAAAGAGGGAAATCTTTTATACCTGGACGTGGCTTGATGGTCTTTTTCCGAATACTTTATTATATTAATTAGTTTATGACTCTGTCTGATACACGAGGGAGAAGTATTGGACTGTTGCGGACGACTTAGCGGCGACTCTGAAAATCAGTTGTATCAGGTGAGATTCTGTCAAGGGAGTTCGAGCTGAGGGGACGAGGTTTCAGCGTGAGGGGTACGCACCTAAGGGAACCCGTGATGAACGCAGATTACGATCACTGGGCAGGAGTAAAGGTTCACCATTTCCGTAGGTGTCAATTAACATTCCATCGAACCCTAACAGTGGTATTCGAGGATGGTCAAAGTAGCGCTGTGATAAGTAGCTGGTCAGCAACAGAAGGAGAAACCGTTGGCGTAGGCGAATTCAATCGATCGAGCAACGTTGGTTGATAGATCGAGGGGCAGCGCTATACGAGGGTGACTTCAAGCGGAACGAAGGGGACGTTAGATGACGTCAGTCCGTAAAGGACTTACTTCTTTGTGCTATCGGGACAGGACTATCTAAGTACTGGATGCCGATCAGGAGGAAAAGACAATGGAATGTTATTATAGTCCAAGTGATTCCGAGTCACTCTCGCGTCCGAAGATCACCACTTGAATTAATGAGTCCTACCCTGGTTCTAAGCGTAAGTATTTGGTGAATTATCCAGTGTCCGGCTCTTCTGGATGAGTATGTCTGCGGCGGTAATGGTGTGAAAGCGAGCACTCACGACACCGAACAACTTGGGATATTTCTATTTTTTCCTTCGTCGGCCAGGACTAACCGATTCAGCACTGATTAGTTGCTTTTGGTTTGTTGAACAACCGCTGTTGATTGAATGTGTACTTAATACATCCGAAAACCAACGACCGAGGCCACATAAATTCACAGTAAACCGGCAATCATCTTTTTAATAATTTTGTTCGAACGACTTCCTTTTCTTCTGTTCGATCTCGATCTATATTCGTGTTGTTTTTGTTTTCTTTGTTGTCGATGTCTTATCGGCCCCTGAGATCAGTTCTTTGTTTTATCTCCACATTTATTTTACAATTCAATTACAGATTTTATTTAAAACTAAATGTTAACTTCTATTTTAGAAACATTATTCTTACATTAACTTACTGACTCTTCGAAAGCACTCTAAATCATATATTATAATTTTTCGTATGCCTTTCGGCGTATAAGATCAGTTCTTTTTTCTCCGCACAACGTTATCATCGCTCCTCTTCACTCCAGGGCTTTTTGCGGGGTTTTTCGATCAAGAGTAGTACTGTTGTAGTGTTCTCTCGAATTCGCTCCATTATTCCTTGTGCCATAGCTCGCTGTACTCGAACTGACCTAGTTGGCTGTGACACAAGCTAACACCTCGAGTGTAGAGGGTGGAAAGTTATTTCAAAAAACCTGTCCTCACCGAGTGTCTTCATCGTAGCTACAATAATTGCATCGTGCAACAAGAGCGAACAAAAACATGCTAAAGTCGGTACCTAAAGTTTGCATGTGCGCCATTTTGTTAAATTTCGACTTTTATGCATGATTCTAGTAGGAGCTCCAACTACACCTATACAGTTTATGAAAATTCTTCGATTATTGATTTTTGATAATTTGTGCTAGAGTGGCCAACAGTAAGGTATCTATTTTTGAGACGGTCACATTATACGGCGGGTTAAAAATTATTGTGACTACTATTATTACTTATATACCCGCCTGTCACGCGGGAGACCGGGGTTCGATTCCCTGTCGGGGAGCCTCTGGCGCAAGACTAATGACCTTGTCCGGAAAAAACAAATCATTATGGAACATTTAACAAGCCTCAGGACTTGCTAAATAATGCCAAGACCGGTTCCCGGTTGTAGTGCCGATGATGATGACTATTACTATTTATTGGCCTGTAGGAACCCGAAAGTTCATGACCTCACCGACTCGTGTCCGCCATTGTTCCCTGTCCCGTGCGCTCTCCTTCCACGTTCGACCATCCGATTCTATCTCCTCGAGGTCCAGCCTAACATTGTCCTCCCATCTCCGTCGCGGCCGTCCTGTCGGTCTCTTTCCCGATGGCTTACCGTCAAGAATTCTATGCACGGTCCTATCGTTGCCTATTCGCGCCACGTGTCCGGCCCATCTTAATCGTCGCGACTTGATTACTCTGTGGGGAGGAGAAGTATTGTGTCAGGCATGGGCACTGCGTTCACTTCTCCATCATTCACTTAATGAAAGTTCCGCCAAAAGTTAATCACCAAATAAATGAAGGAAACGCCGCCACGTTTGTCCACAACCGGGAGTAAGGGAAAACGTCTTCGAAACACACCGTCCAGGAGAACTAAGCAAAACACCTTAATAACAACACCCAGGAACCGCTGCCGGGAAATTAGACACACGGTTATTCTGTTGAAGTAAATGTCCTTTTATTTTTATTTCACTTTTGTTATTAACTCGTTCTTAGCCATTATTAAAAACGTTAGTGTTTTTATACTTCACTTAGAACTTATTATTTCACATTAAATTGATCTTTATAAATTTTGAATACGGTGAAACACTTCTTTCACGACCCGACTCCTGTATGTATACGCTTCTCCGGCGCGCGACGGAGAGCGGGAGCGGCACCGACCATGTTGGTCTGCGATAAAACCTTCGTTTGGAGTGAGTTTGTGGTCTGGTGGTAGATATCCTCTCCACTAAGGATATGTATTTACTTACCACCAGAGAAACGTAAAGTCTCTCTTTGTGGAATAGCAAACCAGATCTCGTAATGTATGTGTGTGATCGTTCAGCTCTGTGTCGTTTACCCGTGCGCGAAGGCAATGACAAAAAAAGCAGGCAGGCGGCAAGCACAAAGGGATCGAGAAGATCGTTGTCTATGAAGTGCATCGCTTCTCAATAAATAGACGACGATGCTTCGAAGAAATGTGGTAAGAGAAAAGATGAGACGAGGGCATCATAAAAGTCTTAGATGAGTGATGCCCTTGTGTAAATATACGAATAGCCATTCGAAAGAGATGCTAATTTATTACAAGACTTTATACAATGAGAATTGTATATCGTATCTTGGGTCGGTGGCCAAAATGAATCCCTTGCTTGCATTTGTATATGCAGGGAAATTCGTTGCGGCAGAGAAAGGAATTGGAGATTGTTTGTTAGTGGAAAAACAAATCATTGGTTGGATATTATGCATGTTTACATGCGTAGGAATTCGGTTTTATGACACTAGACGCTAGATGCGGTATTTGCTTTTGTCCCTTGGACAAAGGGTCTGCAAGATACGTGCATGTGGGAAGATAAGGGTGCACATGAGGAACAAAATTGCTTGGCAAACAATGGTGCTGGAATAGTTTTCCTACTTATAATGCATGTATGCAAACGAATTATTTTCCAGCGAATTCTAATGATGCATTAGATGGGTGAACAGAATCTTTCAGGAATTTTCATGTAATGCGTTGAAAGCATTAATGTCCTTGTAGTAGGAAATGTTTGTGCTGGGTGGAGATTGCGGTGCAGGTGTGGGAAATTTGGAATTTGCCTGCCAACCGAAGGTACCGAATAGGTTTTGGGATACCTGAAAAGGTAGAAAAGAAATCTTACGGGGGATTGTATGCGAAGAGATGCATGAAAGGTTAGTTTTCTTTTACAGGGATTTTTAGTTTATAAATTTGATAACGTAGATGCGTAAAGCACTTAAGGTGCTAATGCGCTTGCATTAGCGACAACTTATGCCGATTGGGATGTAGTTATGGGGGTTTTTCAGGTAAGTGGGCCGTGAAGTTTGGCGGAACCGCCATAACTGTCACTATTGTAGGTTTGCGGTATAGCTCTTCCAATTCGTGGTTGTGGAGTTTCCTCCATTGTCCTGCCTCCTCGTCATGTTTGCCGCCAAAGATACCCCTTAGGACCTTATTCTCGAATACGCGGAATTTGTTTTCCTCCCGTTTTGTGAGAGCCCATGTTTCGCATCCGTATAGAACAATCGGCATGGTTATGGTTCTATAGACACGGAGCTATATATATTCCGTTATAGCAGTTTCGACTTCAGCAGTTTACTGACTGCATGCCAACTAGCGTTGTCGGAGTGTAGTCTTTTGTTAATTTCCTTCGACATTTCGTTATTGTGACTATATTTTTTAAGAAAAAAAATTTTTCTTTTGTACCTTAGATAATACTAAACAAGTAACAAAAAGTTTGAGTTCTTTATTTACTTCCTCCTATAAGAAAATAATTCCAGATAATTACCCTTTTTTGAGGCTCTCAGGTGAGAACCTCCTCTTAAGCGATTGTTTGAAACAATAATGCTCTGGTATACTACTTTGATGATATCTTAGTTGATTCGGTTTCAATTTCGGTACTGTGTTCCTCACAATGGTTGTGTCTTTTTTTTTACACTAGCGCGCACACAAAGGAGATTTGGAGCACCCTTAAATGTCAAAGCGAGCGGATCTATCTGTTAAAATCGCCGCAAGTTTTTAAATCAGGGCAGTAATCATCATTCTTACATCCAAATTGCCAACTTGTAATAATCCTCGAGCTGGTATTTCCGATATTTATCAGTTGTACACAAGATGGATTCGTCAGCATCAATGAATCAATTTATAGTATTGTGACGCATATGACAATCAGTACTAGAATATTCTAGAAAGTAACGGAAATCTGGAGACAATGAACAGTAGAACATTCAAGACTATGGAACGGACGGAAACGAAACACCAAATCAGAATGAGAAAACGGTATAAATACGTCGCTCACAGATCATGAGTAGTAGTAGTAAGAAGTAGGAGTAATAAGTGAGAAAGCAAGCAGAGTAGCAAGCGATGAGTAAGAAATCGTTAAGTGTACGGTAAAAAGTAACGGTTGTTATTAATGGACTAATAAAGTGTTACATTAATTCAAAATCGATTTAACGGCTCTTATTTATTCAAATAATTAATCCAGCGAACCCTAAGCTCGCTACAGTGTTAAATGTATCTAGGTTCAATTTATGTCCAATATTTCTCGCGCAAACTTTTCTTTCTTGAATCTGAGGGTCTGTTCCAATACACAGTCGTATTTTATTTACTATTCGACACTACAGAAGCACCATCATCATCATCATCGGCACTGCAACCGGGACCCGACTTGGCCTTATTTAACAAGGCTTGTTAAATTTTCCATAATAATTTGTTTTTCCGGGAAAGGTTATTAGCCTTGCGCCAACAGAAGCACCATACCAACAAGATATTGATCCGAGTCAACACTAGCACTGCGATCAGTTCATACCATTATCAGTTTGGTTAGCTGCCAACGGTCTATCAGTGCGTGCTCTATTTTTTTCTTTTCCTTATCACACACACTTACAAAAAAGTACAGCCTGTCTGAAGCCTTAAATATTCGCGCACCCTACGGACGAATGAGAAAAGATGGAGTACGGAAAGGAAGTGTCAACACTCGCTGGTCTTCAATTCGCGGTCGGGAAATGCTCCACAGAGAGATATTTAGATGATCTTACGGATGTTTTTACGCACAAAGCTTACCTCCGCAACAATAGAATTCTCACTTTTTGCTGACTTTGTCGCTTGTTGTCGATGATTATTGATCAAGTTGTGGGTGCCAAACAAACAAAAAGTTTGGAGACAGATGTTATAAAAAAATGTTCCTTTATTTATTCATTTTTACCAACTTGATCTTCCTCGGAAGTACCATGTTAGTGAAGAATATGATTCAAACCGCTAAATCATTGACGTATTAAACCACGGCCGTGTGTATGCGGGGATATTGTGGCGGTTCTACGAACTACACAAACAACTATAGGTCGAGATATCGTCGTTCCACAAAGGAACATACTCACCTATGTCCAAACTACGCGTGCCCACAGACACGTGTCCTCAAAAGTTCTCCTTTCCACCTGAAACAAAAGATAACATTCATCTTAGAGTCAACAACCCCACGTATCCACAGATACGTGGGCCACAAGTCCTGAGCAATTTTCCTACGCCTGCACGGCGATCCAAAGACATAACCCAGCATAGAAATTTTGTGCCGATCCATTAACTGGAGATACACAAACGGTTGGCACAGCTGCGCCAGATGTCGACAAACATCACATCTCCGGCGATAAGCGAGTTGCCGAAAACCAATTCGTCGACAAAACCATTGTCTCTGCTGCAATGTACTTCATGCAACAGCAATAAACGAAAATGGTGTTCCCATAGGGCTAAGCAAACAACGATAATTACATTATCCCATGATCGCCTAAAAGAAAATGCACACTCGATTGTTTACGTAAGCAATCCATCAGAGCTTTGCGACTGGACGAGGAGCTTCCTCGAGAAACGATCGATCCGGGTTGTTGTGGACAGCGAGTGTTCGGATCTGTATCCTGTTAATTCGGGGGTGCCCCAAGGTTCTATTTTGGCTCCAACCTTGTTCTTGCTTCACATAAATGATTTGTTGGAGACAACGGATAACAAAGTGTTCAGTTTTGCGGATGATGGTACGCTTGTTTCCTCCTTTTCGAGTGATCAGCCGATTGGTGCATGTGCGTCACACCAGCTGAGATGTAGACAGATTGATTCTCTGAATCGGGATCTGGATAAAGTCCTGCAGTGGGGAAAGGCCAATCTTGTCGACTACAATGCAACGAAGACTCAGTATACAACATTCACAAAGAAAAGTGGATCATCGGTTCCACAGCTGATGATGAATGGCCGGGCCCTCAAGGCTGGGGAAAGTTTGAAATTGCTCGGCGTCACGGTCTGTGGGAATGTATCATGGCATAAACACGTGTCGAACATCGCCAGGTCAGCCTCAGGAAAACTGAGTTATCTTTTTAGAGACAAGAAATATTTTACTCCGGCCCAACTTCTTCTCCTATATAAATCCAGAGCGCAGGTCTACGCTCGAATATTGCTCTCATGTTTGGAGCTCGGCTCCTAAACATACCCTCGACCTACTTGAGAGCATACAGAGACGAGCGATCCGCCTGATCGGGGACTCGGTGCTGACGTCGGGACTACAGTCGCTATCACATCGAAGGCGCGTAGCCGTCCTCTGTCTGTTTTACAGATATTATCACGGGTGCTGTTCTTCGGAGATTCGTGGTATTGTTCCGCGCAATTCGGTTTATATGCGCTCCACAAGACAATCCGACGGATCGCACCCGTTTGTGGTTCATCTCCCGACGGCGCGAACATCCCTACATCAGAATTCGTTCCGCTACAGAGCGGGGAAGCTGTGGAACTCCCTTCCCACGCGAGTGCTCCCGGAACGTTACAACCTGCAACTGTTCAAAAAGAACTGCAACAGTTATTTGATGGCATCTCGGGGCGCCCACACGGCGCTATAGGTTCGCCTCTCCCGAGAGAAGTCTAATAAAAAAAAAAAGAGGTGTGAAATTTTGACGATCAAAGAGCGATCTACAGCATGCAGACAATAACCTCCGCATCTGTATGTGTGAGCGCGATCTTCACTGGTGGAGAGATTCTCGATTGAGAGAAAGTCACCACCAGGGAAAGCGAATGGAGAGAAAGAGAACTATGTGGTGAATAGGATCATCCCCAGAGAAAGTGACTACAGTCGACAGAGAACCGAAGAAGAAAGTTAGTCCGCGCCGCGCAAGATAATTAAAAGTACGTATATACTCGACGTGCAACGCTCAGTAAAGTAACGCACAGTAGAAATACAAGGCCTCACATCCCGTGAAAGTTGTCCTGATTTTTGCGAATAAATTTGCAGGTAGTTCAATTCTCAAAAACTATTTCTCCGAGTTTCATTTGCGGCATTCGCTCCTTGTTCCAGTGTGTCTCTTTCTTGTTTGCGAACGGTGTTCGGTGGAACACTCCAATAACGAACAAAGACAAAATCCGTCAAAATCTCATCACCTGCTACATAAATCGCTGATGATTTT
Source organism: Microdon myrmicae (assembly GCA_963931805.1). Taxonomy (NCBI): domain Eukaryota; kingdom Metazoa; phylum Arthropoda; class Insecta; order Diptera; family Syrphidae; genus Microdon; species Microdon myrmicae. The sequence continues at coordinate 45,638,317 of OZ007498.1, read as the reverse complement.
CGATGATTTCGGTTTCCTTTTGGTCCAGTGGTCCTTATTACAGTTTGCTTAGTCTGTTAGAATCGCCACACTAGTCGAAGCCGTAAAGCGACCTGGGCGTGTACCGGATACCAAGCGTATTGATAAGGCTGTGATCCGGGGTGTTGGTGCCTTGGTTCTAACCTTCTCATAGCGTGGGTTCGAATCACGTTCTTCACTGCTTCGCATAATGGCATGATTGATGACCATCATGTGTTCTTCACCCATCAAAACACTCTTGCATAATAAACCATGACTTTACGACACCTTTCTTACGAAGGAGTGATATTTGCTCTGCCTGGTTTGCACGAGTTAATCGTGTAGTGGTTCCGTAGAAGTTGTTGGTAACATATTTATTAGAGAGGCAACTGCGTGGCGCTTCTAACAAACTCCACAACACAGGTGTGATCTAAAGCGTCTATAATATTAGGACATATTAGTATGAACATTCATCATCATCATCATCAGCACTACAACCGGGAACTGGTCTTGGCCTTATTTAGTAAGTCCTGAGGCTTGTTAAATTTTCCATAATGATTTGTTTTTTCCGGCCAAGGTCATTAGTCTTGCGCCAGAGTATAAATATTCACCATATAAAAAATGCTAACTTCAAATTCTATATCTCTTCACAATTTAACCAGAGTTAAGATAAAGCTCATTACCCAACCGTCGTTATGACTTGGGTTTTTTGTCTAAGGAAACGCGCACACAAAAAGTACTGTGAGGTATCCTAAAATGTCGAGTGTAAAAAATCGCAGCTGTCGATTGAATTGCTTGACATTTTGGGCTTGTTAAAACATCCTTAAATTTCGTCATCCAACACCACCAAAAAGATGTAAACAGTAAAGATCTGACATGAATTTTAAGAAGTCGTTAAGCCATTAAGTTTTAATCAAGTGTCAATTATGTTCTTACACTGTCATCATTGGGAGGGATAATTGGCTGAGAGAGCATCTATTGTTCCGAAATAACTAACTGGCATTAATTATAACCCGCAACAATTCCTAGAAGCTTTCACACAAATATTCTCGACTGTCAAATCACAACATCATGAATTCTTGTAAATACAATCGAATAAATAATTTTGAAAGAATTTTGTTTATGTAAGATTCAAATCTACCCAAAGTCTTCTGCACTCCAATTTTGTTTAAAGTGGCAATTTTACAAGAACTCAAATTGTTGTTTATAGAGTTCTTACGTTGTTCTTGCTGTTGCTTGCTAAAAACAATTCGCCTTTCGACAGTTTCCTTTAAATTGGACATTGAGCCACTTGTACACATTAGTATTCTGTCCGCTAGGTCCATGATTCCAACCAATTAAAATCTATCCCCATGTCACTTCAGTATTTCTCCGCCTAGGCTTCAAAATGGATTCGCTTTTTTCACTCTCGCAAGCCTTGTTGCGACTCCTACGATGCGTAGGCACAATTCCTCGAAGACATCGTTTTGAAGTAAAATCTGGATGTCACGTCTTTTGTTTAAAAGCAACACCGCCCGACTTCCTAGAATCATAAACTATCGCTGCGTTTACAGCGAATCCATTAAATTTTATTCATTTTATAAATTGTTTATATGCTTTGGTCAGTGTTTATTAGATCTGCGGGTTGTGAAAAGAATTATTATTGTTTTTCTTTCAAGTTCAAGTTCAAAACGCAATGCCGGCGCGAATTATAGAAAACCTGTCGACAAGCTGACTGGATCGATTAATTTCCAGGTTAGCCAGTCGATAGTCAGACTAATTACCCGGACTTGCGAAGGTCGGGAAATTCAATAGATGTTACGGATATTTTTATCGATGTATTTTGAACTTAGTCGAAAGTGACGTGGCAAAACAGATGTTTGAAATTCGATATTATGTTATGTTTTCGCGATTGATGGTGGTGTTGACAACGGAGCCACAGGAAATACTTTGATCGTTTAGTCGATCGCTGGTGGACTAGAAAGTCAGTTTTAGAACAACTTAACTGATGGTGAAACCTATAAATTATATGACAAATTATAAGCCATCGAGAGATTTTGGAAGACAAGTGCAATTTCACAGTCATGTGTTTTGGAAGTAATTTATCAGTTTGTTGGTATAGTGTTCGAGGCTGCATGGAGTGCTACAGGTGTCTAAATATTAATTCAGTTAGAAACGAAGTTTGTGTAAGTAATTAAAATAAAATACTGTAGATCTCAGAATTAATTTAAAACACCGTGATCGGTTTCTCAACAACGAGAAGTAGTGAAAATTGTCACATCAATTGAATTCATTCGTCATTTCGTGATAAATAATAAGGGTGTTCCAGTAAGGACGAAATGTCGCTAAAATCAAATACTGGGTTTCCCTATAGGGAAAATATGTTTGAAAAACGTCTTGGCGTCATGTTTGAAATGGAATGGCTGTCATTTGTCTCTAAAATAATTTTACTTTTAAATAAAATAAGATAAAACGTCCTGTCGCCTGGAGAAATACCACCCCATCAGGCTATAAGCCCCGTGAAATTGTCGGGAGAAATCCCTGGCCATCTTTCGAAGCTTGGCGGAGGGACAGGTTCGAGAAAATGTTGGCTAGGTGGTAGTCGGTCGAAGGGTGAGACAGCATCCCGTCACGCTGCCATTTCCGCGATATCGTCGGTAGAAATCTTCAAATATGTTTCGGATGTATGGCTGATGGCCCGGACTGGCGCGGAAATAAGTGATGATGGTACATCGTGAGATAAAGAATACTTTCCCATTCGGATATCTGAGGGAACTATGTCAGGAGGAACATGCAAATATTTTGATAAATAATCGAGCTTTAAGAAATTCGTCATCGCATAATCGGGCGGGCTCGCGAGGCTCTGTCGACGTTCGACTGATAACGGCATTTTGTAACATCAGGGGCAATACGAATGTTAACGCCCACCACCAATATTTGCAAACAGCGAAACTTGATATCCTTGCCCTAACTGAGACCCAGGTCGATTCGTTAGCTGATTCGACATATCTTCGTTGCTCAGGATACGACTTACATTCGAGATTCCGTTTGGAGTCTGCGTCCTCACGCGGTCCGATTTGGCTTGCCAAAAAATGGAGGTGTTAGAAACCAATAATTTTGACATCATGTGGTTGAGGGTGGTGGTGAGGAATTCTGAAAAATTTCCTTGTTGTCTTTACTGCTTCCCGAAAGACGATCGACCCGCAACATTTTTTTAACATCTTTCACTTAACGTCGACTGAAAGCAGATCAACCACCCGGCTTCTGAAATTGTCGTGCTTGGCGATTTTAATGTAGCCAATTCCAACTTGTTGGTGCATTTTAACAGAATCGACGAGGCTGGGAGGCTGGCGGAGATGGTCGTATTAGCCGCAATTTGATTCAACTTGTGGAGGAACCTACGCGAGTGCCGGATGCCCGAGGTGATTATGGGAACACCCTGGTCTGTTTTTGACATCCGAGCTTAGCATTTATATCGGCTTTTCCAATTGGGACTTGACAACTTTTGTTTTAAATAAAACGCAAACCATTTGAGATATTTCAAAAACTTTATTATCGGCTTGAAGTACAATCAAAACATTTATGAATGGAACTCGACTTCGTTCATATGGCCACCGCGGGTACGTTTGCAACGGTCGATTCGTTGGACCCAATTTTCGATGACTCGGCCACACATTTCGGCCGAAACGGCCGCTATTTCGCGTTCAATGTTGGCTCTGAGCTCTTCCAACGTCGTCGGCTTGTTGGCATAGACCAATGACTTGACATAGCCCCAAAGAAAATAGTCTACAGGCGTTAAATCGCACAACCGAGGTGGCCAACCGACTGGCCCATGTCTTGAGATAACACGCTGATCAAACTTACTCTTCAATAAATTGATTCTATCACGTGCTGTGTGGCATGTGGCACCCCCTTGTTGAAACCACATGTCGCCCAAGTCCATATCTTCCAATTCGGGCCAAAAATAATCGGTAACCATGGCGCGATAACGATGGCCATTCACAGTAATGTGAGGATCGTTATCGTCGACGAAAAAATATGGCCCAATGACGCCGCCGGCATGCAAACCGCACCAAACAGTTATTTTTTGTGGATCAAGTGGTGATTCATGAAGCACATGTGGATTTTCACGCGACCAATAACGCATGTTTTGTTTATTGACGAACCCATTGAGCCAAAAATGAGCTTCGTCACTGAAGATGATTTTGCGATGAAATTCATGATCTTGGCGCATCTTTTTCAGAGCCCAATCGGAGAACGTCATCATCATCATCATCATCATCGGCACTACAACCGGGAACCGGTCTTGGCCTTATTTAGCAAGTCCTGGGGCTTATTAAATTTTCCATGATAATTTGTTTTCCGGGCAAGGTCGTTAGTCTTGCGCCAGAGGGTCCCCAATGGGGAAACGAACCGCGGTCTTCTGTGTGACAGGCGGGGATACTAACCACTATACTAATCGGAGGACGTACGTTGCTTCAAATGGTCCATCGGCTTCAATTCTTGGGTCAGCTTGATCTTGTATGGGTGTAAACCAAGATCCTTACGCAAAATTCGCCATAAAGTGGTCTGGGCGATGCCCAATTCTTGAGAACGCCGTGGAATTGACTGATTTGGATCGTTTGCTACGGACGCCTGAACGGCAGCGATATTTTCGACACTTCGACCAACCCGTTGTTTCATTGGCACTGCAACATCACACAACGAATATGTAGACCAAAATTTTTGTACTAAACTTGTTATTGCTTGTCTACTAGGGCTAGAATTACGACCGCAAATTGGAATTAACGCTCTTAAAGTTGCGGTCATCGACTCCAAATTTCGGTAGTAAATTTTTATAATTTGCAGACGTCGTTCGTTCGTGTACTTACTCATATAAGTAAAATGTTGAGTTTACTGAATAAATTGACAGTGACAGTTCGATGATAAGTGAAAGGGTGCGTTCACAAATTAAATTCAAAGTTGTCGAGTCCCTATTGGAAAACCCGATATTATGGAGGTTGCTGCGCAACTGGGAAACTTATCACTGCATGGTATCGGTCGAGCATCCACTTGCATTTCAAGCGAATAACCGACCTAAGCAACTTCCCCATGTATGGAGGTATAGGGCAGCCAACTGAGATCTAGTTTTTGCATTCCATCAAGCGAAGTTCATCTGCTAAGCCTTGGTTTGATAAAAACCGCGAGCAGATTACGGCGGCAAAAAATAGAGATTTTAAACAATGGCGCTCCAATCCGATCTATGTTAACAGACGGAATTTTGTTGGAGTCAGAAACGCATGCAACCACGCGGTTGATACCGCGAAGAAGGCTAACGACGACAGAGTGACCAATAAACTGCTTAAATGAACCAAATGGTTCGCGTCCCTTCTGGTCAATGCCAAGGGCTGTCAACAGTAACGTCGCTTCCTCCTCTTTTCCTCCGTTAATGACAGGCAGGGAGACGTTAAAAGAAAGATAAAGCTAATGTGTTCCCGAAAATATTTTCCGCGAATTCAAACTTGGATGCCGGTCTTTTGAAGCCATCTGTGATTGCGCCAGTACGGTCTTCGATGCGGGATGTGAGTTTCCGTCCATGTATTATTCAACCCATTCTACGTGGACTGGACTGGCAATAGTCTTTAAGAAATGTGCTCCAGAAGTATCGCCGGTTTTTGGCAGACTCTTTCGCCTATCTCATGCACGAGGACATTTCCTACCAAAGAGGGGAAAAAAGTGTCTCCCACAAAATTACCGATCGATTCTATTAATCTCTATGTGATCTAGGGTGATGGAAAAGGTCACCAATGCCGAGTTAATTAAATATTTGAAGTGTAATGGACTTCTGAATGATCGTCAATACGGATTCCATGGCGGACGGTCCATGGGAGACCTTTTGATCCTTATAACCGATATATGGACATCTGCGATTGCGGGACATGGTGAGTTAAGGGCGGTCGCATTGGATATCTCCACGGGTTTTGACCACGTCTGGAACGCTGCATTGCTGAGCAAACTTCGTTCATACGAACTTGCCCAGCAGCTTTGCGACAGGACGAAGAGCTTCCTCGAAAATCGATCGATCCGCGTTGTTGTGAACGGGGAGTGTTTGGAACTGTATCCTGTTAATTGCGGGGGCCTCAACCTTCCCTTTTTGCTTCACATACATGATTTGTTGGAGTCAACAGATAACAAAGTGCTAAGTTTTGCGGATGATATTACGATTAAGAGGATGATCCTCCTTTTCGAGTAACCGGCCGATTAGTGCATCAACGTCGCACCAGCCGATATGTAGCCAGATTGACTCTCTGAATCGAGAAGGTCCTGCAGTGGGGAAAGACCAATTTCGTCCACTTCAATGCAACGAAAGCACAGTATACAACATTCAGCCGATGTCATCCAGTTTGGCACCCCCAGGCTCTGGGCGTCCTGATCTTCACCATCCCCCCATCACAGACAAGGTCTGCCACGCTGTCTCCTTCCATACATCCTGCCACAAAGGACTTTCCAGGTAGGCTCTTCTTCGCTCATTCGATTTAGGTGACCCACCCACCGGAGTCTACCGAGCTTGATTTTTCTTACGACATTAGCTTCAAGGTAGATCGCGTACAACTCATGGTTGTGGCGTCTCCGGAATCGCCCTTCCCCACATACGGGGTCTTCGGGTCTGTATCCTGTTAATTCTGGGGTGCCTCAAGATTGTATTTTGGCTCCAACTTTGTTTTTGCTTCACATAAATAATTTGTTGATCTCTGCGACTAGACGAAGGGCTTCCTCGAAAATGGATGGATCCGGTTTCTTGTGGACGACAAGTCGTCGGATTTCAAATCCCGTTAATTCCCGGGTGCCTCAAGGGTCTATTTTGGCTCCAACCTTGTTTTTGCTTCACATATGGTAAATGATTTGTTAGAGTCGACGGGTAACAAAACGTTCAGTTTTGCGGATGATAGTACGTTTGATTCCGCTTTTTCGAGTGATCGGCGGATTAGTGGATCAACGTCGCATCAGATGAGAGGTAGCCAGATCGCCTCTCTCAATCGGGATCTGGATAAGGTCCTGCAGTGGGGAAAACTGGTCGACTACAATGCAACAAAGACACAATTTACAACATTCACAAAGCAAAGTGGATCATCGATTCCACAGATGAAGATGAATGACCAGGCCACCGAACCTGGAGAAAGCTTGAAATTGCTCGGCGTTACGTCGGTGGAAATGTATCGTTGCATAAACTCGTATCGAACATCGCCAGGTCTGCCTCAGGAAAACGGAGTTATCTTTTTAGAGTCAAGATGTATTTTACTCCGGTCCAACTTTTTCTCCAGTATAAATCCCAAATTAGATTTTTATGCTACCCTGTGATAAACTTTCATTTTCTAAATAACTTACGTAGATTATACCATGAGCACTAAAAGAAAAAGAAAAAAAAATTGTTATCATTATTCTTTAGCTAAAGGAATGGTTTTTGCTTCTCTCGCGACTCTTTTAGTGAGTCCAAACCAGTAACGGTTTCTCCTTTGATTTTTTTGTGACTTGGAGGTTGTAATCTTCACACTCTACCCGAGGCTTCTTACATACCTGGTTCACTGCATTCTCCCTCATCCGGCAGTGCCAATGCATTAAACCCGCCCACACGTCGACACCACGACACATTCCTGTTTATTTCCCCAGGGACCGTCTTTTAACATTTCTTTCGACGACAAGGTCGACGTGCTTCGGCGCTAGTGTTCTTCCAGTTCTTGTATTGTGGAAAGCTTCCACAAGAAGTTGTCGAGCCATGCGATAACGAATTCCCATCCAATATTTCAAGTTAACAATAATACTTTTACGTCGGCCGCATCTACTGTACCATTGGTGAGCCGTGCAAGTACAGTGGCAATTCCAACAGACACATCTTTAGTGAAGAACCCAGTATCAAATGATAATCGAAAAAGAAATTATTAGGCTTGTACCAGCAGAGTTGGCCTTATCTACTGCATTATTGATGTGATCTGTAGGTCTAGTGTCCTTACGGCAATTATAACAGAAACCATAGAGTAAAACCCAACTTCATACGAGAATCGAAAAAGATATCATCAGATCTTTGTATCCAATCTTTAAAGTTTAGGAATCCACTGCTTAATTGGTGAATGGAAACATCCTCGTACACATGTGGCCTTAGTCTTTTGTGTGGATAGTTTGGTTCTGACCTAATGATAGGGTGCGGCCGAATCACATTCTTAGCTTTGACACGAACCACTATACGGTGTTCCTGGTGTTACACGTAACGCCTATCACCCCTAATACTTACCCTTTTGGGGCCACCCGGCACACTTGTGGCGATTCCGCCAGATCCCACGGCTCGCCTTCCTGAAAAAACCCCCATAACCATAACCCGGGTCTGCACCAGCTTTCGCTAATGCAATTCGCATTAGCATCTTAGATGCTTCACGCATCAAACAGACCCAATTATTATAACCCTAAAATCCCTATAAAGAAAACTTACCTTCATGCATCCCTTCGCATACAATTTTTCGTAAGATTTCTTTGTTTTCCTATTTGGTATTCTGAACCAATTCGGCACCAGACAAATTCCTGTAAACAAAATAATTCGGATTGCAATCAATGTAACCGTCATGACAGGGACCATAAATATCGCGCCGTCTATTTTCCCAGCCGCGTCATATACCATACATACACATTGCCTGGCAACCTTTTTTTGTTTGTCTTACCAACAAACAACCCAAGCAGCTGCATATAATTAGCGCAATAGACGCTGAAACCAAATTCTCCAGCATTTCCTAATGCAAATATGAACCCGGTTTCTATTGCAGCCAGAGATGCCATAAACATCCAATTTGCTTTTAGCACCTTTTTCTCCTAACGTCGAAAATAGCGACGAGGCATCGTATAAACATGACCCTCATTAAAGAGCGAACCATTTGGTCGCCTTTTCTTTTGTCCTTGCCGCCTGCCTGTTTCGCTGTTCCACTGCACGTGTGAATAGCATTGATCTCAACGATCCCACACATACCACCATGAACTGTATTACAAGATCTGGTTTCCTATACCACCAAGAGAGACTTTACGTTTCCCTGGTGGTAGGTAAAAAACGATATCCTTATTGGAGAGGATATCGTTTGAGTCTTATTCCATCCTCCGACCACGCTGGTCGCACGCGTCACTCCCGCTCTCCGCCGTCACTGTGGAGGAGCGTATATATATTTCGAGTTGTGTTCGAGTTCGTGTTGCACCCCAAGTCCGTACAATAAGTGTTCCGATTAGTTTTGTAGTTAATCACAATAATAGTTTTTTTGTTTCCTTTTAAAATACAAATATAACTAAACCAAGAAATAGTGTGTTATCTATATTTACTGGTCGTGTGTTGGTGTTTATATTTTCACTTGGTGATGGCATGTTCTGTGACAATTGATCGCTGTCTGCTTTTTCCTTTTGTGCCGGCGGAACAACGGAAGAACCTTCGCGCGGGAACAATACATGATGGAGGAGGAAGTAGAACGGAGTACCCATGCAGGTACATTACTTCCTCACCACACACTTAACAGGATTCACCTTCATGTGAACCTGTTAAGTTAATTCATATTGTGACGCATATGACAATCAGTACTGGAATCTTCGGGAAAGTCCGAAACAAAGTACTAGATTATTTTAGGAAGTACTGGAAAACTGGAATAGAAAAGTCGAGATTATGGAACGGACGGAAAAGAAACGCCGAATCAGAATGAGGGAATGGTATAAATACGTCGCACACAGACCATGGAGGATGAGTATGAAGTAGGAAGTGAACCAAGCGATTGCTAAGGAGTAAGAAGTAAAATACGCGATAAGTACGGAAGGGATAAGTGAAGAAATCGTTATGTGTACGGTAAAAAGTGACGGTTGTTATTAACGGACTAATAAAGTGTCACATTAATTCACAAATCGATTTAACGGCTCTTATTTATTTTAAATAATTAATCCAGCGAACCCTAAGCTCGCTACAATATGTTAATTAATCCTAATCAAAAAAAAAAAATTAATCCTAATCAATATATCCAATGCAATAAGTACCTGTAAAAGTGCATTAAATGCATACACAGGCGGATCATGGAATCCAGATACCACATCTGGAAAAAATCGATGACGGCACAAACAGATAACGAATTCATAGTAACGAAGCAATAAGATATACAAAATAACTTTGCTATCATTGACCATAAATGAACACTTGTGTAGATACAAGGTTCAAAGAATTGTATTACGCGGATCCACACAATCAGTTCTAGCAGATCATGAACATTTTCTGTAGACAAACAAAAAATGTATTGCGAGACATACATCGGTTGTGTTGGGAAAACATTTATTGTGCGTTTAAACAATGGATGCATCATTCGGTTTGCACGATCGAAGGAGAGATAAAAAAAATCTGTACGCAACTATTCTCCTCAATGAAGAACATAAAAAAGTCACTTTTCAACCGGCGTTGCGATCGGACGTTGGATCCAAATTACTTAATTACATAACTCGTGAATAAGATGGATGATGAAAGCAGTCATCGTTGGCTGTGTGACGTGTATCGTGTTTTGTTTATATCGTGCATACAAAGTTTGTTCGAAACATAATATTAAATTAAAATCAAGTGTTTATAATAAACTAAAACCAATGCCTCTTATTTCAATACAGACCTTAGTGTGTAGTAATGAGTGTTAAAGATTTATCCTTAACACCGGAATAATCTGCGTTCAGTGAAGATGTGTCCTGCATTTTTTAAATATACTTTATATTATTATCCTTGCATTAGTGTGGTATTATCCTAATCACCCGTGTGTTTTCGAGCAACGGGACATGTAAAAGTCTACCTCGCGGGATAGTCTTCTCGTTCACTGTTTAAAGTTCAGTTCATTTTCCTCTCTTTGCCGTGTCGCATTTTTGTTGCCATGAGTTCGGTTTTGTAAGTGGAGTGTCGTTCGTTTATTTGACGCAGATTATGTGTCCCTGCCGCCGCTCTTGCTTTTATTTATATCGGTGCACGACCCAGAATTGCAGTTGCTACGTGGATGGAGAGGCTTTTTAGGGGACAAGTACTCAAGTTTCCTCTGCCTTGAACGGCTTCCGTGGACCTGATGTATGAAGCAAAAATGGTTGCTCTTGCCGCTGCTTTTGCCACTATTTATACCACGACACGCCCCGCAATTACAGCGGCTGTTTCGCTGGACACCGACTCCAGGCAAGTACTCAAGATTCTCCATTTTTCAAATTCCCCTTTCTTGGATAGATATCATGGACTAGACTTATGAACCAAAAACGTGTTTTTTTTTACTCTAACGCGCACACAAAAAGGTATTTTGAAATACCAGAGGTTGCTCTGGTTTATAAGGAAACTGCACATAAATGAAATGATCTACAGCATTTTCTTCCATCTTTTAGGTCCGGCAATATTTGGAATCAGTCTCTCCAACGCTAAGTTTGTTATCGCTGCTTTCTCTGCCGCACAGGGCACCTGTTGCTAAAAACCGTCCTAGTGTTACGTGGGCTCCTCGATAGTATAGTGGTTAGTACACCCGCCTGTCACCCGGGAGACCGGGGTTCGATTCCCCGTCGGGGAGCCCCTGGCGCAAGACTAATGACCTTGCCCAGAAAAAAATAAATCATTATGGAAAATTTAACAAGCCTCAGGACTTGCTAAATAAGGCCAAGACCGGTTCCCGGTTGTAGTGCCGATGATGATGATGATGATGTTACGTGGGTAACTCGTCCGTCGCCCTTGTTTCGGTAGAACGCACACTCGGCATTAACGAATAAAAAATATTAATTGATTGAAGTGTGCTTAACAAACACACAATACCAAGCTTGTTTTGAAAGCCAATCGGATGCGGCTGAAACGTGTTTTGGATTGGATGCGGCGGGCGTGTAAACCCAGTTCCTTCGGCGGTGGTGGTTTTGGGTAGTCGAAGTCGCCCATCGTCGAATATGAATTTGTTCGAAAAGCGAAGATGCTGAGAGAGGGCTGAGAGAGAAAGGGGAGCGAACGGTGGTTGAGATGTTGCAATAACCAGAATCACCCACATTGGTGAGGGTTGGGCTCGGTCTCGAGATATCTGAAAAGAAAAGAAAAAAGGGGGGGTATCCAAGGATAGTGTGGACAGTGTTAGTCTAGGTGTTCTCTAACTACTTGTATGGAGGGATGGTGGGAAAGAAATCATACAAGACCGGTAGGTCTTGAGTGCGGTAGTAAACGCAGATCACATCTTTGGCGTCTGATGATCTGCGCTTTGGTCGGTGTGTGTATGTTTGTGCCGTCTTGTACTGTGCGTCCGTGTGTGTGTGGTTTGTTAACAGTAGACCCTATGGGATGGATCCAGGAATCCTCTATTATAGAGGGAAATGTTGTTGGGAAGGCTGTTTTCTTCAGTTTTGTACTGAAGAAGAAATTGTGGTGGTCTGATCCGAAAAGATCGAGAGAGAGAAGGGTCAAGAATGCAAGAGTCCCGTACAAGTAGGTTCTCGCTGTTCGGAATGCTTTCGAGGTACTTGTATGTGAAGTTGAATATCATAGTAGCACTATTTTTATAGTACGAGCGTGTTTTGGCTTTCCAAAACAATCGTGTTGTGAGTAAAAGAATGTCTGGATGTATTTTCTAGAAGTGCCGGGGGTTGGTGGGTTATAATATTCCTGGTTTCTGTTAAGTTCCAGTGTAAAGTATGCAATACTTAAGATCAAATAATTCTGTGACACAAGAATTCAAATGTGATACTTTTTGCGTTAGTGGATATCATACCATGGACTTAGGTATCTAAACTCTAACACTGTCAGAATGGAGCCATTCTTTTGTTTCCGACTTATATGTTTTAAGGCTTCCTCTTCTTGGATCAGATTTTGACCAAGATAATGGTGACAATTCGAACCAAATTAAGCCATTTAACCAAACAATTTAGACACTATTTGGAATGAGTCAGAATATTCATCCAAACAATTTAGACACTATTGGGATGGACTCATTTTATTTAAACAATCAATTTAGACACTATTTGGTCTAAGTCCATCCATTTACCCAAAACAATTTAGACACTATTTGGACTGAGTCAGAATGTTCATCCAAACAATTTAGACACCATTAGGACGAAGTCGGTTCATTTATCCAAACAATTTAGACTATTTGGTCTAAGTCCATCCATTCATCCAAAACAAATTAGACACTATTTGGAATGAGTCAGAATATTTAATTAAGCAATTTAAACACTATTAGAATGAAGACGGGTCATTTAGTCAAACAATTTAGACACTATTAGGACCAAGAATTTAGTTTTCGGCCATCATAAGCAACTGGAGTAGACTTTCAATCGCTTCTGACCAAAAAGGTTTTAAGTTTAGTGTTGATATAAGAATCTGATAACTCGACCTAAATGACTAAAATAGTAAGTCATCAATTTTTAGTCGATAACATAAATTTATTATTTATTTTATTATTAATTATTATTTATTCGCCTGTAGGAACCCGGAAGTTCATGACCTCACCGACTCGACTCCGGCATCGTTCCCTGTCCTGTGCACTCTCCTTCCACGCCCGACCATCTGATCCGATCTCCTCGTCAAACGTAACATTGTCCTCCCATCTCCGTCGCGGCCGTCCTACCGGTCTCTTTCCCGTTGGGCTACCGTCAAGAATTCTACGCACGGTCATATCGTTGCCCATTCGCGCCACGTGTCCGGCCCATCTTAATCTTCCCGATTACTCTCACTATTGTAGGTTTGCGGATTAGCTCTTCCAATTCGTGGTTATGGAGTTTCCTCCATTGTCCTGCCTCTTCGTCATATTTACCTCGAAAGATACCCCTTAAAACTTTATTCTCGAATACGCGGAATTTGTTTTCTTCCCGTTTTGTGAGAGTCCATGTTTCGCATCCGTATAGAACAGTCGGCATGATTATGGTTCTATAGACACGGAGCTTTATATTACGTGATGGCAGCTTGGATTTCAGCAGGCCCACCTCTTCTGCCGCTTGCATGATGATTTCACTATTTTTACTTACAGTTTCGAGATTATCGCCCAGAACGGCGATGTCATCCGCATATGCGAGCACTAGTGTGACCCCGTTCAGGGATGATCCGGTCGTCTTGTCGTCTTGTGCCTTTCTGATGACATACTCGAGCACAAGGTTAAAAAGACACGGTGATAGACCATCTCCTTGTTTTAGTCCGTCCCGGATTTCAAATGGTTCTTAGAGGTGCTTTTCTATTCTAACTCGCCCTTTGTTTTCATTCATGCAAATTTGAATGAGGGCGGCATAATTTTTTTCGGGATTCCCAGCTCAACTAGAATATGGTAGAGTCTCTGCCTTGCGACTAAGTCGTAGGCTTTTTTGAAGTCAACGAACAGTTGGTGAACCGTCTCTCCGTATTCCCACTTCTTTTCCAGCAGTTGTCTTATTGTGAACATTTGGTCGCTTGTTGACCGGTTCCTACGGAGTCCGCATTGGTAGTCTCGCAGTATTTCTTCTGCGTACGGTGTGATTCTCGCCAGAATGACATTTGTTAATATTTTGTATGTGGTTTGGAGCAATGATATTCCTCTATAGGGGTCGTTCGCAGCCAGATCTGTCGGCTTTTTTGAAAATGGGGATGACTATTGAGGTTTTCCGTTCTTCCGGAATGACTTCCTTATCCCATATTGTTTGGATGAGCTGGTGGATCTTTCAAGCGGTTGCCTCTCCTCCATGCTTCACAAGCTCTGCCGGTATGCAGTCGACTCCGGGAACTTTGTTATTTTTCAATCGATTTATTGCGTCTACAACTTCGTCGAAAGATGACTCAGGGATCTGAGGCTTGGCTGTATGTACGCCTGGTGCGTTTATTTGTGGTTGATGGGTGCGTACATTGAGCAGGTTTCCAAAGTACTGCTTCCATCTTGTCACGATATTGTTTGTTTCTGTGACCAGACCCGTTTGTGTCTCGAATTATTTTGGCTCTCCGTCGATAGCCGTTTCTAATTGAATAAATGCCGACACACATACCTCTGATGTTCTTTGTTCTGGGATTTTCTAGGATTTTTTTGATCCGAGTCTTCTCCCATTCGCGTTTAATGCGTTTGAAGAGTCTCATTGTCTCTATCCGAATCGTCGCGTATCTTTCTGCGTTGACTTCATCATATCTTTCTAAGTGGATCACTCTGAGGCGTTTACGTTCTTCGATCTTCGCCCTGCACTCATCGTCAAACCAAGGTGTGGACTTAATTCTTTTGTTAAATCCTAATACCTTTTGGGCTGTTTGTTTGATTGTGTCTCTGATCGATGTCCGTTTAGTGTCCACACTATTAGCTTCCTCTTCCTCACTGCTCCCACACTCTAGAATGCTAACTCTATTCGTTAGTTCGTCTTGATATTCAGCCCTTAACCGTCTCAGATCATAAGAAAGTTTTGTTCTACGTGGGTAGCTACTGAACTAGAAACAATGCCCTATTGTTTATTATTAACATTGAGAAGAGGGGTCGTTCGTAAACCATATAACTTACCATCACTATCAGAACATCAGCCTCATACCCCATCTCAAGTACATTACGGCTGTTATAAACGAACCTTATGTTAGTGAATCTGGAATACATTTCCTACTTGGATTCATCTAAGTTTGTTGATATGAAGAGATGTGACCAGATATGGCCTCTAAAAAATCAGTTTAACATTATAAATGCGTTTAAGATTGTTTCAGTTGGACATATAGAACATCTGGTCTTAGAGATTTGTTTTCGAATTGTACAAAAGAACGTCGGTATAAATTTAACGGCATTTTTGACTATGGAGTCATATCTATCTTATTCGCGTACAATAAGATTTTGAAGTTTATACGATGGTGAGTCAAATAAAAATGGTAATATTACTTTTTTACTTAGCAAAAAGTTGCGAGCTAGATAATCTCGTGCGTGGCTGTTGTTTGGTTTATGAAGAGTAGGGGAACCGACTTGGCTAGCGGTCGCGCTCAACTTTCTAGTCACTACAGCCATGAACGAGCACGAGGTACATACGCCTGTTGCGCAACGGATTATTATACAATTTTTAACAAATGGAGGCGTTAAACCCTCGGAAATTTTTTCTCGATTGAAGGCACAGTTTGGTGATGATACATTGTCTCAGAATCGTGTGTATACGTTGAGCTTATTGAAAGTGATCGCCGCTTAACTGTTAGAGGAATCTTATCAGAAGTGGGTATCAGTTATGGGGGCGATTAATTCATTATGATCTTAGCTTCAAAACATTTACTCGATTGGTTCCGAGGTTATTGACCGTAAATCAAAGACAGATCAGGTCGAAGATCAGTGGAAGACTTATGGATTGATTTCGGCAAGAAGTGGGGGATTTTTTGAAAGGTATCGTCACATGTGATGAGACGTGGGTACATCATTATACTCCTGAGACGAAAATGGCAAGTAAGGTGTGGCGAAGGAAGGATAAAGGTTGCACAGTGAAGATCAGAATCCGTCTCTCAGTCGGAAAAGTTCTTGCAACAATTTTTTTCATCTCAAAGGGAGTTTTAATGATTGATTTTCTTCACGGATAAGGAAGAGTGAATGGAGCTTACTACTGTCAGTTGTTACATTCGGCTAAAGCTGCATATCAAAACAAAAGACAAAGTATGCACATTCGAGATGTCAGCCTTCTTCATGACATCGTCAGGCCTCACACCTCATCCTTGCCAAGGGATACATTGGAATAAATGGGTAAGGAAACCCTCGAGCACCCTCCCTATAGCCCAGCTTGTTCGCACCCTTGAAGGAAAAAAAATTCGAAAGTAATGAAGAAGTCGAGCAGCAATTAGATAACAATTCGCTCTAAATCTTTCTACGAACAAGGGATGTTAAAGCTTCCAAATCGGTGGCAAGAGTGTGTAGATCACGCAGGAGACTATATCGAAAAATGTTGATAGTATAGTTAGTGTGTAATATTATTCGATAAATGTATAAGAAGAAATTACCGTTTTGATTCACCCTCGTATTTAATCCTGATCAAAAATCAAGTTTGACATCATTTCAAAGTAGAAATTCGGTTTTAGAAAACCCATTCCCTTCTCACTCTCGGCTGGAATCGGTCGAATTGCACAAAATTCACACAACAAACGCAACCAAATCGCATTTATAGTTTACTATTAAAAACAATCGATCGACAAGAAAACACTTTCAAAAAACATTTGTAGAACATTATATTGTTGCTATGTCTGGTACAAGATCTTAGTGTTAAGTGCTTTGCAACAGCAACCGCCGCCACCGCAGCCTTGACAGATGCAAGAACACATGTCCAATCAAACTACTCTACCAATAGTCACGGGTTTGGTTAGTTATCGTGCGAAGTAGTAACTTACTGAAGCTCAGCACACCAACGGGGAAGGGGGGTAAGACGAAGAGTCGAGATTGAAAGACCGAGGTAACATTAAAATTAGACAACATTAAATTAATTTACTTAATTGACTTTCGATCGCGATTGCATTACACATGTGGTTTGGAAAAGTTGGCATCAAGCTGTCGAATTTATAATGAGTCCGTTGCCAGTGGGATTCCTTGGTAAAGCATTGCGAGTAAGTCCGTCGTTTGAAATCGTGGCACTCCTTGAAGCCTAAACGATTCAGTCTGAATCCATTACTGATCGAGGAGTATCCGACTAGTGTATTCGGAGTGGGAGAGCTATGAGTGTACGTATAGAAATGAGATCAGTTTTAGGTGTGTATCGAGTTGAGCATTGGAATCAATCTGGTGTGATAAGATTACAAGAGCCGAAGGTGGTATGTGTATATCCGCAGGCACGTTATCTGTACGTATCTCTGCAAAAGTCGCTTGATTAGTTTGTTTGGAACAAATATTTAATCCTGATCAAAAATCAAATCGAAGCAAACCGATTGCGCCAGCCGACAACGATTGCTGTATAACGTACATGGGATAGAATACTTTTGGGGCCGTTCTTGTATGTAGTCTGAGTTGTCAAGGGATAAGAATACATGACACAAGTGATCGGAGAACATGATAGCGGATTTGATTTGTTATGTTTGTTCGATGGATCTACAAAGGTGAAGCGACAACGGCGGCGGATATTGTTCAAGACACGAAAAGGGCCAACCGTCAAGAAGCCACTTAATGGTCGACTACCATTCCTAAGCAATCAGAACAAAGCCACGGCAGATAAGGTCGTTGATCGTGTTAGCAATCTGATATTCAACAATTGTACGTGTGTGGTGTTCCCTACATTGAAGCAGTTAACTGTTGATTAATCCAAATCGATCGATAGATTGGTTTTGTCAATTCGAACATGTTGGCGGTGTTTTTGATCGTTTATTTTGATTAGATTCCAAATCCGGTCAATAGTTTGTGTGCACGTAATTTCGTTAAGAGGCGGCTCTTGTGTCATTCGATGTAGATGTAGTTAGATAGATGTATTGCCACCTCAATTGGCTTAGTAATTGAGTACTTGTGAAGTAACAAAATTTCGTTTTTATTTACAGAACGCCGTTTCATCGAGTCCATCATCGCCACCATCCGCTGCATCTGCCGCTGCCTCAGTGCCAGTTACAATGGCTGTAACTTCAACAGTGCCCCCTGGTGCACGTAGTGCGTCACCATGCTCTGCGTCAACACCATACGGTCAACCTAATACACGATGCTGTGATAGTGGACGAACAATATTCACCGATCCAATAACTGGACAAACGGTGTGTTCTTGTCAATATGATTTATTAAATTACCCGCGTTTGGCAGCAGCTGGAGGGCTAGTTGCTGCTGCAGGTCCTGGAGGTGTACCCCTGGGGGTGTATCAGGAGGGAATGGCTGCATACCTATCAGGAATGGGAGCCGAACAACCTCCGTTTTATGCGAACCCGGTAAGTTTACTAATATTGCTTTTTTCGCATATAAGGATTTTATTTATTTAATTTATATACGAGTATCATGACTGTATAAAATGAACTTTTTGAGGCAAGGTGGGCAGAAAAGAGGTGATCTGAATAGGGAAGGAGATGTGTGCCGAAAAAAACGAAATCTTTATGGAATGCCCCTTGTTTTTTTTTTATTAGTGGTAACAAAAAACCTGCGCAGTGGGTTAAAAAATGTACTTTTAAAAACACTATGCCTGATCTTATAGTCATAGAATGTAGGTGATTTAGCTTCTTATTTTTAAAGACATTGTCAAAGAATCTTGGTTTTTAGTAGAGTTCAGTGAAAGGGGAGGGGCGAGCCCATTGCAGAATCCTCTCCAGATCTCTATTTAAAGAGCTGATTTGATTGCATCTAAGCTAGAGCGTGGTCGATGTCTTAACTAGCCGCTGGTTCGAAAATGAAGAAATCAGCGAACTATTCCCGACAAAAAAAAAAAAAAAAGTTTGTTACCCATTGATATAAGTAAGTCATTAATAACAAGCAAAAATCTGTCAACATAGAGGTATTCCGTAATTAATGGGAAAGAGATCCGAAGATCATCTACAATACCCCGAATCGATCGATATTCAAAGAAACTCTTTATTCAATCGCACAGTTGTTAGGATGGTTGCTGAGGAACGAAGCTTACCTAGTGGTGCCCTACTTCAGACGCAGTCAAAAGCGGTAAAGGAGATATTTAATAGGACCGCTTTCGACTCACCATACTATTCAATAGCACATGTCAAGGTGTTAGTAACCAAGTTCAAAATGTCTCCTGCGAAGCGCCTGCTGCAGAATCGATATTAGCGATCATTAGGAACCCGCTGCATTCCAAACATTTACACATAGGCAAAGCTTTACATGAACACGTCAGTGAAGGTTGTACTTGCATGATCATATGCGGCTTTAAGAGGTCAACATCTAGGGTTTGATTCGTTACAACATTGGATTTACTTTCTAAGTCCTGACGAGTGTCTTATTGCCCGTCACTAATAGAGGGAAGGGAGAGAAACTGAAATTATTATTCATGTTGTGTCCCCTCGAATGAGTTTATTATTCAAGTAGCTTGTCGGTTATT
Organism: Microdon myrmicae; assembly: GCA_963931805.1. Lineage (NCBI taxonomy): Eukaryota > Metazoa > Arthropoda > Insecta > Diptera > Syrphidae > Microdon > Microdon myrmicae. The sequence continues at coordinate 45,618,421 of OZ007498.1, read as the reverse complement.
TATATCGTTATGAGCACTCTTCGAGGTCTTAATCGTTTGGTAGTTAGCAATTTTCGACACTAACAAAATTCGTTATATAGCTTCTGAATGATTGGATCGCTGCAGTTTTTAGAAACTAGTTCATTTATATGTTTTTATCAACCCAGAGTTCGGATGTTGTCGCAAAGTGGAATATGAAATTCCATCCCGAGAATAATTTCCATAGTTGAATTTGCTATTATTGTTAATATTACTATTTACTGGCCTGTGGGAACCTGAAAGTTTATGACCTCACCGACTCGACTCCGCCATTATTCCCTGTTCCGTGCGCCCCCTTTCCACGTTCGACCATCCGATCCGATCTCCTCGAGGTCCAACCTAACATTGTCTCCCCATCTCCGTCGCGGCCGCCCTGTCGGTCTTTTCCCCGTTGGCTTACCGCCAAGAGTTCTATGCACGGTCCTATCATCGCCCATTCGCGCTACGTGTCCGGCCCGTCTTAACCTTCGCGACTTGATTACTCTCACTATTGTGAGTTTGCGGTATAGCTCTTCCAATTCGTGGTTGTGGAGTTTCCTCCATTCTCCTGACTCCTCGTCATATTTATCTCCAAAGATACCCCTTAAAACTATATTCTCGAATACGCGGAATTTGTTCTCTTCCCGTTTTGTGAGGGCCCATGTTTCGCATCCGTATAGAGCTATCGGCATGATTATGATTCTATACACACGGAGCTTTATATTACGTGATAGCAGTCTGGATTTCAACAGTTTACTGACTGCATGCCAACTAGCGTTGCCGGAGTGTAGTCTTTTGTTAATTTCCTTCGACGTTTCGTTTCTGGTCGTCAGTATCGTTCCCAGATATTTAAATTCTTTGACATTTTCACATATCTTGCCCCTGACGTTTATATGTGTTCTCTGAGGTCCCCCTGCTCTCACCATAAGCATGAATTTTGTTTTGTCTTCATTTATTTCTAGGCCCACCTCTTCTGCTGCTTGCATGATGATTTCACTGTTTTTACTTACAGTTTCTATATTATCGCCCAGAACGGCGATGTCATTCGCATCCGCGAGCACTTGTGTGACCCCGTTCAGGGATGATCCGGCCGTGTTGTCGTCTTATACCTTTCTGGTGACATACTCGAGGACAAGGTTAAAAAGGCATGGTAATTGGCCATCCCCCTGTTTAAGTCCGTTGCGGATTTCGAATGGTTCTTAGAGGTGGTTTTCTATTCTAACTCGCCCTTTGTTTTCGTTCATGCAAATTTGAATGAGCGCGGCATAATTTTTTTCGGGATCCCCAGCTCAACCACAATATTGTAGAGTTTTTGCCTTGCGACTGAGTCGTAGGCTTTTTTTAAGTCAACGAACAGTTGGTGAACCGTCTCTCCGTATTCCCACTTCTTTTCCAGCAGTTGTCTTATTGTGAACATTTAGTCGCTTGTTGACCGGTTCCGACGGAGTCCACATTGGTAGTCTCCCAATATTTTTTCTGCGTACGGTGTGATTCTTGCCAGTATGACATTTAATATTTTGTATGTGGTTGGGAGCAATGATATTCCTCTGTAATTTTCGCAGTCAGATCTGTCACCTTTTTTGAAAATGGGGATGACTATTGAGGTTTTCCATTCCTCCGGAATAACTTCCTTGTCCCATATTGTTTTAACCAGTTGGTGGATCTTGCGAGCGGCTGCCTCGCCTCCATGCTTCACAAGCTCTGCCGGTATGCAATTGAATCCGGGGGCCTTGTTGTTTTTCAGTCGGCTTATCGCGTCTACAACTTCGTCGAAAGAGGGCTCTGGGATCTGGGGCTCGGCTGTATGCACGTCTGGTGCGTTTATTTGTGGTTGACGGGTGCGCACATTGAACAGGTTTTTAAAGTACTGCTTCCATCTTGTCACGATATTGTTTGTTTCTGTTACCAGACGACCGTTTGTGTTTCGGATTATTTTTGCTCTCCCTCGGTAGCCATTTTTAATTGAATTTATGCCGGCATACATACCTCTGCTGTTCTTTGCTCTGGAATTTTCTATGATTTTTTCGATCCGAGTCTTCTCCCATTCGTGTTTTTTGCATTTGAAAAGTCTGGTTGTCTCTTTACGAATTGTTGCGTATCTTACTGCGTTGACTTCATCATATGCTTCTAGGTGGATCATTCTGAGGCGTTTACGTTGTTCGATCTTTGTCCTGCACTCATCGTCAAACCAAGGTATGGACTTAGTTGTTTTCTTAAATCCTCTTGGGCTGTTTGTTTGATTGTGTCTCTGATCGATGCCCATTTAGTGTCCACACTATTGGCTTCCTCTTCCCCACTACTGTCATTCTCTAGGATGCTAAATCTATTCCTTAGTTCGTCTTGATATTCCGCCCTTTTACGTAGGCCTTTTAGTTTATCAATCTCGAACTTTTTGCTCGTCTCCCGTGACTGTCCATGTGTGTTTGCTGCGGGCCGACTTCTAATTTTGCACATCACTAGAAGGTGATCGGAGTCGCAATCTGCTCCTCTATATGGTTTTACGTCAAGGATATTCGAGTGGTGTCTTTTGTCTATGAGGAAATGGTCTATTGGTTTACGCGTTACACCGTCGGGTGATATCCATGTGCCTTTATGGATTTGCTTGTGCTTGAACATCGTGCTTTTCACTACCAGATCTTTTGACGCTGCGAACGTGATAATTCGAATACCATTATCATTTTAAACGTCATGTAGGCTTTCTTTACCTATTGTTGGTTGGAGGATATCTTCCTTTCCAATTTTCGTATTGAGGCCGCCCAGAAGGATTTTAATATCGAATGATGAGACCCCATCAAATACTTCCTCTAGGGTCTCGTAGAATGTGTCCTTCGTTTCTTCAATAAACAAAAACATAGCAAACAGAAATATTTTGGGTGCGCCACCTTTTATGTCGATATGCGACTGTTTGGCCGTATTCCAAACGATGTGGACGGTTTGTCGGCGATGTTCTTTAGTAAATTATACTTAATACGGATGCAATGCAATCATTATTCCAAACGCGACTCAAAATGGTGGCACTGACGCCAAAATGCTGAGCGCGGTGACGATACCACACATGTGGGTTCTCGGCAACAATCTCTCTTACCGCTTCAACCAGTTCATAGGAATGTCTTGGGTGTTGATGAACGGCATGTCGACGATCTCCCACTGTCTTGTGCTCAACAAAATTCGACACCAAACGACGAATGGTGTTGTCAGACGGTGCTTGTTGTCTTGTTGTTGAGTTAACACAACTGAACGATTATTCTCAATGTCATCATCATCATCGGCACTACAACCGGGAATCGGTCTTGGCCTTATTTAGCAAGTCTTGAGGCTTGTTAAATTTTCCATGATAATTTGTTTTTCCAGGCAAGGTCATTAGTCTTGCGCCAGAGGCTCCCCGACGGGGAATCGAACCCCGGTTTCCCGTGTGACAGGCGGGGATACTAACCAGTATACTATCGAGGAGCTAATTCTCAATGTACAGCGTCACTATTCCGGCGCTTTGTTTCGGTATGTAGTGATTCATGGTTAAAATTGTACGGAATTGATGCTTCAAAAACATGTCTACTCAATTCAATCAGTTGATAAATGTCAAACTTATTCAATGTTTTCATATCGACATAAAATATGGCGCTCGCTGTATCGTATATTTGAGGGTAGTCCCAGAACTAATCGGCCTGACATATATGGCGGTATTATATATATATGTATTTATATACAGCGTCGGCGACGATAGAGAAGAGCGCGTGATTCGAACCGACGTTAGAATCACTAAAAGGTAGAACCAAAGCTCAACGCCACAGGCCACTGCCGTGTGTGACATAGATGGCAGTAGTTATTGAAATATTATGATAGTACCAACCTTAGAAATGTTATGTGTCCGAGTCGCCGCGTTTCCTCTATCGAGGGAAGTCCGTGGACCTTTTATTTAAATTAAGCTGTTGATTTCTTCTTTTTTTATTTCTTTTATTTATTTTATTTATTTCTTATTCTATTTACAGCTCTGTTTTAAACTCTCTAATCTCAACTCTTTAATCTATTTCTCAAAATTGTGAACTCAAAACTCTCAATCTAGAACTTTCTTTTATAAACTCTCTTCCTCAACTTCCAAACTAAACTGCTAACCCAAAACTAAACTCAAACTCAACTAACTTTACAATTCAATTTTTCCTCTTCTTATAGAACATTGTGTTCTAATTTACTGTAACTTATAATATGAACAAAATTAATTTTAACAAAGTATTCCTTTTACTCTCTGTGACTTTTAAATTTTGAATAAACTTTGAACGAAAATCAAAGTGCTATGTTTTGAATGAAAAAAGGTGCATGTTATGAAAAGGGGCATGTTATTAAATGTGCTGTAACTGGCTTGATATAGAATATTGTGAATGTTTATTAATGGTATGTATTAAGTGAGAATGTAAGATATGTTAAGAGTAAGTGTTAAGGATGTGTTAGATAAGTAATAAGATTAGATAAGTAATGAGATTCAGTGTTAAAGCTAATAAGGGTAGTATTCTGGAATACTGCAGAAAGATTAAGTTTCAAGCTTGAAGACGCTACATTGTTTATTACGTGTTTGACAGACATCAATAGTGAACGCTCTCAGTGAATTTGTAAACATGGAAAAAATGCACACATGTTCACACATTCGTTATTGCAATGGCCAAAATCAATGATTTAAAATACGAATTAATTTTTTAGCACCCTCGGACTATTTTCTCTTTCCAAACTTGAAGAAATGGCTCGGTGGTAAACTGCAATAACGGATATTTGAATTTATTTATATATATTCACCACGGGGAATATTTCCGACTTATTCAGCCTTCATTTCGATTCCCATTTATTCAACCATTTAATTATTCCTATAGTGCATGTCATGTCATATACGCTATGTGTATTATGGCTGACTGGGGATTTTGTTCCTAGGTTCCACGAAATTTCTGCGAGTTTTTAAACACTTGATATCAACTGAAATAGTCATCCTCTAGACTTCTAAGCTTTGATTTTTCGACAGAATTTTTCCAAGGCACTCATGGAAATTTATAAATTTCACCAGTATGTACAGAATACACACAACTAGTAAACATTTGTCCAGAATACCGTTCACTTCTCGGTCATATAAATCAGCATTTCCCGAGAGTGCACCCAAACAACAGTCGAAAATATGTCTCACTCTCTCCGTCATATCAAAATTCTGAGAGACCCCCATTTGGTATACTTTCATCCGAATGGACATATCTGCAACCCTGGCTCTAATGTGATCCAAAACCATGTACTTCCAGCGACCATGAAAGGAGATTACCTCATCACGATTAACATCCATAGACGACACATATCCAAAGCCAGCTTGTGTATCGAGGCAAAGAAATTACTCCGTCAATGAGTAAGTCCATCAATATGTGGCCACTACATCGGTGACTACATCCAAGCGACTTTGTCAACAACACCAACCGAAGAAGGGAGTTGAAAATTTATCAATTTGTACATTTGTTGTCCTGAGATTTTCATCCTCTCGGAAACAAGAATATTTTCGAAAGCAACACAAGCTTGTCCTTTGCACGCTGGGACAACCATGGAATGGGGAATGGGAACCATTGCCAATCCTGGTTACTTGCCCCAACACAATACAGGACATTGACATGGCTGGAGCTTCTAGGAGTAGTTATCATGAGTCTCGCAACTGTAATTTTATCTGCCCAACTTCAGACGGAATCCTGCTCCAGGGAATAATATCCTTAGACACGAATATATTTAAAGTTTGCAGCTCCCCTTTCAACTGGTGGTGCTTGACGGAGTGGAGCTGTGATAACTTTTGCTGTATGTTGTTGCAGACGAGTCACGAGAATGCGTACTTACGTACGCTCCGCCTGGTTGCGATTTAATTAGGACACATGTTTGTTGAGTGCCACTTACCGACCGCGGATTTGAGAACCGGTCGATTGAGTCGTGCGTCAACTAGTTACGTCGATTTACTTACGATTGTAATTTGTATTTCATCTCAGTGCCCCAACAAACGCTAGCACCGTCGATCGCCGATCGTGTTAATAATGCTCGCTCGAAGCTCGGTCTTAATGCGATACAATTTCCTTGACGATCTTCAGACAAATTAAACCCTGTTAAGTCCCCATCCGGTCGCATGTGATTTAAAAGTCAAATTCAACATTCAATTTCAGATCAACAGCATACTGAGCAAGGGCTATTCAGACTCTCTCGCCCCCTTAGTGGATTTTCTAACAGAACGACGAACGCCGAGATGAACGCGGTGTCATCGGTCGGTTTGATGAGGCGGTGGGGGGACACCTAACAGCTAACAATCGATGAGGCACAAGGCAAACGATTGCTCACTTCGTCCGATGATAGCGTCAAGTGGGTGCTTAAAATAGTTTGCATGTCGTTTGCCAGGAATTAACAAGTGATTATGGTCCGAAAGTTCGTATTAGTCTCCGGTAAAAAATTTGTCTTTTAGAAAGACCAATTGAGGGCTTATAAGACAGGTTTCCGATCGTGGGAGTAACTCGATTCGCGTTTCGTTGGAGGGACGTTTGCTAGAGCAGACTGCGTGCGGTCTTCGTTCTTTGTTGGCCGTTGCATTAAGGAGACAGACGCGTGTTTTGAGTAAAAGGACTTTGTCATAGGCGGGACAGCATTAAGAATGACTGTCATTTCTCAGTTCACGTTGTTGCCATCACATGGGCCACCCCCAGCGAGCTCTGCTGGTGGACAATCGCCTGCTGCTGTACATTTACCTCTTGCAAGAGGATATGTGAGGTTCAAGTAAAATATGACATCAAAGTCAACATCCTGTGTCATTGCGATGTGGCATTAAGCTAGTCAAATGGACACGACACTCACGGTAGAATTTCTGTGCCTGTAAACAGATGAAGCATCAGCCATTCGCATCGTGCCGTTCGAGGATGGATTTATGGCACTGCGTACAAGACTCTCTGGTGGTCGGCTATGTATCAAAAGGAATTTAGCTGCAGAAAAATATTTTGTATTGTGGAGATAGAAGGAAAGGTTGGCAAGTGACCAAGGGATAAGCGTTTTTATTAGGGACTCATGGTTTAGGCGATAATAAATACCAGTTGAGGAACAGATGGGAAACTTATTCCAAATAAATATGTCTGATAAAAGTAATTGGTTTCATTGGATTTAAGGTGCACTTGGGTCAAGATGTCCTTGCATCATGTTGTTCTTGCTCCTAAATAGTTGTAGAAATGATGTGATTTGCATCTCATTTGATTGAAGCTGATTTGCATATATAAGCGACAAAGGTGTCTGTGCTGCCATTAGTCCTTGGCAATTCACTTCATATAGAACGCCCAGTTATGATTGAAGTATGGAAATACATACTGTTAGTTGGGGGAAGAAGATATCCACTATCATTGCACTAGATGAGTGTAGTGATACATACCCCACAAAAAAAAGTGCTCGTTGGAAAAGTAAGATTTCTCACAAACAAAAATTCGTTGACAGTTGTTCAATTGCCTTATTCAATCTATAGCTATCTATAATAATGGGGTATAACGTAGGGAAGCTAATAGAGATAAAATTTAGTATATATGACAACGATACTTTGGTAGAGACGAAAATACAAGACGGACGGCTGAAAATGTGAATGGTGTTTATGGTGCCGATACTATTACATCCAATTACGTGCAATGTTTGTTTCGTTCTTTAAGTTCCCGTATTTTCGATATTATAGCCGCACCACACGCATATATACCCGTCATCGAAAATGTCGATAAAACGATCGAAATGATTGTCGTAGACCAGAAGCTAATGATCAAAAACATAAAACACTTTTAAGCCATTCCCTCAAAACTGGATATAAAAAGATACTTCGTGTTTTGATGCCACACGAATTAATGCGAAGAACATGATGGATCGAATTTCTGTCTACAAAGCCTCGATCAAACGGAAAGAAATCGACCCATTTCCTAAACGAATGGTCACTGGCGATTAGGAAGGAGTCCCGTGCGACAATATTTGCAAGAATGATTATAATAAAAATGCTATGAAGGGGCTCAAACAGTGACCAAACTAAGACTACCAGCCAGAGAGGTTTTGTTGTGGATTTGGTGGGACGGGAAAAAATGATTTACTATGAGCTACTTACAAATGGTCATTTTCGGATAATTATTGTCAACAATGCGGTATTTTGAAACTTGCGATTGACCAGAGGCATACTGAATTGGCCACCATGACATATATTGTTTTCCATTGAAACAACGCAAGGTCAGAAACGTCTGCCATGAATCCCCTGAAACTCCTTGAAACTACTTGATTGGGAAGTTTTAATTCATCCACCTTATAGTTCGAACTTAATGATAACCATCTCTTTTGTCATTGTAAAATTTACGTAGTGATACAAAATTGTGTGCCTCTGCCAACCGAGACATGATAAGAGTGCGCTGTCTCACAATTGAGAAAGACCTCTGGTCTACGCCTTCCAAAAGAGGGCGGAACACACTTCTCCGCGACGGGAACGCCAGCTAGACTTCATCGGGCAATTTAGTACCCAGACTAAGTAAGTTCCGAGAGCCCAGAAGGTAAGCGCCGACGCCTTTCCACGAATCGACTCAATTCAACTTTGTGCTGCCAACAACAATGCTGACTTAGTATGGGCACAACGAGACGATTGTCAACATGACTACCTACTGAAAGCGGAGACAGCATTAGCTTTGCGTATCCTCAAAAGAAGAAATCTGGTGCGACACTTCGACAGAGATCGTTCGTTCCCTGAGAAGGTTTCAAAGGGTATCTTCGATACGCACCACAATTCAGCCCATCCAGGTGGTCGCGTTAGCGCCACAGCCAACCGATGAAAATTCGTCTGGCCACGCATGGTCAAACACCCGAACAAACGAGCACGCAATTGCTTACAGTGTCCGAGGCAATGTCATCATCATCATCATCATCGGCACTACAACCGGGAACCGGCCTTGGCCTTATTTAGCAAGTTCTCACGCTTGTTAAATTTTCCATAATGATTTGTTTTTTCCGGGCAAGGTCATTAGTCTTGCGCCAGAGGTTCCCCGACGGGGAATCGAACCCCGTTCTTCCGCGTGACAGGCGGGTATACTAACCACTATACTATCGAGGAGCCCCATATTAAATACGCCGAGACAAGTTTCGTCCATGTCCATATTGACATTATGGGACCACTAACACTATGGAGAAAATATACATACCTTCTCACGATGATCGACCGTTTTACACTGTGGCCAGAAGCAACGCAACTACGACCATTGACTTCAGAGAGTATCGCAGTAACTCTCACCGCAAATCAATTACCACACTTCCAGGCAACGGTTATTTTATTCCGCTGTCATAAGAGTAGGGCGATCGCTTACCATCTTGTATGCAACGGGAGGATATCGTGATGACACACAAAGCCTCACAGATATGTCACAATGACAGTCAATGGCTCGATGCCCCGCCCACTTATGTTTTTGGTTCCACGAACGAATATCAAGGAAGACCTGGGAGCTTCCATAGCAGATTCAACATAGGGAAACATTGTTCTTTGAAAATTTTTTACATACGGCGAAACACCACATGATCAGTTATAAAGTGTGGAGAACCTGCGCGAGCTCATGCGCAGGGTCAGGACAACGCTTGTCACCAGACACGATTCCAAAAAGTTCCAAAACGTTATTCGTCCACGCAAAAATATACAGATGCCCGTACGTCTTCATCAGGGTGGTCATATTTCAAAAACCATTAGAGCCTCCTTAGGAAGGTCGATGTAATGTGTTTAAACGAATAACCGGACGGATATTCTCAATCGACATCGAAGGCGAACCGTATGCGGGCAGCGTCAAAAGGGTAGCGCTGTGTTAACCCGAACCAACAACCGAGGCAGCACCTAAAGAGCAGTATTCATAAACTCTTAGTGTGAGAACAAATGTCGAAAAGTGTCCGGTGTTGCACTTGTTACCGTCCACATTACTCAAAGAACGGCAACTACCAACAAGAAACGAAGCACCACACAAGAATTCCACCCGAGGCAACAGAAGTCCTCCACGGATTCGTGACACGATAGCGCGGCCTCAATCAGCACGCGTGAGGATTCTCAACGAGTGGGAACTTCTGATCCAAGAGATATGAACCGAAATTGATGTCAACAGCCCCAAACAAACAAAAAAAAAGAGGGTTTATGCATCTCGCATCCAAACACCAATTTAGATGGAAAGGCCGACGCGTAACACAGCACTAAGTCCCCCACAGCACTAACTAAGAAATCCTTGCGGTTTTGATAACGGCGGGTGGGGGTGTGGTGATTCTAGGAACCCCACAACATTTCTTGTTAAGCGCTATATCTATTCGGGAAGCAAAAAGGGACCCATATATCCCAGTGTCCTCCACCCCACGCATCCGCAGATATGTGGACCGCATTCCTTTACTAACCGACCGTGTCTGTACGGCCACTGAATGAAACAATACCATAACCGAATTTGTTTGGCAATCCATTCGTTGGGTCGCGTAGATTAAGATGGGCCGGACATGTGACCAGAATGGGCAACGATAGGACAGTGCAGAATTCTTGACGGCAGACCAAGGGGAAAGAGTCCGGTAGGACGGCCGCGACGGAGATGGCAGGACAATGTAAGGTTTGACCCTGAGGAGATCGGATCAAATAGTCAAGCATGTAAGGAGAGTGCATAGGACAGGGAGCGTTGGTGCAGCCAAGTGAGGTCATGAACTTCCGGGTTCCTATAGGCCAATAAATAGTAAATAGCCAGGCGTGGCATCACTAAAGCCTGATAGCCAACACCAATTCAACGCGCTAGCAATGCGGCCAAGTTGTACGAATCACGAGGGGATCATGCTGGCTTTTAGCTTCAAGTGCTAGCCATTCATCGTCATTTGTGGAACAGACGATATATTTTTTTTTGTTTCTTTTTAAACATTTTTTTTACACAAACGCGCGCACAAAAAGGGATTTTGGAGTACCCTTAAATGTCAGAGCACATGTATATTTGTGAACATGTAATATCGCCTCTTCGTTGCATTGAAGTCGATTAGATTGGTCTTTCCCCACTATAGGGTTTTACCCAGATCCCAGTTGATGCGTTAATCGATCGATAGTCCAAGAATGAGAAATTAAGTGTACTATCATCCGCCAAACCGAATATTGTGTTATCTCTTGATTATAGTAAATCATTGATAAGAAGCAAACATCCGAAAACACATCGTCTACCACTCGGATCGATCGATTCCTGAGAAAGCTCTTCATCCAGTTGCAAATTTGAACTATGAAACTGTTTTTTTCTGACTGGGAATGTGACGGAGACTGTTTTGTTTTTTGTGGGATAGTCATGGAGTTTTCTTAATCGATTATCTTCTAAAAGGAAAAACCATTAGGAGCATACTACGCAGCATTACTTGACCAAATGACGGGAGAAATTGCGGAAAAACGCGCCGTCTCACACCTTATGCCATGGCGAAAACCCACGAATTACGGTTTGAACTGCTTGACCATCTGACATACTCTGCAGATCTAGCCCCAAGCGACTTCTTTTTGTTCCCTAATCTAAAAATTGCGCTCGGAAGACAGCGACTTTCGTCAAATGAGGAGGTATAGCGTTTGAAATAATAGTGAAGAAGATCGTGTGATTCGAACTGACGCTATGACAGCTCGAATCACGAAAAAATTTGTACCTAAGCGTTACACACCAGGCTACTGACCGTGTTTTGAATTTGATTTCCAAACACGACTATATTCCACTGTTGTGAATTATTTTTTATTTATCGCTTGGTATACGGTTCTGATGTATTTTTCTTATTCGATTTTTCGTTCGGTGTTCTTCACTATTTTTGCTTGTTAATTGTGTGTGTATCTGTTAGAATCGCTACAGAGGCAAACCTTCGTGAATAGTTATGTATTTTGCAGAGAAAAAAGCCGAGTACTATTTGGACGGGTTAGAGAGATGGCATCACTGGGAGAAGTGTGTAGGGTTACAAGGAAACTATATATGTAGAAAAATAAAAATAAATTGTAAGAAAAAATGTCTTGTATCTTAGTTAGGTCGGAAACTTTTCAGAGCACCTTCGTATATGTCATAATCACCAGCACTACAACCGGGAACCGGTCTTGGCCTTATTTAGCAAGTCCTGAGGCTTGTTAAATTTTTTCATAATGATTTGTTTTTTCCGGCCAAGGTCATTAGTCTTGCGCCAGCCTTCGTATATATATATTATATATATTACTATCAATTCCTAACATTGTCACCAGCCCAGACGTCAATTAAATCATGACGTACACATACCATATCACATTGTAAGGCGCAACAAGTCTGCCTATCAAGCGAGAATTGAACAGGATACGTGCTAAAGTACTATGAAGAACTTCACCCAGAGACCTCGAACTTAAATGTCACCATCAAACTCTAATCATGGAATTTCAATGGACCCAATTATCTCCTAATCAAATAACCCCACACATTTAATTATAAATCAAAATATATTACATTAAAGTATCTGTTCGGAATATGCCTGACCTGCACAGTTCACACGCGAGTATCTGCTTGAAATTCACACCGATATCAGGCTCAAGATAAGAAGCTCTCTGCGTCCAGCATCCGAAAACCATGTTTTCATTGTGTTTGACTTGTCGTTGTTCGCAGTTAGTATGACATGCTAATTATATTTTAAACGACCACTGAGACATGATAATAAAATGTGGTCATTTGACACTTCCCCGTTGTTTTAGAACGAGGGCATCATTTGTGACTAAATTCAATTAAATACACAATTCCATCTAACGCGCAATTTCTTACTTTATCGCTGCCAATGCGAAAACTATCTCGAGTTGTTTGTTTCTTCTATAAATAATATAAAAATACTTTTTATTGTTTTTCTTGTCTCGTTTTTTTTTTCTTTGCTACTTGATTGCCATAAGCTAATTGACGACACATCTACTGTGATAGCCAACAGTATGATGCTGCTTTATAAGTATAAACACAGTATTTTATAGAAGCATACTGCAGAACATACGTTAAAAAGAGGAAAAGAAAACTTCATCAGATTGTGCACCACTCACATGACAGTCCAGGCAATCCAATCACACAAATTATGGCCTCGACAACAATGGCGAACATGACATTTTGCAAATCGCACCTACATCTAGAATAGCGAAGCCAAACAGCTCACCAAACGCACCAGGTAAAGTTTTCCACTTGCAGACTTGTTGTTATACTTGTACTTGTTACCTAACTCACGCATTGTTGCCGTTCTTGTATCGACGTTGAGCATCAATAATTCCAATGCATGCAACAACCACAGCAGACATGACCAACAGTCTTACATTCTGCTGGTAGCTTCCGGATCAAGATGCAAGAATCCCATATCAGGCCCAGTGGAACGAACTAAGAACCTACCAAACCCACAGAACGATGCATCCGTGCATCTGGCTATGGATTACATCAATTGATAGTATGAGAATGTATCTCTGGTCCGTTTGAGATGTTGCTTAGCTGGCTCCTGTTCGCATGTTGGCACAATAATTTTCACCGACGTGTTCCGACGAATATAGAAACGCATAAATAAAATGATATACAACCGGCGGTAGCCGGGTCTGGCATGCACGCGGGATACCATCCAAGCTATGATATCGTTGGATATCGTTGCGTGACCTAAAGTTAGTTATACTTGGGATCGATGTGGTCACGGTAGTCATATCTAGAGCACAGAGATCTGTTTGGCTGCCAAAAAGTACATAAATTGATTATAGATTAATGATTGTATGGAAAGCGGTTGAAGGCAATACTTGAAAGTTTTTATGGTTTCACTTTTTTACAAAAAATAACTGCCCCTCTTATGTCATATATTTCTCGTGTATGTTATCATTTGATGTGATGCTTTTCATTAGAGCTTGTTATACTTAATGACATCGGCAAAATTGTGAAGCTTATCTGTATTACCTCGTATGATTTCTGGGTGGTTGAGATAGCTCAAGAAGGTGATAAGCGGACGGGCCTCATTTAAACTAAAACCTATACTATATTATACTATTTATTGGCCTATAGGAACCCGGAAGTTCATGTCCTCACTAAAACCTATAAACAATTTATATACAAGCTAACAAGGTTCTTTCTAAGGATACCATCGTCGCATTTGGTTTTTATCTTTATAGGAAGTGAGATTTTCCGCAAACGTTAGAAGAATTCAGTGATATGATTTCAAGGTTCAAATTCGAGATTTGAACTCTGAGCTAATAATTTTTTCAAAAATTGTTCCTCAAACTGATTTCTCAATCACTGCCTCTGAAATTCATTTCACTTTTTGCAACTTCCCACAAATGTTCAAACAGTTACAGTAAGTTTATTGTTCACATGCCACAAACCTCAGTTGAGGATAAGCAATATCGCGCCCCCTCAATCGCACTACAAATTTATGGCTATCCATGCATGTCTCTTTTACCTACGTACAGTTTTCTTTGATTTGGGACGGTGGCTAAATTTTCACTTTAGAATTAAGCGGCGTAGAGGCTCCATGGGTATCCGTGGGTCATCCATGGGTCATCGTGGTGAATAAATACTTGTGCGATTGTTGTTGGGTATTTGACACCAAAAAGATCGCCTTCTTTATATCCTGGCCTTGAAGCTTCGCAAATATTATTGATGTATGGTCTCGGATCCATTATTGGCTGTGAGTTTGCTCACATCCAACAAGTTCTCCACAGAGGTATAGATATATACCTGGCTCACCATGCTTTTCGTGCAAAACTAAACCCCTTTATATCCATGTCGAATATCAGGCACAACCGTGGAAAGTGGGGATCCGATTTTCCTTGTAACCGTTGCGTATTCTTTGAATGAAATCAACAATATTAGTCAACATTGGTCTATTCCCATTGTTGTATTTTGTCCAGTTATCGATTTAGATAGTCGACCTAGTAGCACCTCGGCTGGCTCGATGATGGTGTGATAATTGGCTGACCGTTGGAAATTGTAGAAATGATTGTACTATCGTCTGCAAAAAAAAAATATTTTCTTACTTGTTGATGTTACTTAATCATTATTACAAAGAAGAAGTAGAGTTGGCCCCATCATAAAACCCTGAGGTACTAGACATGTCGTCTACAACAACCTTAAATGATAGATTTTTGAGGATAGTTTTAATCCATTCGCATCGTTATTAATAGTGGGCATAGGAACAAAGCTGACTTTAAAAGGCTCAGGACACCAGACCCGGTCAAAAGTCGTGGAGGTATCCATAGAGACAGTTCTTATCTGATCATATTTTTTTTAATTGCAGATGCCCAAATGTTAGTCACAAATCTCAACCGATCTCTCGTAGATCACCTGTTGTACGCGATCTACCTTGAAGCTAATCATCATCATCATCGGCACTACAACCGGGATCCGGTCTTGGCCGTATTTAGCAAGTCTCTCCACCGGTATCCGGTCCTTATCCGAGACCTGTTAAATTGTCCATAATAATTTGTTTTTCCGGCCAAGGTTATTAGCCATACCTTGAAGCTAATGTTGTAAGAAAAATCAAGCTCGGTAGACTCTGGTAGGCGGGTCACCTAGCTCGAATGAGCGAAGAGGAGCCTGCCCGGAAAGTCCTTTGTGGCAGGATGTATGGAAGCAGACAACGCGGCAGACCTTGTCTGCGATGGAGGGATGGCGTCCCAGAGCCGGGGAATGCCAAACTGGATGATATCGGCTCGAAATCGGGACCGGTGGAGAGATTTGTTAAATAAGTCCAAGACCGGATCCCGGTTGTAGTGCCGATGATGATGATGAAATCCGAAGACTCGCCGCTTACAACAACCCGGATCGACCGATAATCAAGAAAGCTCTTCGTCGATTCGCAAAGCTGCTGGGAAGTTCGTATGAACGAAGTTTGCTTAGCAATGCCACGTGCCAGACGTGGCCAAAAGCCTTGGAGATATTCGATGCGACCGCTCTTGACGTACCATGTCCCTCAATCGCAGATGTCCATATATTGGTTGTAGGGATCAAAAGGTCTCCTATGGACCGCCCGCCACGGAATCCGTATTGACTATCATTCAGAGGTCCGTCGCACTTCAAATACTTAACTAACTCGGCATTCTCGAGGTTTCGGCCGCTAATCTTGTGGGAGACACTTTTCCCCCCGGTTTGGGATTGGCTGAAGTCGAGCAAGACAAGCGAAAGAGTCTGTTAAGAACCGCCGATAGTTCTGCAGTACAGTTTTTAAGGACTACTGTCGGTATTCCGTCGGGGCAGGTTGCCCTCCCACAATCCAGTCTACGTACAATGCGTTGAATAGTACGCGGGCGGAACCTCACATCCCCTATAGAAGATCGCACGGGCGCGATGACCGGCATTGAGGTTTGAATTCGCGGAAAATAAATTCGAGAACACATTAGCTTTATCTTTTGCATTTGTGATTAACGCCCCGCTGTCCGCTACCAACGGTGGAAAAGAGGAGGAGTGGGTTTTGTGTATCATTGGTATCTCTGAATTTCTTCACTAGAATAAACCATGAAACGTCACCTCTTCGTCTTCTTAATTTATTTAATCTGGACGTAAAAGAAACAACTCCGTTAAACTAAAAATCATAAATATGTTCACTTATTGATGTAAAAGTTGTGCACTGTATTTAATGTAAATCTCTTATGATATCAAAGCTGTATATCATGTGCATTGAATGGAAATCGATAACTTAAATGTTCACAATTGACACAAACTCGGCGCACTATATTTAATGTAAATTAGATGTTGTTCGGCGGACACTCTTCCAACTCTGAAGCTCGACTGTAGATTTATTTAACGTGGAGGCCCGACTTGCGATTAACTATATCAACCGAAGCAGCAGAACATCAAAAATTCCATCCATCGCTTCGGTGATCATATAAGGCATGATCTTAGAAGATGATCACGTAGAGGATGTGCACCCACACAGATGTGGTTACCTCGCACGCTCATGCTGTGCACGAGCAATTGGACCGTGGATATAATAATTCCATAAAAGGAAATGTTTATCCGATTGGTGCCGCGTAAGAGATCTAATCTGATCGGGCGCACGTTGCTGGCGTCCTCTGAGGGTCGAACTCTCGTGTGTGTATTTACACTAACGAGAACTCGGTTACCTTTTGTGGCCAGGTGCGAGTTATCCATTTCATGTCGATTGGTTTAGCGGCCGATATGATTACAGCATGGAAATAAGACAAGCGTATCTTCTGCTCCTCGATAGTATAGTGGTTAGTATACCCGCCTGTCACGCGGGAGACCGGGGCTCGATTCCCCGTCGGGGAGCCTCTGGCGCAAGACTAATGACCTTGCCCGGAAAAAAAAAACAAATCATTATGGAAAATTTCGCAAGCCTCAGGACTTGCTAAATAAGGCCAAGACCGGCTCCCGGTTGTAGTGCTGATGATGATGATGATCTTCTGCTTGTATGCTGCAAATTCGATGGGGGATATGTGCACCGCGGTGGTCGAGACATGTTGGTTGCTTGGTTGTGAAACCAAATTGCCTTTATGGAGCATGAATGTCTCATGTGCTTCTTGCCATTAAGGAATATTGGTGGCGCCCTGCGTTGGTTATTGTTATGTCGGTTTCTTATTGGTGAAACCAAATTGTTTTAGGAAATTAATGGTGCCTTGCGATGCTGCCGTAAGTGCATAAATAGATTTCTCTTTGAGGTAAATCTCGCCGATGCATTGAATGCATATTGTAGGGGGAAAACTTGTAAAGGGAGAACGCCTGCAGGTGGTTGCAGTGGACGGTTGGGCATGCTAAATTGCAAGGCAAGCAATGGCGTTCGAATGGGACCGCCATAATACATGTTTCTATAGTATACAAGTGCTTTAGGAGGCACTTTCTTACCCCTAGATGGGAAAGGTAAGTAGTGGCGTTCGATAGAACCGCCACAGAGGAAGTAAAGTTACTGTAGATAGCCTTTGTCATTGACCAGAAGGGACGCGAACCAGTTGAGCACTCAAGGAGTTTATTGGTCACTCTGTCGTTGTAAGCCTTCTTCGTGATATCAATCGCCTGGTTTCTCGCGTTTCTGATTCTAACAAAATTCGTTCTGTTAACATCGGCGGGGTCATTGTTTAAAAGCTCTAATTTTTGCCGCTGTAATATGCTCCAATTTTTTAACAAAATAAGGTTTATCAGATGAACTTCGTTTGATAAAATGCGGAATGTAGATCTCCATCTCGAGAAGATTAATCTCTGTGACCGGCTCCGCACATCCGTCAACATCGGAGTCTCTAAATCACCCCCCCCCCCCCCCCCCCGACCACGGAAAGGATGCGAAGAAATCCCGCAAATCGTCCCAGTTAGCAGCCCCATACCTCCATATATGGGGAAGCTGCTTAGGTTGGTTATTCGCTTGAAATTCAAGTGGTTGCCAACATACACCAAGCAGTGATCTGAGTTTCCCAGTGGTGCAGCAAACTCCATGGTATAAATGCTCGGCTCGGTTGTCAAAAACAGATCCAGGGTGTTCGCATAATCACCTCGGGTATCCGGCACTCGCGTAGGTTCCTCCATGAGTTGAGTATATTCGAACAGCGGATGGACAAAGGAGATGTAGAGGGATTGCGAGACCTACTGGTAGGATAATTCTTTGAATCAACGTTCCACAAAACCGACAGTTAAGTGAGTTTTTAGGACCATCTCCTCAATATGTGAGAAAAAATATAGAATGGATGATTTCGGAAATGATTCTCTCTGATACCGACCAATAGTAAGGGTTTCTCCAACCTCTCGATTTGGGTGGGGAATGGGGCACTGCTTGCCTGCGCGCACGGGTAGGTTGCCGCCTTCTTGCAGAGCACCACCGCTTGTTTCACGAAGAAGCCTGTGATGTCTTCTCCATGAAATTTTCGCATTTCCGAGAGTTTGAACAGCGACTCCGGAGCACGTTATTGCCGCAAGAGTCGTATGAGAACCTGTACATGTATAACAATGAATCGTCAAGTGTACACGTATATAATGGTCGGGTATAGCAAATTTTCTGGGAAGGGTCATTGTACTTAAAAATATGTATGAAAATTATTGTTGGTGCTCGTTAAGAGAATTTTGTAATTCTTTGCTGTAGGAATTACCACACGTGCCAGATAGGGGATCGAAAGAGTGGAGAAAGTTTGTATGTACTTTTCCATTTGAATTATTACTATTCCTTTTGAATGAACTTGTACATGTAAGTACGATGGAAAGTTTGAACAAGAAAATCCCTTTTGGGATAGTATTAGGCTAGGGAAAAATATTTTCAATTATAATGAATGTATGCTTGACGGCGGAATATCTTTTCCAGCTAGGAATCTTATTGCTTTAAATCACAAGTCTTACAATACAATACTTTCCACTTTCAGCCAGTTTGATGAACAGCGATCCATATACAGAAGGAATGCAGAAACGAAATTAAGTATTGAAGTTATTATCTGGGAGCTTGTTGAGATTTTGATGTTGAAAGCGAAATTGTTGTGAAAGAATGTAGCTAATCAGGATGCTGAGATATTGAAGGCGGATAGATTCTTGTTTCTCAGATTAAGAACCCTTTCGTTCCATTCATTAAGGGGTCATATAGGCGGGTCATATAGGCGGTGAGAGCTAGAATGCCTGAAATTCCGTTCGAAGCCAAGGAACACTATTATTAGATGATGCTTTGGTGTTTAGGACCTGTGCCAATTCTATCTCAGCTAAGTCGTTAGCCGTCGAATCAACGATATGTTTAACTGCAACTATGTAGATTGATTAAGCTTTGATGTCATCGCATTGGCCGCTAATCAGTGATTTCATTGGCTCGTGGTCGTTAGTCATATCGATCACTTTATCGGTTAGTAGTGGTTTAATTTGACTTGGGTTGGGTACTGGTTTCTGGGTGGAGCTTCGGAAGAAAAAAACTAGGTGTCATTTTAAAAAGTTTATGTGATCATTTTCGTGAAACAGCCGATGGCCCAGAGTTGTGTTATTAGGCCTGTTCTAATACGAGGGTTGCCTTTTATATTTCGGCATTAGAGAACAAAAACAAATATTGATCATAGAAAATCACTTTATTGTTTTTCAAAATATTCCCCATGAAGATCTATACACTTTTGCATGCGTTTGAACCAATTGTCGAAGCACTTTTGCCACTCTGATTGAGGTATCTCCAACACATGCATTCTGAATGCAGCAACCGCCTCTTCAGGTGTCGAAAAACGTTGACCTCTCAGTTTGTTTTTTACGTACGGGAATAAAAAGAAGTCATTCGGTGCCAAGTCAGGACTATACGGCTGATGACCCATCAAATCGATGTTTTGGGTGCTCAAAAATGCAGTTGTCGCAGCCGATGTGTGAGAGCTCGCATTGTCGTGGTGAAGAGTGACCCGTCTTCGGCGGTTGGTTTTCCTGATTTCTTGGAAGACAACTGGCAAACAAATGGTTGTGTACCACTCAGAATTGACCGTTCTGCGTTGTTCTAGTGGTATGGTTGCGACATATCCAGTTTTTCCGAAAAACAGGCGACCATTTGCTTGGAAGTGCTTCGTGCGCGAACAACTTTTGTTGGATTTGGCTCAACTTGAAACACCCAGACAGTCGACTGCTGTTTACTTTCGGGCTCATACCCGTAAATCCACGATTCATCACCTGTCACGATCTCATAGACGTGTTTCGAAGCACCGCGACCGTATTTTTTGAGCATTTATTTCGACCAATTGACACGAGCCTTTTTTTGGGCGATTGACAAATTGTGTGGGACCCAACGCGAACAAATTTTTTTGACAGTCAAATGTTTATGCAATATTGAATGTATGCTGGTCCCACTAACGCCTAAGGTTGTCTCAATCTCACGATAGGCCACATGACGATCTTCCAATATCAGTTCGCGCACAGCACAGCACAATGGTTTTCGGAACAACAACTGATTTTGAACGACCTTCACGAAATTCATCTTGGAGTGAACTACGACCATGATTGAATTCTCCATACCATCGATAAACACTGGTCCTTGATGGAGCTTCATCGCCAAAAATTGAATTAAGTTGATCCATGCACTGTTGCTGAGTTAATCCACGCCGAAAGTTGTAAAAAATAATCGCACGAAAATGTTGACGATTTAATTCCATTTTTGGGCCGAGATGAATCTTTTAAGGTACTGTAAACAACACAAATAGCGCTCGTATGTCAAAACGTTCTGAGTGCGTATAACCTCAAAAATGTCCAACTTTACGACAGAGCTGTCAATTGCCGGATTGCAACGCTAGGGTTGCCAAATCCCGAAACGTAAGAGGCAACCCTCGTATCACAAGAAAGTAATGAAATCTTCAATGACAGTCCTTAACAATCTGCCATTTGCAGGGGGTCGACTTTCAACTATATTAGAATCTAAACTGCTTTCACTTGAGTTGGTTAATGGAGCTATTAACCGTATTTACTTACTCCACAGATTTTTTGACATCGTTGAGCCTAACGTAATATTTTTTGACGATACAGCCTGAAATTAACAGATATTAGGGCGAAGCTATTCTTTGCATAATTGACATTAGATATGTCCAAAAAAAAAGGACAATACGTGTGTTTTAATTCATAATTAAGCCCACTTAAATCTCGTTCTCCGGGTCTTCAAAATACCAGAAAAAAATAAAGGTGGGAATTATGCTTTTAATCTCAAAACATTTTTTATAATCCTCGAAGTTGAGAAAGGGTTTTTTCCTAATAGGTATACTAGAACAAGATAGGAGCTTCCGTCAACACTTCGGGGTTGATCTATTAATCCCACCTTGTTGCTGATCGACGAACAGCTGTCAGTTTGAGTTTTATTATTTGTGGATGCATTTATTAGTTTGAGGAAAAAGAAATCCATTATTTTTGCGTGATTCACGACGGGGTTTTGGTGTACCACTAGCCATATACGATTTGATAACCTTACAGTCTTCTAATCTAGGTATGTTAAGAGATTTCTGTTGTTAAGAGTTGATAGATCATTAACCGATTCTAGCGAATTATTGATAGTCTTCTAAAATCGATACCCTTCAATATTTCCAAAATTCGCAAGTATAGTTGTGTTAAAAGATGCTGTTTAATTATTTGTATAAGATAATAATCTGGTTGCTAATAGAATTCCATATCTTTCTATTTCAGGCAGGACTCGACCTCAAAGAGAATCTAGTCGGAGCGGGTGCGCCTTGGCCATATCCCTCTGTATATCACCCCTATGATGCTGCTTTTGCCGGCTACCCATTTAACAGGTAAGTTAGACGTTACTTTCGATGTTGTCCCTTCGTTCTCAATGCAATTCATGCAAATGTGTCAGGGAGCGCACACCTCAAGTGACACATTTCATCGTCTCAGTCAAATTCGCACGTCACGTCCGTTTGTGGTGTGTGCACAAGTATGTCCGCGAACTAATCGATAATCAGTCATAAGTTGTCTGTTGTCACATTAGGTCGTTCCTTTGTTGTGTTGGGTTTTGTTCATTGCTTTTTTTCTGTTGTACATTGCGTTCTGAGAATTTTAAATATACAATTTTACGAGTACGACAATTGCAACCCATGGAGGTTCTATGCGCCTAATTACCATTGAATTTAAATACAGTCACGACGATACTTGTGTTGCTGTTGTTGAGGTGCTTGATGGCGTTGTGTGGCATAAATTACGAGTGCTACGCGCTTTGATGCGCCCATGTATCCTAGGATACGAATGTCCGATAAGGTGTACGTAACGTGACGCGTTGCCGATTTTGGTGCAACAAACCGAAAACGGGTCTTCTTGCAATCCAAACCTAGACCGGGTAAAAGTATTGGCATTGTTGGCGCCAGCATTTTAAACGAGCGATTTGTTAAATCGTCGACTGTTAAACGATGAATCGGATAATTTCAATTTACCTCATTCATGATCAGCCCTAGCTTGGCGACACACGATCTTTTGCTATTGTATATCTGTTAGCTATTCGATTTCTGGATAGCACGCTTGATATCATGGTCTTGTAGATCTCTTCCCGGTTAGATGTGTCACGACACAACCGAGTAACATCAATAATTAGAGATGGTAACATGATGATTTGTGGGCGCTGAATCTATTGAGTGCTGCTGCAAAAGTTCAAGATTTCATCCTACTCCTCTTCCTCTTTCTGGCTCTCTCTTGGATTTTAGCAAAGAACATCACTCATTCAGGATGAGAATATGGTGAAGAGCGAAAAACGCGCTGCGTTCACGCGACAGCATGTGATTTATGGTATCTGACAGATACATCTCGTAAGGAAAAGTTGTCTCTGCACAGAGAGATTAATTGGACACATTACCTACGATCGATTTGATTTGAGTCTGAGGACGGCTAGCAGCGGAAGGAGTAAGTCGCTAGTTCTTCTAGAGGGTTTGTGATAGGTGAACAAGCATAGTAACATGTACAACATGTGCGAAGATTAATATCTTTTTGTTGAAGAATGGTGCATATGCGGTCTGATATGTCAGGCATTGAAAACACAAGATTGAATGGCTATAGTAGGAATGTACAGATCGTGTATCGAGACACACGGAAGACATTGTAAGAGTGAAACTTTTTCGGTCACATCGAAGTCCACTTCCAATCTGGCAAATGTAACTTTACATGTCATAGGACCTTTTTCATCTGTCGCGAGAAATGGAAACGGTAAGGTAGTTGAATTATGAAAATTATATAACATACTTCGAATTATATAATATAGAGTCACCCTCCAGTTCAAATGTTTCCAGCAACTAGTTTAGCCATATTAGGACTTGTTTTAGAGATGTAGTTAATATTTACTACGTAGGACTAAAACCATTTGAAATTAATTTTCGTAAGCAAAGTAAACTTATTGTATGAAAATTTATCGATGTTAAAACAATTCGATCGTTTATCCCTGTCTTTTAGTAGGTTCTTCATGGTCTATCCATAATTGGAGATAATTTCAACTTACTTAATAACCCTAAGTGGCTTTCCTATTCGTAAATAACAGAACACCAGGGTGCCAAACATTCGCCGTCATTCTTCCAACATACAAGGGTTGTTCAATTAGACATTAGAAAAAGATTTTCCGATGACTACAATACTAATATATAATACTCTTCATAAATTGTTTATCCTTTTTCTAAGTAATCGATATAGACGATTTCGTGTGCATCCCAAAATACTAAATTACTGTCACCTTACCGCCTGACTTCATCGCTTTCGCTTTCTTCAGAAACCGCTCACTTTATACCACCCACTGCTTTGATTGTTCCCTTGTCTCTAAAGTGTAGTAGTGCATCCATATTTATGAAGCGACAGCAACACGTACGGATTCTAACAGCAAAGCGGTAAAGAAGCTCAAAAAACAAACAACGCGACTGCGTTTATTCTTCGCTTACTATAACTTCATTCGACACCAATATTGCCAAGACGTTATTCGTACTCAATTTGTCTCGACGTGAACACTCCCGATGCTACGCCTTCTTTTGGATGTTCGAAGAACTTAATGAACGACACTATTCCTCTATTGCTAATCAACACCCCATCCCTTATGATACAGTCTCAATTCTCACCGTCTTGGGTCAATAGAGGTAATGAGGTTCTCTAAACAATAGGTCTACCAGAACGACAACTGGGGGAATGTTTACTTCATTAGGAATTTAGACAGAATGAAAGAGAGAGAGAGAGAGAGGGAGATGGCCAGAGAGATAGAGAGAGAGAGAGACAGAGACAGAGACAGAGACAGAGACAGATAGATAGATAGATGGACAGGCACAGAGTAAGGGTGAGCTGAACCTCTCTGGAGTGATGTAGATGGAGTGAGAGGCAGACAGGGAGAGAGGCAGACAGAGAGAGAGACAGAGAGAGAGGGAGAGAGAGAGAGAGAGGTGGACAGAGAGGGATGTAAACGGAGAAAGAAGTAGGCGGAGAGAGAGACATGCAGAGAGAGATAGATAGAGTGGGTGGTATAAACAGATTAAGAGAAAGAGATAAACAGAGACAGAAAAAGATAGGCAGAGAGAGGTATAGAGATATACAGGGAGAGGGAGAGAGAGATAGATTAGCTTATAAACAAGTTCTTAACGGAACTGTAACTAGTATAGCTCAATCAG